>CM077195.1:36296027-36786027 GCA_039654625.1 Rhinogobio ventralis | reverse complement strand
AAATGCTTTGCTGCGTACCTCGGTTGTAACGAGTGGTTATTTCAGTCAAAGTTGCTCTACTATCAGCTTGAATCAGTCGGCCCATTCTCCTCTGACCTCTAGCATCAACAAGGCATTTTCGCCCACAGGACTGCCGCATACTGGATGTTTTTCCCTTTTCACACCATTCTTTGTAAACTCTAGAAATGGTTGTGCGTGAAAATCCCAGTAACTGAGCAGATTGTGAAATACTCAGACCGGCCCGTCTGGCACCAACAACCATGCCATGCTCAAAATTGCTTAAATCACCTTTCTTTCCCATTCTGACATTCAGTTTGGAGTTCAGGAGATTGTCTTGACCAGGACCACACCCCTAAATGCATTGACGCAACTGCCATGTGATTGGTTGATTAGATAATTGCATTAATGAGAAATTGAACAGGTGTTCCTAATAATCCTTTAGGTGAGTGTGTATATGTATATATATGTATATATATGTATATGTATATATATATATATATATATATATATATATATATATATATATATATATATATATATATATATATATATATATAAATATAAATATATACACACACACACACACACACACACACAGTACACACACACATATATTATGTAAACACAAACTTTTATTTTGGATGCAATTAATCACGATTAATCGTTTGACAGCCCATACACACATACATAAAGACATGTTAGATTTCTCACTGAAACTAAAAGAAAAAGAAGAAAGGTCATTAGTTCCATTTTGTGAGATGAATATTTTTTCAGGATACAGTACAGTCAGCCTGACATTATCTCAAAATATACACCTTCAGAATAATACAAGACCCTTCCTAATCACCATGATGGATAATTTTTGCAGACTTAATTGATATCACTTCATTAAAACTCAAATTTAAAGCTCAATTTTGACTGTATTTCATACATTTAGTATCTCCATTTGCCTTGCTACTGACGTTGAATTCCACATCTATGTAGCTAACAGGCTTTCTTTATTGTGCGTCTATCACAGTGCTGACTCAAACATAGAAAGGACAAACAGAGGCCGGAAGAGCATGGTTCTCTTCTTGGTTGCTGTTTGTGCGGCCAGTTAGCAGCTCCTATCTTCAGATGCCCCTGCCGCAAAAAAAAAAAAAAAAAAAAACTCCCACATTGTTCTCCTTTCCTCGGCTAAACAAGTAGAGAAGGGAGTAGGTCTCACCACCTTCCTCCTGTAAGTTTCACTGACATAGAAATAGCACTGAGATATGTTCACATACAGTAGACGTACAGTTGATGTACAGTTTGCTGACCCATAACCCACTTTTTGAAATCACCTAAAACATCCCTGCAACAAATTTTACTTTGAATTACACTAGCATTATGGCTCAACTTAACTCAACAGCTAAAATGATTGACATTTTATATATAGCATCTTCCCATGCAGTGCTAATGAGAAGACACTGAACTATCACATTAAATATCATGTCATATACCACATCATACATCATATATCATTTCATGTACATCCTAAGTTTAACAATAACAAATTGAACAACACATTTCAATGTTCATGGGTCTCTGATATTAATGGTCACATGGCATGCAGGTACAATATTTAAAATATTGCAAATATTAAAAATGTTTATTTTATTTTGATTGTTTTTTAATTTAAAATGACTATTTAAATTTAAAAGCTTTTCACAAAGCGATTAAAGCTATTAAACTATAACAAATTTCAAACATTAACATTATATTAACATTTTAACTGAATGACTCAATCCACACACACACACAGAGAGTCTTTTAAATGTGCCGTTAACCTCTTTGGCCCCAGTGACTTGAACCCAGCCAGTTTCCTTTTAAGTGCCTTGTAGGAGGGAAATTATATTGTTTAAGATTGTTTCCTTAAAGGGGAGGAGAGGGAAACACACTTATATAGAGACTCCACAACATTCAGTCTTTCTTCAAAGATGTGGTTCCCACATCAGATGCCAAATTGCCCTTCCTGGTATTTGTTGACAACATTATAATACATATAGCAGACAGGAAATTATATAAACTCAGAATATATAACGATAAATATGAACATAGTTGCAAAAATATTAAAACTATGTAAAGTTTAAATGTTAGTTTATTTTTATTAGTTTATTTCTAACTAACTATGTAAAGGGTACAGTCAGCTGGTCATTATTGAGAAAGAACGTCAGGGTCAAGATCAGCAGGTCTTCTATCACCCTAAAGGGGTTTATTTTAAGATAATGACCAGATGAATTTTTTCCACTTATGCAAGCAATAATGTTACTTACGATACAGCATTAGCCTCAAGAACCTTATTGCTTTTATTAAATAGTTTTCACACAATACAAATATTAAAGCCAAAAATATGTATCAATGCAACTTTCATGACGTAAAATCACTTAGCCTTCCTTACGCTGGAAAAAATATTCCCTGACCGTGAACTGCAACAGAAGTTACATTATTACGCCATTAGATGGCGGCAAAGACTGTCTGAATGAGTGAGTTAGTCAGTAGCAAAGACTTTTATATTGAAAGGACTGAAACTTGATGTAAACACAGGAACAAGACACAACTGACAAATAATTTGACTAGCACCCATTAACTGCTAAAAAGACAAGATATGGCAGCGTAACGTTACATTCAAACTGATTTTTTATTATGGACATAGGACTGACCTGAAGGAAAATGCTATATCTAAATGCAAGTAATTCACTCGCTCACTCAATCTTTCTTTCACACAATACTTTACATAATAATACAGCAAGCTTCAACAAACAAATGTTTAGGTTGCTAAGAGTGGTTGTTGTGTTGCTAAGGGTGTTGTGTAGTGATACACAGAACCGTTGGGTTTTTATTCCATTTATCGAGAATAAAACTGCTATTGACCAATCAGAATCAAGGACTGCAACTAACCGTTTTATAATAATAAAAAAAAAACATCTCATTTTAATTTGAATTAAAATAATTGTATTATCTTTCTTATCTTAAGGCCATTATACAAAAATAGATTTGACCTCTCAATGCCACAAATGAAAAATCAGCATCATGTATTCCAGAGTAGTAAATAATAAATATAAGTCTACACATGTATACACATGTAAATCCTGCATATACAGATATAACTATGTTCAGGCATAATAAATGAAAGGTTTTTTAATAATTTAAAAAAATAATAGCATAAAGCAATAATTCCATTCTGTGTGTGGTTAGCTGGCTTCTGTGGTTAGAGAAGTCAGCTGATAAAAACTGAAAACCTCCCTCCTTGCTGACACGTATTCTTAAAATAATGTTGGTGGGGCATCAAGGTCCAAATTGATAAACTTGTGGCAGGGTGGATCTGAATAAGGTCCGTTTACACAGTGTTTATGCAGTTAAATTTACATCCAAATACTTTTCAATGCTTTCCACAGACAAACTGCTCCTTAAATGCGCACAGTCTTACCCAAGTTCTCATGTTAAAGCCATGAGTGTATTTTGGGCTCCCGCTTCCCATAAACCCCCTTGAGGACTGAGACATTAATCCAGAGAGAGAGAGAAAGAGACAAATAAGGAATATTGTTACACTCAATAATTGGTGTACAAGGATGCAACAGAGAGTAAGTCAAAAATGAGACCCATGATTTTTGTCCATCATCACCCTGCTCTAAAGGACAATGGAACTTAATTTTGATAAGCTTTAGCAGTTGAGTTAGGGCTTAATTCTACTATTTTTAAACATTGTGCTGAAGTACATTGTGCCATTTATTGGATTTTAATATGCTAAAATAATTTCATTAATGGGGAATTTTACTTTGAGCAAACTTTCATTTAGAACGATAACAGGAATCGTTCCAACCCAGAAAAGACGCATGCCACTAAATATCAGCATCTTTGCTTATTTTTAGCTGTAGGTTCCTTAAATTCTTTTGCCTCATTTTCCCAGACTCCCAAGCACTTGAGTGTGTGGGAAAAGTTAGTATCGAAGAACAGAAATCTACATACACAAACACAACCTAAATATACATTCTCTGCATGTTTGACATCGTTAAACAACATGAGAAGGCAGTGCCAGTATATGACTAAACTAACTATGGCTGAAATCGAAATGGCATACTTGCATACTACTAGTATTATTTTCCCCATATATTAATATGGCAGAAATGGTAATAGCATGCTATACAGCGTAAGAGTAGTAACAAACTTCTATGCAGAATGAAAAGGTTGGAACTGCATCAAGGTGTCTTTTTTCCCCTCAGTATTTTCAGCATGTCCCTAAATTTTACTACACTACTATTATTAATAAATAAATAAAAGTAACTATATAAACTAATATAAGGGGATTTTAATCAATCAATAAGACTTCATACTGACAAGACTTCATACTGGTGTAGACACAGCATAAAGAAAAAAGAAAAGAAAACACTTGGTTAATAATGCAATTGAAATACCATATTCGCAACTGTATTCGAGCAGTTAAGATAAACTGAGTAGTATTTGTGACCTCATCATGGTGGTCACCATGAGGAAGGACCACTCTTACGTCTTACGTAGAATAAAGTAGCTATAGGCAACTCATATGACTTGAGTTACACTATCAAAACACTATTCCTTTCTTTGTGTAAAAATCTTTTTAACGTGGTTTAGTGCACCTTTAAAGGGTTAGTTCACCCAAAAATGAAAATTAGCCCATGATTTACTCACCCTCAAGTCACCCTAGGTGTAGCCTATATGACATTCTTCTTTCAGATGAATAAAATTATATTAAATAAGTCCTGGAGTTAAAGTCCTGGCTAATTCAAGCTTTATAATGGCAGTGAATTGTTGCCTTGTTTATGAAGTCCATAAAAGTGCATCTATCCATCATATAACTGCTCCACACGGCTCCAGGGGGGTTAATAAAGGCCTTCTGAAGCGAAGTGGCGCGTTTGTGTAAGAAAAATAACCATATTTAAAACTTTCTAGACTAAAATAACTAACTTCCGGCAGAAAGCCGTACGCAATTTGACTTACGGCAAAAAGTAACCCGACGCAATGTATAGGAGCATCGCAAGCATTGACGCCTCTCGTGGATAGTGCTGGGCAAAAAACTCAAGCCCCTCTTCTCTTATATTGAAATCCTCTGCCATTTCTCTTTAAAAATTCTCGTTTTAGACTTCTAATTCATGACTGGTGTTTTGTTTTGCTCTATCCTCTGCGCTTCTGCGTTCGTCAATACGCATGCGTTAAGGGTTCAAGGGTCAAGGGTTACTAAATCGATGCGTATGGCAATCCGCCGGAAGTTAGTTATTTTAGTCTATAAAGTTTTAAATATGGATATTTTTCTTACACAAACGCACAACCATTGTATGGACCAAAACAAACAAACAAAACAGACATTTCTCAACAAAAAAAATAATTCCTCCACAAAAAAAAGTAAGTCTTACAGGTTTGAAACGACATGAGGGTGAGTACATTTTTCATTTCTTAGGTGGATTATCCCTTTAAAATCGACATGTTTACATCTAGCAACCCCAATTTTGCCAATTTTTAAATACAAATGTTCCGCACAACAAACATGTACAACGGAAGACATGAAGTATTACAGCCTGAAAAGTACTTTAGGAAAGGAAAAGTGCTCCCTTCATTTCACACTACCTCTTTTTCTCAGGCTCTTCTGACTACTCATGGCTGACTGGAGTCTGCTGGGGAACTTTCTCGAAGAAGTCCAGGAACATTCCACCTCGGTGGGAAAGGTGTGGCTCACCATTCTTTTCATCTTCCGGATCCTGGTCCTGGGCACTGCTGCCGAGTCCTCGTGGGGCGACGAGCAGGAAGACTTCACCTGCGACACGGAGCAGCCCGGTTGTGAGAACGTTTGTTACGACCGAGCATTTCCCATCGCGCATATACGGTACTGGGTGCTCCAGATAGTGTTTGTGTCCACACCTTCGCTCATCTATATGGGACATGCAGTGCACACCGTCCGCAGAGAGGAGAAGAGGAGGAAAGAGCAGGAAGATGGAGCGCAGAGAGACGGAGATGGAGAGAAGTACCCAGAAGAAGACAAGGACTGTGGGAAGGAGGACGAAGGTGGAGGTGGGAAGGTGCAATTGAAGGGTGCTTTACTACAAACATATGTACTTAGCATCCTCATCCGCACTGTAATGGAGGTGATCTTCATCATAGTCCAGTACCTGATTTATGGAGTCTTCCTCAACGCGCTCTATGTGTGCAAGGCCCCTCCGTGTCCGCATCCGGTCAACTGCTACATCTCGAGACCTACGGAGAAGAACGTGTTCATTGTGTTTATGCTGGCGGTAGCCGCTGTGTCTCTGTTGCTCAGTGTCGTGGAACTGTATCATTTGGCGTGGAAGCAGTGCAAGAGGTGGTTACAAGATTATAAGACTTCCAAACAACGACCGAACACACCATCCACCGTGGCTGCAGTCTCACCAAACCCATCCACGCCAAACAGAGCCTGCACTCCACCTCCTGACTTCAACCAGTGCCTACAATCGCCACCATCTTCCCCTACTATACAGACACACACACACTCGCTTATACATCCAACCTGCCCACCCTTTCACGACCGACTGGCGCACCAACAAAACTCAGCAAACATGGTTACTGAACGCCACCGAGGTCAAGACTACCTAGGGGTCAACTTCTTGAGCTTCTCACAAGCACCTACAGAGATGCCCAACTCATGCGCCTCACCTTCATTTCTAAGCAGCGGATTTGATGAGGACAAGCGAAGGTTTAGCAAGAGCAGCGGGACCAGCAGCCGCATGAGACCGGACGACCTTGCAGTATAGAAATGACCAATCACATCTGAAAAAGGGTCATCTACTGCGACTAGTCATAAACATGCTACATGATTTTGCATTTGAGCTAACTTATCTACGTTATTGCTGTCAAAAAGACAGACAGAATATCAGTTCACATGTTTGCGCAAATGCATAATGTGAGTGGAGTGATGCATAAAGAGAATCATTCAACTTTAAAAAGTCAACATGAAATCAAAATGGAATTCTTTATACATGTTCCTGGTCTTACTACGAACTACGCAATGGTGCACATTATAAATGCTTATCTTCATAAAAACGTTCGTTCACTGCATTTTGACATATGCATTGGAAATTGTCTTTGCCTACTCCTCACTGATTTTTTTTAACTTTAATTTCACTTTAAAGTTAACCAATAATACATTATTGAGATGTTTTCACAGATTTTTTTCCCTTACCGGCAAATGAGATGTTAGGTGATTTCTTGATGTTTATGATATCATGTCAATGGTAAAAAGTGTCCTCAACTTGAATTCACCCTATATATTTACTTATCTGAGCAGCATGTAAATATTCTGGACTGCTGATAAGATAAGGAACATGATACATCATGGTCAAAAGCAGTTTCTTAAATGGAAAATAGATGGATAGCTAACTATCTGACAGACATTTTGCATTTTGAACTCTCACTGTTACTGCACAACCCATTTTGATTGTGTGAAAAAAGACAATGGAGAGAGACAACTGTGACATGTAATATTATTGTAAAAAGGAAACATTACTGTGAATATATGCGAGACTGCCATAACAGGCCAGCTTTGCAGAAACAATTCCATCTAATTTGACAAAATCCAATAACTCCAGCAGTTAAAGAGTGATTTAAAAGAGTGAAAGTCTGTGGTGAAGAGATCTTCAACTAAACCCAATTGTGCATATTATGCCTGAAACATGAAAGAAAAAAGAATGTAAAACAATGTTATTTCATTTTAACTTTTGCGTTCGCATTTGTTATCCTATATTTGTAAAAACATGTTTAATGTTATTAATGTACAATGAAGTAAAGATAAATGTTGCAAAATCTAAAATTGTCAGCATACGATGAATTTGGTTTAACATGGATATTTCTTTTTAAATGTAATAACAGTAAATGAAATAAATCCGTCAGAACAATACATCCATATAGGAAAAAAATAAAACCTTATTTAGATAATGGCCATGAGTCATGACAGGTATGAAAGCGAGGCTGTGAGGGATAGACTCACCGTGTTTTAATTGGCATTGGCTGTATAAATAATTTTCCACAGCTCATGTTTGCCTACTGAAATCTCTTTTTGCAGTGTTTCGTCAGCAGAACAATCCAAAAACGCATTCAATAATAAATACAACCGAAGAGATGCATGCTAAAAAAATATGGCGCTGCTGTGAATAAGGTCTATTATGTCAAATTACTTCCAAACAAAATCATGCCATCGCTACCACAAGATGGCGCAATAACCCTCCACTACAATACCATGCTAGTCAGTGGTGGTGTAGTTGAGCAAGACATGGAAGTGCTCAGTGTAAGCTAATAGGTCATGTGTTGTCATCCTGACACTGAAGTGCTTTACATTTTTGTGCTTGCAGATAAATAGGGACCCAACAAGTGAGCTAGTCTCCTTGCAGCAGCTGCTAAACAATCTCAGCTAAAATTAGCCCTGCAGTGGAGAGCACTCTTCACCATCAGTCTGTGAGGAACACGTGTTGGCTCTTAGCACCAAAGCAAACAAACGTTTTGAAGGAACTTAGGAAAAAGCAACCGAGAATGGAACAGGACTGGTCTGCTTCCAGCACAGATTCAAGCCATGGTCAGCCAAGCATGCATTCGCATCAAAGGTTACAAAATGTAACTAAAAAGGCTAAATATTTCCATTTACAACATGGATAATATCTGAATTACAGATAGCACACACAGAGAGAGAGAGAGAGAGAGAGAGAGAGAGAAATGTTTATAACTGTTCTTCAGAGTTCACTGCATCTGCTTGAGTCAAAGGTTACAAAATGTAACTAAAAAGGCTAAATATTTCCATTTACAACATGGCTAATATCTGAATTACAGATAGCACACACAGAGAGAGAGAGAGAGAGAGAGAGAGAGAGAGAGAGAGAGAGAGAGAGAGAGAGAGAGAGAGAGAGAGAGAATGTTTATAACTGTTCTTCAGGGTTCACTGCATCTGCTTACCCAGTATTGGTAAACTTACCCTTTTTTCTCCAATATACAGTAGCATCACAGTCAACCCTGTAATAGTCGTATCCATAAGCTGGCCATATAGAATTTGTAAATGTAGATTAATTTTAACAAATTGACTAATTTGATTGTGCTTTAAATTATATAAAAGTCACAAAATGCAAATTCAGTCAGGGACTCTCTGTAAAAATCAATCACAAATTCATCATTAACCTTATGTTTTTTTTCCCAAAGAAACCTGAAGTATGCTTATTACACGTTAAACACATTGCTCAAAAATGTTCACTTTGTGGAATGTATATTACAACTTAAACATTTTACTAGCAGCCTAGATCATAAACACTCTACACCACCCTAAAATGGATTAAATGTTACTTCCCAGCTCAATCCTAAAGGAAACATGATTAAATACAAATCATAGCAGATCACAAAAATCATATCTTGTTGGCTTTGTGCAACTGGTAGTCAAAAATGAATAAGCTACATTCCCACTAGGGGGCAGAGGAAGACCATGACGAGCCATGAGATACACACAAAGGCATTGAGACTCTTTATACCAAACAATATATTTTATTTGTCGTCCAACACCACAGCCCAGCCTTAGGAAGTGGTTCAGTACCAAATTCAATGGAGTTACACATGACGAGCATCAACACAGGAGGGGCAGGGACAAGAGGACAACCTATTAGCTTTTTTTCTGTTTTTGTTTTAATAATCATTTGTTTTCTACAAAAAAAAAGAAAGAAAAAGCCCACCCTCCAGTAGCTCAGATGTTGTCAGCGCCACACTGTATAGCTGTACACAGCCAAGCAATTAAAAAAAAAAAATCTTTTCAATGTATTTCGCAGTGGTGGCAAACAGCGACAGTCCTTGTCGAAACAGACACGGATATGCAGACAGTAGCCAGAGCGTCACTGCAGAACTGAGTGCTGGTTTATGGGGTTCAAAACGCCCCTCCAGAGTCACCCTCACCTGTACCTAGACCAGCTTACAGAAGTTTCTAAAACAGGAACGGGAGACCACACTGCATAAATCTGATTACTGCTCCTACTTAATGTCAAAGTGTTTTTCTCTACAATTAAAAAAAGGAGAAAAGAAAACACTTTATTCTTTACAGTTAATTCTTGTTTGTGCTTTTTTAATAATACTATGATCTGTATGAGGTCTTAGTTTGGTTTTATCATACACTGGAGTAGCAAAGAAAATTAAATTTAAAATATTCTGTACGCACCACAGTACACAGTATTTTGTGGTGCTGTTGTATCACCTACTGTCCACAAACAACCACCTCAATCCCCCCTTTACAAATGAAGATGAAAAAAAAAAAAAAAAAAAAAACTATAGAAATCACTGGTAGAATCCCTTTAACAACACAAGTACAGTACACACATATAAAGAGCATTTCCTGTTTGGAGGGAAGTGATGCGATGAGATGTAAACATATAGCCAAGACGGTGCACCTTGTGACATAATGTTCCTTGACTTTTCCATTTTCATGTCTGTTCTTGGACTTTTTTTTTTCCTCAACAATCTTTCTTGGTTTCCAACCATGTATAAAAGTACAATGAAGCCCCTTAACGTTCATACTTGGTTTGCTGTAGACTTGTATGTGGCATCATTCCACAATGTCAAGCAAATATCCTTGACACGAGTCAGTCTTGTAAATTCCATATACATTCCCAAGTTACCGAAAAAGTCCCTTCCAAATGGTGCCGGACCTGAGCCCAACTTTGAGGAAAGCACAATTAGCTTCTCACACTTCCACCTGTTAAATGACATTACCATTGGAGAACATTCCCTGTGAACACATCCATGTGTACGTGATGGATTCCCATCACTGTGTAAGCTATAAACCTTGTTCTAACCAGGTGTCTGGGTGTGTGTATGTGCACAAAAATGTCCTGGTTTCCATACATATCTGCTTAAGAACACAGTTTCTTTTTGTATTTCATTACGAAGGTTATTTCACAGGTTACACAGTTTCTCGATTGTTCATAACTGTAGTGGAGGCTCAAAACATTAAATTCCCAGGGTTCCCTGGTCCAGGGTTAAATCCCATGCCCATATCTGCTGTCATTCCTCGAGGCCTCATCTGAGAGGGCATCATCATAGTCTGCTGAGGACCGCTCATCCCTTGTAGTGACATCATCATGTTAGGAGAGCCCACAGGGCCAGGGTGGTTGTACATCGGCCTTTCCTTTCCCTGCATCATTCCAGGGCCTCCCATCATTCCTGGCTGCTGGCCAGGAGACAACATCCTGTGCTGTGGCCCCATCATACCCTGACCCATGAAACCTGGGGGTCTCATAGGGTTGTGGCCTGGATTACCCATGGGCATGTCCTGTGGTCCCATATGTCCAGGGCCAGGAGGCCCACCCATTCCCTGCATGGGGAGGCCCATCCTTGGGTTGCCCTCACCCATCATCCCCTGCATTTGGGGAAAGCCAGGTGGGCCAGAGGGGTGTGGTGGCTTCCCACCAGGGGCGTCCCCGCCACGAGGGAAGTAGGACAGAGTCTGGCTGGGCTTCTCAGAAGGGATAATTCGAGAAAGGTCAAACTCAGGGATACCTGACGCACCTGGTCGCATGACCTCGTGTAGATCTGAATCATTGAAGACACCAGGCATGTTATTAAACTCCTGGCCTCCTGGATTATTAGGTTTGCACATACCTGGCTCACCACCAGGTCCATGAGGCATATTGCCCATCCTGCCTAGTGGGCCCCCTTCTCCTTGGAAACCCATCCCATGAGGGAAGCCACCCTGGTGTCCAGGACCATTGTGAGGGAAGGGGACCTGTTGTGGAGGTGACTGTCCAGGGGGGAAGCCCTGTCCTCGGTGAGGAAGACCAATACGTCCCTGTGACATCATCTGGTTGTTGCCCATGCCAGGATCTTGGGAGACTGGGTTCATCATAATACCATGAGGCATCATGCCTGGACCCATAGGCCCAGAGTGAGGAGGCATATTAGGGCCCATGGGATTAGGCGAGGGCATCTGGTTTGGCATGCCATGGGAAAGTGGCTGGGAGCCCATAGTGTTCATCCCCATTGGGCTGAGGGAAGGCATGGGGCCAGAAGAGTTAGGCGTCATCATTCGAGGATGCCCTGGGTGATGGTTCACACCCATACCTATAAAGAGGACAAAAAGATTGTGATTTAATGGAAAAGCCTTCCAGGAAATGCCACCATTAATACTACCACATATTTATTAATTCATTATGGACATTACCGGGCATGCTGTTGTTCATAGATGGCAGGTTTGGCGATCGAGCAGGCGGCGAGTCATCATCAGAGCTGGCCACGGTTTTGATTGCATCATGGTAGAGGGGTGTAGAACTGGGCATGGCGAACTTGGACATGCGGGACATCATGATGGAAAGAGGATTTTGGGATAGCGTTGGCTCTGGGGGCATAGTGTAGGGGCTGCTGGATGGAAGACTTCCTGGCACATTCATACCACCTGGTTGACTGGAGGAACTACTGGATGGAGGAGCTGAGGGAGGAGGATTACCACCTGAAAACAGGAGAAGAGGGCAGAAGAGGTTTAGAGGAGAGGAGAGTAAGGATGAAGGAAGAAGAGCCAATTACCAATGACCTTTATTTATTTATTTATTTATCTGCTACAGAAACATTACTAAAACAGTCCTGCTGTAACAGTATTATTAGCAGGAATAATTGTGACCACATAAAAACAGAAAGAGACTTTTAATGGTCAATTAAGACATTTGTGGAGGCAGGAATTTTTATTTTACCTTGCTCTACACCACCCATCATATTTGGTGACGTCATGCTAAGTGGAGGTTTGTTGTTCTGAGGGATTCCTGGGCTTTGCATGGGTGGCTTGGGTGATGATGTCCAGCCGGGGGAGGGGGCAGGGAGCGAGGGTGACTTCATATGGACGGGTGATGCCCCTGCTGATCCCATCATAGGAGGAGATTTAATGGCTGCCGCCGCTGCTACTGCTGCAGCTGAAGGCCCACTAAGCATACCAGCCAGCTGGGACGGTGTCTGTGGAGACTTGAGGTTACCTGATGGTGAGCCCAGCATTGGAGACTGGACCTGCCGCAGTGTTGGTGACTTTAGCGGGTTGACATTGACATTGGGTGAGTTAGCGGGGCCAGACTGGACGTTCAGGTCTGAGGGCTTGCGGCTCATATTCCTCTGGCCGGGTGGAGGCCCTGAGCTGTTGGGAGCCTGGTTTGGTGGTAAAGGAGGCATATGACTAAGACGACCATTTCCACCCACATTACCTCTTTGGTCAGGTCCAAAGGATGGCTCGCCTCTGGGACCTCTTGGATTTCCAGGGCCTTGGGGACCCATCCCAGGGAACTGTCGGTTGGGTCCCATGTTTAGGTCTCCTGCATGGGGCTGGTCAGGGAAAGGAGGCCCCTGCATCATTCTCTGTGAAGGAACCACATTCTCAGGCATTGGACCTCCACCTTGCCTCATCTTCATAATTTCCTCTGGACTAAGATTCATTGGTGGCTCTCTCATCTTAGAGGGCATCATCTGAGGGCTAGGGCCCATGTTTACATTGAGGTTTCCAGGCCCCATGCCAAATTCACCCATGTCTCGACCAAGACCTTTCACAAACTCCATTCTTGAGGAGGGACTCATGGGACCATCACCTGGCATTCTAGGAAACATCATGCCACCTCCATTTCCAGGCTCCATGGGTCTTTGATTACCCATCATTCGATTCATCTCCATCATCATGCCAGGTGTAAGACCCATGCCTTGTTTATCACCCATACCTTGATGGAACATAGCTTCCTGTACAGACTGAGGATTGGGGAATCTTTCCACCCTTCCACCAGGACCTCCAAACATGCCTTGGCCAGGAGGGAATCCCCTCCCATCGCCCATTTTGGGCATATCATCAGGCCAGTTCATTCCAGGTCTGGGCATAGCATTGGGCCCTCCATCCATATCAGGGTTCATCATACCTGGGAAGCCAGGCATCCTCTGCATGTGTGGATGCATCCCTCTGGGGCCCATGTTCATCTGCTCAGGGAATGGTTCAGGGCCACCAGGGCCCCACACCTCTCCAGGATTCATCTGGTAGGGTGGCGGTGGGCCTCGCATCATTCCTCTAGGTCCACCCTGATGGAGCATCATGTCTCCCATTGGTCTATGCTGCATTTGTTCCTGCTTGCGCTTCTTCTCATCATAGAACTCTTGCTGCAGTTTTAGCCAGGCCATCTGCTCTGGGGTTATATGGTCTCCATGCTCTCCACCAGGACCTGGATGTGAGTTCATAGGTCCTGGACCTGGTGGAGGGGGTCCAAGATCATCTGGAGAAAAGGGCATGTCTCTAGGACCAGGTGGTCCAAAGGGAGGCCCATCTGGACGTGGTCCTCCTGGACCACCTGGCTTACCAAGGCTTTGTGACTGAGCCATCATTGCTTGGAGAGGCCCTTGTTCTGGTTTCTTAGGTCCTCCTTCTATCATTGCAGAATTGGGTGGAGGTCCAACCATGTTTCCTTGGCCCATGGAAGCCATATCCTTGTCGTCTGGGAAGAGCATACGCTGTATATCACGTAAAGTCTGTAAGGAACGTTCCCGGTGTTCAAGTTGCTCTTGGGAAAGGCCCTCAGGGTTGTCCCCCATGCTAGACATGATTTCATGAGCCAGCTGCTGGTGGTGTTGAGCTGTGAGCTTAGCATCTGCTCCTTTAGGTAGATCTAAGGATGGGAAGCTCTGTTGAAGGCCAGCATTTGGAGGCTGATTGGAGGCCTGGCTACCAGGTGTCCCTGCAGAGTTGCTACCATCATGGGATCCAGCACCATCCTGTGGGCTACTGCTGGGGAGGCTCTTAGAGTCCATACCAGCTGAAGGTGCATTGTCAGGAGGGAGGCTAGTTGGTTTTGCCCCCTGGGTTGGCTGCTGAGGTTGGGTGGGTTGCGCTTGAGGTTGTTGCTGCTGGCCTGACTGCGCTACTTTAGAGGCTGCTTGGTGGTTCTGATCACTGGAGTGAGATGAGGGCTGTTGCTGTGACGGAACACCCTGTTGTTTAGTGTCACTTCTGAGGGACCCAATCTGATTGTTCTAAAACAGATACAATAAAAAAAAAATAAAAAAAAAACATTTACAACTGTAAAAACATTTGCAATTTAGAGCAAACACAATTCAGTGATGTCCTTTCTTACCAGGGGGAGCTGGGGCTTTCCACCCTTGCCGTTAGAGATATTATTCATGTGGTAAGTGATGATGTTGTCTACATGCCCCGTTATGACAGCATCTGCTGCCCTGAGATGGAAAGAAAACAGTCATAGGTCAAAGCATTGCATAACTGTACTGATGAAAATTAACTCTTCTCTGAGGAACCTAATTTAAAGCGTCATTTTTTTTTTTACATAAAAATACTTTGACCAATCCTAGTTTAATGTGTAGATTCATTTGTTGGTTGATTTTCTTGAAAATTTTATCTGTGGCACCATCATGTCATTGCTCGTTTTAAGCGTCCCAAACAGTCACACACAGCAACATTGACTCAACCAATTTGAGAACTTTTTTGCAATTCTGTTTAGTGATGATAGCGTCACAGAAATTGCACAATTCAGCTTTATTATTTAGAACACTCTCACCACTTAAACTAACAATGGGTACTGTTAATGTCCAAGCAGCTGACCCTATCCACATTTACAACAGTTCTAGAAAAAGATGGACAAATAGTCAGAAGAATTTGACACTAGGCTCAGTCCCATCTAGTGTGATGTCAAGAGCAGTAATGGCACTGCTCTGTGGGAGAATCTTCTTATGATCACAGAATGTCTGACAAAGTTTCTGACACATCCTGTCACTAAAATTTGGCATTCTAATATCTGCCATCTGAGGGTCTAGTTTAAGCAAACATGCTGCTGTCAGTGAAAGTGGGATTTGCTTCTTTGAACTGACAAAACCTTGACAACTATGATTTAAAAAAAACAACTGCACCTGAGGGTAAAATGGCATTTTTAAAACATTAGCACACATTCACAATTATAAGATAACAAGCATTACTGATAATTAACAAACAAAAAAATATTTACTTGTTGGCCATCTCTGTAGTGAAGACGTAAACAACCTTTGACCCTGGTTTCTGCCCACTCCCCAGTTCAGACGTTGTGCTCTGTCCTCCAACTGTATTGTGGGTAGGCGTAGAGGCAGAAAGAGCACCTGGATCTGGCTTTATGTCAGTAGAGTTACAGTCTGTGCAAAACATAATAAATGTTACATTAGCCACAATAAGGTTCATTTAGTCAATCATTCTGTTTAGTGATGCACATGAACAGAAAGAATCTGCAGACTTTTTGCATTTCCAAAATGCAAAACAGCAGAATGCATTTGGAATAATCTGTTAAAACACACCTGAAAGTACTACTCTCTTAACAATTAAATGAACTAAAACGACAGACTGATAGTCTTGAAAGCTTGTATGGTATGTACACAACTTTGTGAACGCTAGTTCCAATTCAAAGCGGAAATTCACAAAGTTCCGAGTGTAGATTCTGTGCGAGCCTGGTGATACACTAAGCATGGCAAAACATTGACCTTAGCAGCAATACTTTTAAATGTCATTAGTTTATAAATTGCATTAGTAATCATGCAAAATTCTTCAATAGAATACTGAAAGCACATGCTTGATCTGAATGTGGATATTTGCATAATAAATCCGTGCCGCCAGGTAACAACAATTACCATCAAGTGTTACTATCAAACATTTTTAAGGAAAAAAATGTTTTACACTTTAGATGCACTTTATTACAAATCCAATAAACAAATCAATAAATGAAATACTGAAACTACGTACTGAAGAATCCTGGGTCATCTTCATCGCTCTCTCCCCCTGAACACCAATCTGCACCGCTGTAGGGCAACCGTCGCTCTCCAACACATAACCTTTTTGCTCTACTGCCTATTTCTTTAGAGAGACAGAAGAGCATGATTACCATAATGTTCATGAAATGGTCAAGAGAGTTCTACTGCCATGGAGTACATTGCTACTGAATTGTAGGCTTGTTTCTCAAACAAAAAGAGGATAGAAAATATAGCAAATCACCAATGGAAGTGTAGTGCAGTATCAGACTAGTCTTAGTCTTTCTGAGCACTTCTATTAATTATAAATTCCATATTTGTCTAAAAAGTGCTGTGCTATCCTCTGGCATTCTCTCCTCATGCCATGTTGACTAATCCAGGCTGTTCTGAAACTTTTAAAGGAGTCTAGGATAGCTTAAAACAAACTCTGGATAACTTGCAGCCAAAAAAAAAAAAAAAAAAAAAACACATTGCTCTCTTCAGAAAGAGATTAAAACTTTTCTTGGACATGTAGAAAGTTCTTAGTCACCATTAAAATGTCATGAAACCACAGGCCACTGGAGCACTGTATGCAACCCAGTAAATCATTAGATTAAAATGGTTTCAAAACCTCTCAGTAATGTAGAGCAATTTGAAGTTGCATAAAATAAAATGAACAAATACATATACACCACTTTGCAAGTTACTGCACACACACAACCTAATGCATAAACAATTAGCTTTTGCATATACTTTCAAAACTGAAATGGTCGCACAATTTTTTACCCACTACAAATGTTCATTTTTAATGGCAATAACACCTTATAAAAACAAATTACAAACTTATTTTTACTGCTAATACTTTTCGTGTGTTTTTAAAAAATCTATGGCCACTTGTGATGCCAACCTAAAACATACAGCAGTTTAAAAAGGAACACCTATAACAAAATCAACAATACAGCTGACCTCCAGTGACAAGAAGAAAAAAATTAAAAATAAAATAAAATTCACTGTCAGTGTGAACAAGGTTTAAGAAAGAGAATAAAATAGCACTACTGTTAGTTTCTTTACCACTGGTTAGATCCCAGACCACAACATCTCACTGAAACTGGGACACAGTCAGGTCAAAGGGGAGATATAAGACTTCCTGTGTACAGACAACACACACTGCTCAAACAAACGGCAAGAGCAAACTCTCGACAGCTTGAACAAACACAAACATGCACACCAAACTGCCTTACAAGCTGTCTCCTTGTGAGCATACAAGCACATCGGTACACAAAGAAAACCAAACAGGTTGCTTCTGGACAAGCCATTTCTGACTTAAACATCAACAGCAGCATTTAAAACACACATGTAAATGGTCTTTAAAATGTTCTTTATGCGCTGCACCTCAGGCACAAAGAATTAACCATAAAAAAACCCCCAAAAAGTAAAAAGATTCTCAAACAAAAACAAAAGAAAAATAAACAAAATGCCTGCGCCTCACACTGAAAGAAGCATTAACAACCAGCAGGGGTCCTTCAAACTGTCAAGCACACCAACCTAAAAAAAATAAATAATAAAAATAAAAAAAGAGGGGGGGTTGGGAGAGAGAAAAAAAAGAAAAGAAAGGTGTCTCCCCCTCACTCGGCAAACCAAATGGTACGTTCCCTGACGTTCCCAAACCAGGCCTATCTTGTGATGCTGTCACTAGTAAACATACAGAGGTGTGGATGTCTTGATGCATCACTACAGTCCTCAGTGCAACCCAGAGGAGGCGGGCAAACATGCACAAATGCATATGTGTGACAGGAAAACCAGCAAAAATGTATGACCCTTGGGATGGGATATGTGCGTTTGCATCCTGGATCATTAAATGGTCATTCCAAATGGAGCTTTGCCATAGTCTATACCATGACACAAGGATACAAAACAGGGACCAGAACCATATGAAAATGATAACACAGCATGGCATAAAAACATAAAAAGGCCCTTATCAAACAAGTTAGAGCTTCAATGGCTCATTCTCAGGACACATGCTAAATAAAGTGAAAAATAAATAAATAAATACTATGTCCCAATTCTGCACCATTCTACCTATATTTAGCCTTCATTTAAATTAAGATTATTGTCAGTGTGATTTTTGAATATGGTAAAAAGCAAAGCTATGTTACAATCTTTTAGCATTTTTATCACGTTTATACTTGTATTTGCCTTGTCAAGCTAAAAATATAAATCCTATCATGATTTATTCATTTTTCCTTTGTGATGTAATTTCATCCAATTATAACGTGATTTATTACAAGACAGCAACAAAACAACCAGATACTACCAAACTTTCCTCAGTTATCTATTCAAATTGTAAGCAAATTAATTCCCTACTGTGAGAGGGCTGAATAATCTAGCGCTTAAGGGTTAGCGACGATAAATAGCTACTGGTAGTTTGCAAGGCTGTAACCACATATTTAAGATTGGAGGTAGTGTTTTAAAAATTGATAAAAATGAAATTAAATTTAAAAAAAAAACTTTTTGATTAACCACTAATCTTAATATTGGGGAGACATCTCGCTATGGGGGAAAAATATAGTTTCTTGGATGTTTTTCAGATGAAATAAAAATGCTTTTTTTTTTGGTAGAAACTGCTTCATTTCCTGAGAATGGGCCTAATGTTTGCTCTGGGGAAAAAATTATGTCCATTCAATGTCAGAACAAGGTGGTAACAGTATCATTCTGTGCCACAGGATGATCATAATATTCAGAGATACAAAAATAACTGCGCATCATGACACCGCTCAATATAATTACCTGACCAAGACAGTATGGCAAGATATAAGAGATGCTTAAAACCACACTATAGGTCATTTAAAACCACAGTGGTTAAATGATCCCTTTATTGAATGACACACTATGAATGCAAGAGCTTCATAATTCAACTTGTAGGTGGGAAAAAAAAAATCATTCACTTTTTTTTTTCATTACCTTTCTGGTCCCCTTCATTGCTTGGCGTTCCTGTATCCCTTTGTTCGAATGACTCCACTGAAGTGCTTCTCTCTCTCTTAATCTTGCCTTTTGCACCATTGCCTGAACTCAGGCCTTGTCCATTTTTGAGTCCCATACTCCCTATGGGGCCTTGGGGACCTTTGGGTGTGTGGCTTCCACTCAGTGACTTGGGGTCACAAGGAGACGACTGTGATTGGCTGCCGCCGCCCCCCTGCTTTCCCTGGTTGGGCAGTTTGGAGTCCATCTGTGCGGCGCTGGAGGGGGACATCACGGGTGGCGACCTCACCATGGCCTCCTGCTTGGATTTCGGACTGCTGAGAAAAGCAAAAAGCAAAGGTCTGTGAGAACGGCCCAGGGCACACGCGCATGGTCAAGATCTCTGATTTCAGAAGTAATAAAACATTGGCACTTATAAAAGAAAACATAAATCAGTGTTTCTCAAACTCCAGTCCTGGGGACCCACCTATAAGAATGCTTTAGATGTCTCACAAATTAAAACACCTGATTCAGCAGTTTCTTAGTGTGTTGAATAAGAAAACATCTAAAACATTCTGGGTGCTGGGGCTCGAGGACTGGAGTTGAGAAAGACTGACATAAATGAACACCTAGAATAGAAATAAATTAAATATTTTTCATATCAAACAAATTTCTTTTAAAAGTAGTCAATAGTCGGGGTGAAGTGTTACAAACTCAAACATTTAGTTTTCTCTGATAATTTGAGCATTGGTATTGCAAACTATGCAAAAATTGTATACCTTTTTAAATTAAAGACTTATTAAATATGTAACAAAAATTCACATATACACTACCGTTCAAAGGTCTCTTATGCTCGCATTTATTAAATCAAAAATAGTATTGTGAAATATTTTTACAATTTAATTTTTTTTTTATATTTTAAAACATTTAAAAATGTAATGTGTAATTATTAAAATGTACTTATTAATTTCTTTTAAAAAATTATTAAAATTCTTACTGACCTTTAAAAAATAATTATAAAGAACACTAGGTTTTTGTGCTTGTTTGTAGGGCTGCACAATTTGACCAACAATTGTTTTTATATGACTAACACAAATTATGATGATTATTATTATTATTATTATTATTATTATAAAAATATAATAACAAATAAGAAATATTACTATTGTACTATCACTATTTCACCATAAAAAACAGAACAGTATTTAAGAATAAATATGATATAATTATTATTATTATCATCATCATCATCATCATTACACTTCACAGAAAAATGCAGGGTGACATGCAGGGGGCCTATAACATCAAATCATTAGAAAGGTTTTGATAAAAATCTTTGACAATTTCTTATTTTTTTTGTCAGGAAAATATTATGCATCCAGTATCAGGAATACAAAACAAGACCTTAAAGAACAAAGAGCACTAAACTATTTTTGCAGTTTCTACTTTGTCGGTGAAAAAGCAGTCATAACCAATACCTTCCCTCACTTTGGTAAAGAACCCGCCAAAACGCATAGGCCAGAGTGAAAAACAGAGACAACTGAGTCATATCTTAGCAGCTGTCCGGCTGATTGCCACCACACCCTGAAAACATGCCATTCAATAATAGGAGGAAAATCTTGATGTGTACCGGTGACGCAATTACAGTACTCTCAGTGACCTTATGTCCTAGCCCTGTTCTTTGTTGACAGAGTGCCAGGTTAATATTTAATCAAAACTCGTCAAACCAGATCTGCCACAAGCTAGCCTCCATCCATACCCAAAGCAATGGGTCCCACAGTGTCTGGTTACATGCCAACTGTAAGGAAACATGGGGAAACTATTTACACACCAACAGTAAGGGCTGGTCATTGTTGGACACCTTTGAGTTTGGCAGTTAAACTCATATCCCTTGTCCATTGCAACCATTTTGGTAATTGAATGTGTGCCTGAAAGCGCAAACCACTTTCCAAAAGTAAGGTACCAGTTACACAGGCCATGTTTCAGAACTGCACACTATAATGCAAAATATTTTCCAACATTCAGAGAAAATCCAAACGCCTTGGACAGCAGCTGCAAACATATACAAAATGGGGTGTGATTAGGCTATGTGCCATAGTGTTCCCTGAAGGACTCCCAGGAGCCCCTCTGCTGACGCCTTAACCAGCTCCAGATCTGTGAATCAGCAAGAGCAGCCATTTTGGAACCAATGTCCAGCAGGGCGGGATGTATAAGCTCTGGCTGAGCTGAAGTGGGTCAGTTTCTCATATGCTCAATGAGGTTCTGGAAGCTTTCCAGGTCCAGCTCTGCCTTTAGGGCACAGTTTCCCCTGCACTTCTGCCGCAGTTACTTCAGCTTGCACTGGTTTCCTGTCCACAAGAGACAGCTCAATGGCCATAAGCAGAGTGGGAATTGCAAGTAAGTGGGCAGCGAATGATTCGCTTGTGTGGTGCATCTCCATTAAAAATAAATTAAAACAACAACTCATACACTTAAGAATATTTTAATATAAGATTGCAGTGAATTAATTATATCTACATTTGTCCTACTACTGCATTAAAACTGTTTATTAACACACTTACCCAGGCAATGCTATAAAACTAGGGATGAAACAAAAAAATAGGGAAATTAGGGATGTGCAAAACTACATATTTTCAAAATCAACTACTGTTCAAAACAAGTCTAGATAGACATTTCCACTACTCAGTTGTTGGACGGCTAGTCAACTGTGGTGATATCCTTGCTGATTATAGTAGCAAATCATAATGTAATTGCTCATAATGTAAAAACGGCACATACTGTAATAAGTATTACATTATTATTGTAATACAATGTTCATAATGCAATTATAAGCTCAAGATTTAATTACATTGAGAAAATTATGTAATAATATTTACATTGAGACATTTACATTATAAACGCACCAAAAACATTGTCATAATTGTAATAGCTTTCAAAACAAAAAATATTATTAAAAATGAATTCCCTTAAGCTGGGCTCAGACTACAGGAGTTTTTAAATCCTAACCGATTATGAAATCTTCACAGATTTTTTTCTCTCTAATCTGAAACATGCACACAACTACAAGATTTGAAAATTGTAGCACATCACACACTACAAGATATTATTAATATTATCATGCCAGGACGAGCACCTCACGTGATCTCATGGTGGGAAAGCGGATGTAAACATGTATGTAGCAGATCGTCACTGATGTCTCAACCTATGGTCTCAACAGGCAATGCTTACATTTGCTAGCAGCTTTCTACACTCACCCGGTGTGTTCAAAACCAAGGCGATTTCTCCTCAGCTCTTCTCTTTGTCCATACGGTTGTGTCATGTTTTCGAAGACGTTATACAACGTGACCCTGGGCCACAAAACCAGTCATAAGTCACATGGGTATATTTGTGGCAATAGCCAAAATTAGCAATTTTTCTTTTATGCCAAAAATCATTAGGATATCAAGTAAAGATGAAGATATTTTGTAAATTTCCTACTGTAAATATATATAAAAAAGTATTATTATTAGTAATATGCATTACTAAGGACTTAATTTGGACAACTTTAAAAGGCAATTTTCTCAATATTTAGATTTTTTTGCACCCTTACATTCCAGATTTTCAAATAGTATATAGTAAGTTTCAAATGTGGCCAAATATTGTCCTATCCTAACAATACATCAATGGAAAGCTTATTTATTCAGCTTTCAGATGATGTATGACTGATGTATGACGTATGACTGGTTTTATGGTCCAGGGTCACATATAAGCAGTCATGTTGTTGCAGCACTCCACACACCGTTCCGCCATCTCCGCTGTTCAACAGACCCATGCAGCAGCTTGTTTCGCAGTCACGATTTCAAAAGCGCTCTCATTGGCTATTGTGAAAGAACTGACGTAATTATCCCGATTTAAAATCTTGAATATCAAAACCGTTTGATAAAATTGGGGCGGCCCCAATGTGTCCACGAGCAGATTGGGAGGTTAAAGATTTGATCTGTAAACGCCTCACATTACCAGATAATCTCCACCGACTTTACAGTACATTTAAAAAGGAAAAAAAAAATCCACTTTATCCAAAATACCTACCTGCAAAACGCAACAGATTTAAATATTCATGCCATTAATGTTATTATTATATTTCCATTAAACAAAGCATTGGTATTCCTCTACAGTATATTTAAAAAATCTAAATCCAGCCTTAAAAGGTGGAGCGATATTTGAAAAACAGTTTGAAAGTTGGTCGGACCGACAACCAGACGCGACAACCAACCTGTAGCCAATCAGCATTAGGGGGCGTATGACGTGGAGGACAGAAAACGAGCAAGAGGGAGAGATTTGAAGAAAGACTGTTGAAAGAGAGACACCTGAGAGACATTACAAAAGAGAAAAGCTCTTCAGAATAAATCACTGGAAAATGAAGGGCCAGCTTTAGGGCCAGCGTTTATTTTAGAAAAGCTTTCCAGCACTGGAGAGAGCTAAGCGCTCATTTATTGTTCATTCCTTGTCGTTCGTTCATCATCTTCAATTTATTGTTCATGAAGCATTATTTTGTTGCGCTTCTGCTACTCTTGCTTGCCTTGTGTGTGCAACGGAGGCCAGCTAGTGAGTTGTGCAGGCTGATGACTGATATACAATGCAGCGTTTATTGTTTAGCGTCCTTGTTAGTGCATCTCCCTCGCATGCTAGCAATCGGGGTTCGAGACCGACTCGGAGCAGGCGGTTAGGATTGGAGAGTGTGCTTTGGAGGCGGAGCAATGAAGAGAGAGGTGCGTGTGTTTGGGTTGATTTCAAATATCAACAATGTTCAGCAACAACTTTGAGAAATATCACTTACCCCACCTTTAACCTGCCTACAAAATCCACCAGATTACAATTTACTACTACCAGTGGTGTAATGTAACAAAGTAATAATACTTCCTTACAGTACTTGAGTATTTTTTGGGAGAATCTGTACTTTACTTGAGTTTTTATATTTCTGTCAACTTTTACTTTTACTCCACTACTCCTATATAAAATGTATACTTTTACTCCGATACATTTCCCCAAAGCATTTCTGTTACTTACTACAAAATAAATTCGGAAGACTGCAAGCAAGCATGTGCAAACAAGCGCTCGCACAAGCGCGGTTGATTTAATCATCCGTGTTGCATCCGTTGACACGCGAGAGCTGTGCGCACAGATGTAAAACAGACAACAAAACGGTATGTTATACACTAAAGTACATGTTTTCTTATCACTATAAAGTAATTAATTTGTTGACTAGATGCTGTATTAATGCCTTTGAGGCCGAGAGGATGCTAACATTAGTATCTCAAGCGGTTAAAACAACGTGACAAAAACACACGCAAGTCTGACCCAAATGTTTAATGTCACGTTTGTTCCCATCTAGCCTATTTGCATTATTTTATATCCATCTGGACGCTTTTATACAGTCGTTATGCAGTGAAGTGGCATATTTGAAGCTAGTGACATGAGAAATCAAACTGTATCCTCATGCAGCCGATAGAAACATATAGCCTAAACAAAAACTCATTCGATTTTAGTTTTTTTTTTTTTCGTCACTAACATATTTTTGATTAGATAACCATCAAGTGTTCTAAAGTAGAAGCAAATAAAGTGTGAAATATACATATAATATACATATACTGTGCCTAATTTTAATGCTATGACTTTATGTGTGACGATGGCCATCTTTAAGCATGACTGTTTGGATTTATATGAAATGGTAACATTTTAAAAATAAGAGTCTTTATTGTAACATTTTTAACATTAAGGTTGATAAAAGTACTGTTCATCAACATTTACTAATACATTTTAAAGTCGTCTCTTACATTAGTTACTGTACTATGAATTAACATGAATGATCAAGGTATAATTAATATATTAATATTTTTATATTTAAAATGTACAATAAACAGTTTGCCATTTTTTATTCAAAGAAAACAAAATGAAACAGAGTTAAAACTGAACACAATCTTTCACTTAAAATGTATAATTTTTTTTGCTCCTTTTGTATTTTGTTTTGCATTTACTTGTACTTTTACTTTCAAGTACGTTTAATATGAAAAATAAAGTACAATAAATATCACATACTTTAAAACTTTTACTTAAGTAATATTCTAAACAGTGACTTTAACCAAAGTCATTTTCTGGCAAGATATCTATACTTTTACTCAAGTGTGGCTTTTGAGTACTTTATCCACCACTGACTACTACTACATAAACGGTGTTAAATACCAACACTGCGTACAAATTCTGTAAAAAAAAAAACAAAAAAAACAACTCAATATATCAATGAGATGTGTGTGATAGATCACATTATCTGTTTCAGCCAACGGTGGCACGGATCGCAAGTAAAGAAAACATTTCTTCACTTTAATTGAAGCTACAGCAAAACAAAACTTGAATGTACATCAGAGGGCATGTTGAAAGATACAGTACAACTTACAATCATGTACAGTGGTTAGAAAAAGTCCTATTAAACTATTATACACACCCCTATTAAAACAGTTTGGTTTTGTGAAGGAAGGAAGGAAGGAAGGAAGGAAGGAAGGAAAGAAGGAACCTTTAATGTGAAATTTCAAACTTTTGGATTGGCATAATTGTAATTGCAATGCCAATGTATAATTGTTTGACTTATAATGTAAATCACAGTTCATAAGTTAACACCAGCACATAATGTATAAGTTGCTACAGTGCGTTCCAACCTATTACATTATGTGAAAAAACATTACATTTGGAAAATCGTTCAAGATATTACATTGACAATCATTACATTATAAACATTTTTATTACATTAATAAATGTAAAACCTATAACATTATGTTCAGTTTTTACATTATGCTTTATTACATTATGAGTTGCTACAATTATTTCTTCAAGTAAATGATAAATTCCCATAAAAGTCAAATATTGTTTTCAGCATTATTGAAAATGCATGTTAATCCATATCACTTCTATACACTTTTGCATGTCACACTGCACAGAACAAACTATTTTTTATTAATTATAGCATTTTATTATTAATTTTAACATTTTGTCATTGTATTGCTATATGCATTACCATTTAAAAGATAGTGGTTGGTAAGATTTTTAAATAGTTTTTCAATGCTCACCAATGCTGAATTTATTCGATAAAAATAGCAATATTAATTATATATTTTAATATGCAATTTATTCCTGTAATGTCAAAGCTGAATTTTCAGCATCATTACTCCAGTCATCAGTGTCACATGATCCTTCAGAAATTATTTGAATACGCTGATTTGCTGTTTAAGAAACTTTTCTTATTATAAATGTTAGGCTGCTTAATTATTTTTATGGAAACGGTAATACTTTTTCTTTCAGGGTTTTACCTACTTCAAACTTTTGATCTGTAGTGCATGTATACACATATAAAAGTTCAGTTTCATGGAATAGTTCATACACAAATATGTAGGGTTCTCTCACCTCTGAGTGTTAGCCGATGGAGAGTTCCTCACTTTGGGGTTGCTGGAATGCATTGACGTCAGTCCCAGTGCGACAGAGGCAGGAGCAGTAGAGTGCTGGTGGGGACTGGAGGTATGTGTATGTGTGTGGGAGTGTGTATGTGTAGTGGTGGGCGTAGCTTTGGCCCGGGTGCTCCGGGGCCCGGTATTGGGGGTTGCGACAGGGCTGCTGCAGTCCTGGCCCTCTTCTTGCCGTTCTTTGGCTCTCTCCTTCCTGCCTGAAGCGTTTCCTGTGGTTCCGGTAGCTGCGGTGGTAGCCGTGGCTGCTGCTGCTGGTCTCTCCTCTTGCACCTCCAGCATTCTCTGTGTGGGCTTGTCTGGAGTCTCCCCGAGGAGCCCTCACAGCCCCTGGCCACACTAAACACAAAACAAACAAGTAAAAAACAGTTAGCTGAAAGCAAGCAAACATTTTACTTTTGTTGACTTCAATTAATTCAATATCAAAATAGAAAAGATAGAGAGATAGAGAGAGATATAGAGATATATAGAGAGAGAGAGAGATTTCAAAATACATCTCCAAAAGTGAACTTTAAAAATTTAGAAAATCTAAATGAAACAGGTCAAGAAAAATATCAAAATGTTTTACAATTAAGGAAAAAAAAAAAAAAAAAAAGTTCGACAAAACGTCCAAAATATAAAAATAAAAAAAATGTATTAGAAATTAAAACAAATCTAAATACAAGACACCACAACAAACCAACAGTCAGTTTAAGAGCAATTTTGTATTTATTTAATTTTCAATCAATAAAAAAAAAAAAGCCAAAATACACCATGTCCAGAAAAACGTAAAAATATAAGACCATGATATCTCAATGATAATGTACACTACCGATTTTGACCAAAAGTTTGGGGTCGTTAATTTTTTTAAATGAAGTCTCTTATGATCATCAACGATGCATTTATTTGATCAAAAATACAGTAAAGACAATAATATTGTGAAATATTATTACAATTTAAAATAACTGTTTCTATTTGAACACATTTAAAAATGTAATTTATTCCTGTGATGGTAAAGCTGAATTTTCAGCATCATTACTCCAGTCTTCAGTGTCACATGATCCTTCAGAAATCATTCTGATATGATGATTTGATGCTCAAAAAATGCTGCTTAATATTTTCGTGGAAAGTGATACTTTTTTTTTCAGCATTCTTTGAAGAATAGAAAGTTTGAATAGAAAACAGCATTTATTTGAAATAGTAAAGACTAATTTTGCTAAAGATCTGTTACTTTTGATCAATTTAATGCATCCTTCCTGAATAAAAGTATTAGTTTCTTCCCAAAAAATTTTACTGATCCAAATTTTGAATGGCAGTGTATATTTTAAATCTACTTATCTCCTTGCATTGCCACATCTAAACTAGCTCTGAAGTGACCAACTTCAAGTCACATTTACTTGTTTGTCCACCTGCGCAGACATGTTCCATAAGAGTTCTGAATAACTGTCTATGAACATCTACATCAAATTACTACACCATGAAATCCACAGACCATTCCAAATCACAGCCAAGACAAAAAGTTCTCAAAAAATACCAGTCATGCCAAGAATACAAGAACATTTCAAAACTCTGCATATTCGCCAAAACACTGAAATTCAAGGTGAGAAAATGTAGAACTGTGAATCTGCTAGGCAGTGGCCGTCATCCAAAACTGACTGAAGAGTCAGACTGAAGGCCACCAAAATAATGATTTGTTGAAAACAAGTCATGTAACATCTCGGATGGAGGCGTGTGATAGACTGAAAACTGTTTGCTGGTGGATTTTGTGGAACATCACACTGAGAACACATTTACAGTAAGGAGAACCATCATGTTAAGGGTGAGACTCTGTAATAGGACTGGAAAACGTAAAAATCCAAGCAAAATGGATGGGAAAAAAAGGAGAGGGAGAGAGAGAGCGAGACAGAGAGAGAAGCATGTAATATGTACCACCTCAACAACCCAACAGATAACTTACTAGTACAAATCTTTTCACTCGACAGTAACGTACAAAAACAAAAAAAAACAGGAGCGAGAATGATTGTGTTTGTCTTTCAGGGTAGTGCTTCCGTGTGTGAATGAGATTGTGTTAACATGTAGTGGCCTTCTGCCGTTACGCAAACGCTAGCTTTCATAAGTTATGAGAACCCTCTCAAAAAGCTGCAGTGTCAGACTTCGTTGTCATCCAAAAAATATTCAGGACAGCTTCCAACACACTCAAATGATGCAAGCATCTCACATATTCCCTCCCATCCTAACAGTCACGACTGAAAGACCGCACTAACTCAACCCTAAACCTAATGCTTTAATGAAGCTTCTCAGAAAAAAGGGCAACTGTTTATTATAATGAATAGTTATAATATAATAGTTTATTATAATGCAGATAAATTCTAAATAAAACATTCCTAGTCACCATTTTCAAACACACCATCTAAAAACTCAAATCGCAATCCAGCTTAACCTTCTTTAAACAATTAAAACAACATATGCCACTAACATGTAATATTTAAAATCAGTGCTCTACAATTTGAGCATACTGTCTGCATTCAAAATAATGCATGTGTGAATGTGAAAAAGTTATCTGAGCACATCGGTGACATGATTAAAACTTAAATGTCATCAGAATAAAAACTCCTTAATTCATTTAACGATGTGAATTGTTTCACACTGAGATTGGCTGCTTTTCATTCCTTTCCATTCATGCCAACAGAGAAAGCAAGCTTACATACACTCACGCTTCAGTATTTCACAATCTGCTCAGTTACTGGGATTTTCACGCACAACCATTTCTAGAGTTTACAAAGAATGGTGTGAAAAGGGAAAAACATCCAGTATGCTGCAGTCCTGTGGGCGAAAATGCCTTGTTGATGCTAGAGGTCAGAGGAGAATGGGCCGACTGATTCAAGCTGATAGAAGAGCAACTTTGACTGAAATAACCACTCGTTACAACCGAGGTACGCAGCAAAGCATTTGTGAAGCCACAACACGCACAACCTTGAGGCGGATGGGCTACAACAGCAGAAGACCCCACCGGGTACCACTCATCTCCACTACAAATAGGAAAAAGAGGCTACAATTTGCACGAGCTCACCAAAATTGGACAGTTGAAGACTGGAAAAATGTTGCCTGGTCTGATGAGTCTCGATTTCTGTTGAGACATTCAGATGGTAGAATCAGAATTTGGCGTAAACAGAATGAGAACATGGATCCATCATGCCTTGTTACCACTGTGCAGGCTGGTGGTGGTGGTGTAATGGTGTGGGGGATGTTTTCTTGGCACACTTTAGGCCCCTTAGTGCCAATTGGGCATCGTTTAAATGCCACGGCCTACCTGAGCATTGTTTCTGACCATGTCCATCCCTTTATGACCACCATGTACCCATCCTCTGATGGCTACTTCCAGCAGGATAATGCACCATTTCACAAAGCTCACATCATTTCAAATTGGTTTCTTGAACATGACAATGAGTTCACTGTACTAAAATGGCCCCCACAGTCACCAGATCTCAACTCAATAGAGCATCTTTGGGATGTGGTGGAACGGGAGCTTCGTGCCCTGGATGTGCATCCCACAAATCTCCATCAACTGCAAGATGCTATCCTATCAATATGGGCCAACATTTCTAAAGAATACTTTCAGCACCTTGTTGAATCAATGCCACGTAGAATTAAGGCAGTTCTGAAGGCGAAAGGGGGTCAAACACAGTATTAGTATGGTGTTCCTAATAATCCTTTAGGTGAGTGTATATGCTGATCTGTTAACGCTTGTTATCAACTAATTAAAATTATTATATTACATAGTGATTAGTCTGATGTAGTTTAGTTCCACCTAAAAATAAGCAAATATACACTCTACCTTTCAAGAGTTTGAGGTTGGTACGCAAGTCTCAAAAATATTAATTTTTACAACTGTTTTCTATTTAAATATATTTTAAAAGGTAATTTATTCCTGTGATGCAAAGCTGAATTTTCAACATCATTACTCCAGTCTTCAGTGTCACATGATTCAGAAATCATTGTAATATGCTGATTTGGCACTTAACCCTTAAAAACCGACAGCCGCCCGCAGCTAAAAATAACTATCGTTCTAAAATGTTTAATAACTTTTAAATCGCTAATCCAATCAGTATGCTGTAAAATGCACCGTAAAGAGGAGAATCTCGCAATTGATCATTCAGAGGCTCCGTAGTGAGCGTGGATGCGTCATCAAAATCTGCAGCATTGATTCGTCAAAGAAACACATGTGGGTTGTTCCCCTGAGCCAAACAGAAACGATTGTTGATCATTAACACTCAGTATATTTTATGGCACGGTTTGTTGTCACAACTTGTTACATTGTTTGCATTTGTTGTTCATGTTCAAATGATAATATATTTCTCTTTAGAAAAAAATGTTTTCTTCAGTGTTCTGTTATTATATAACAAACTATTTACTTTACTCCCTGAACTTTTTTGGACACATTTACATTGTCAGTAAATAAAATACACCTGCTTTCACTCAAAAACGCCTAGAATAATATATAATAAATTATAAATGTATAAAAAAACTGCTAGAATGGGTGAGAAAAACAAGGCAAGTCAGGCACCCCAAAAATGTTGCAGGTCTTTAAGGGTTATAGGTGCTGTATGCAATTATTTTTTACTGTACTAAAGTATAAAAAAAAACCATAAAACGTTTGCGGATATTTAGGGAACATGCTTTCATACTAGTTTCTCTGAAAAAATAAATGAAATGTGTTTCTCGTGTTGAAATGTCTGGTTTTGTTTTGGTGTGTGATCCCGGCCATTGCCAATTTACCCAACAGTATTTCGACACCCTGGGTTGCCAGTTGATGGAAAACAGCGCATTGCAGCCATAAAGGCCAGCAAACAAACTGGATCAGGGATCGCAGAGTCTGAAGAGGGAAAAAAAATTCACCAATATTTCAAATTTGGACTGCAGTACCCATTTCAACCGCTAGCTGTCAATATTACATACTGCACCTTTAAGAAACATTTATTACCAGTATTTATGGTGTTGATTCCTTCCTTGGTCATTGGGCTAGTTTTGTTGCGCAGAACTGGCAACCCTCACAGTGATACTTTATTTTCAGGATTATTTGATGAAAAGTACAGCTTTTATTTAAAGTTTTTTTGTAACATTATAAATGTCTTTACTGCCACTTCTGACCAATTTACTGCATCCTTGCTGAATTAATTTCTTTTTTTTTTTTTTTTTTAAAGCAATCATAGAGCTCCGTTTAATATAGGAAAGTAAAAAGGAAACACAGAAAGAAAAATGAACGCGTCAATTGAGGCAGCCATTTCATTTTTATTTTTTTTTGTCATTTAATGCGTGGTTTCCTTGCATGGCCCCTCTCTCTACTCCTGAACCCACACTTGCATACTGACATTCTCAGGTTTCACCGTTTGCAGTGTGAGAGGCCGGTGCGCTGCTCTAATGGCGCTCACCAGCAGCAGCAGGATGGCCGTCAAGCCTTATCCAGCCCGCCACAGACATTTCTCTTCATGCACGCACACCCACCAACACCGTTGCCAAGGCAACCCCAACCGACAGGCCCTGGATCTACAACAGCCTCAAAAACATACGCACACCCACCAATCTGCTTGAAGAGTTAGAACACGTGCATTTAAAAGGTACAGACAGATACTTGCACACACAGTTATTCTACACTTCTAAATGTTTCTAAAGCCATTCAAGAGACAGAGGATTTTTCTCTTTTAAATAGCATGAACTGAACTTTTTTTTAAAAAACCCATTAAACTGAATGCCTGATTGTGAGTCTGAGCCTGGGACAAGGTTTGAACTTGTGGGTCTAAAAACGGGTGAAGAGGCGGCATATTGTGCATTCAAGCTTAGACTTTTCCACTTCCTTCTCAGAAATGGACAAACATTCCAGTATGCGCTTACACTTCCTGTCCAGCCTTAAGTGAGGTGAAAACAGTGGCCAGTGCAATGAGAAAAACCTCATACAGAAGCTTCACCCGCCTAAATCGTGAATTAAGTCCTGCACGCATTTTGCAGACCGTCTCTGCTTTTTTGCAGTGCAAGGGTAAATAAAAATTAATAAGTAAAGCGTTTCGGTATTTGATGAGCAGAGAAGAGTGTCTTAGTCTGGTATTTGTTGTCTAGTCATTGCCAATACAGCCTGTGCGTAACACTCTGTCTTTTATAGCTTTTTGCCAAATATATGACATGACAGTAAGAACTGAGCACCCACATAGCCAATAACTACAATAACCTTTGTAGTCTGCAAGTTGATAATGCAACCATTCTAATGATGGACAAACACAAATCTCAGAACTTCACTGGTGAAAAACCTTGTAACTGTGTGTAACTCCTTTTGTCTATGTTCCTTGAAATTTCGTTGTTTCCGTGTTTTCGTTCCTTGAACCGGTTCAGAGCCCTGATACAGGTCACAAACACCAAATAAGAAGAAATGTGGAAAAACATACACTTTAATATATTGTAAATAAAGAATAAAAAAAAAAAAATTTTAAATTAAAAAAATTAATTGTTAACATTACAGTATTTTATAAGCAATGTTATATATTTTGTATGTTATATACTAAGTATCATCAGAATGAAAAAAGTGTGAGAGAGAGAGAGAGAAAAAGAAAGAAAAAAGTGAGAAAAAGCAAGGAAGAGAGAAAGCAGCGAGAAAAAGGGGAGAAAGAAAAAGTGAGAAAAAGCAAGAAAGCAAGCTTCAACTGTATCACGCAGTGCTACTAAAGTAGATCAAGCCCGTTGACATGTATATTTCCACAATACATTACCTCAAAACCGGCACAGCGACATCAAAGCTACACGGCAAGGCGCTCGTCACGTGAACGGCCGGCCGGCGGTTCTGCTACAGGGCATCATCAGGAACTCAAACAGGCAAATAGAAAAATAGCAGGAGGTGCGTCGTGCACACAGACAGCAGAGCTGGACGCCACAGCCGTGAGGCTTAAATGACTATATGAACTGTGTAATGGGCTGTTTACGGCAGAGGTCCTGCCACCCTTATTCAGTTAAAGCAAAGCTTCCTAAACTGCATTTCCATTTTGCATGGCTCAAGGGCTGTATACTCCCACTTATAAATCATAAAGAGAGTGTGCATGTGTGTAGGAGACGTGTGGGCCCAACCACTCACGCGTGCGGCATCATGGTGAAAATATTTTTTTTATAATTTTCCTTGCACAGACAAAAAGAGCTGCGATAACCTTGAAAGCCATTGCCTTTGGGTGGAAAAAATAAATAAACGCATGCACGCTTAAGTTGTCGTTTAATGCTGGCTGTGGTTTTCTGACCCAAATCCTAGTCTTTACCAATATAGACGCTGTATAAAACTGGCGTTATATCGTAGCTTCTGTTAATATAATAAAGACAGCTAAAGAGACAGCTAGCATGATTTACAGCTAGATATAGCAGCCAGAACAAACAGTCAACATAAAATCCATCAATCTAAACCAGAGTTAGATGGTTACAGAGAAATGTTTTTATTCCTTATAAAAAGGCCAGACATATAAAAATCCCATTTATAATGCACAAATGATTGATAAGAAACAAGTCTAAACTGACCGTCTGCTTTGGCTGACTGCCTGCAGTGACAAAAACACAAACAAGCAGATCTGCCAGTCAATGGTGGATTATTGACTAACTGCATCTACTGCATGGACTGACTAGCCATCCAGACATTCATGCATCAGACAGACACTTACACAAAACACCTGCAGTGCATTCAAACTGTACATTGTATAGTGTAAATCGAACTTGTGCCCTTCGCGTTGATAGCACCAGGCTCAAGCTACAGGAGTGTTTTAATGCCTATGTTTACATGTGCACCAATAAAGCAATTTTTTACAATACGGACCGATCAGGCATAACATTATGATGAGGTGAGGTGAATAACACTGATCATCTCTTCATCATGGCATCTGTTAGTGGGTGGGATCGATTAGGCAGCAAGTGAACATTTTGTCCTCAAAGTTGATGTGTTAGAAGCAGGAAAAATGGGCAAGCGTAAGGATTTGAGCGAGTTTGACAAGGGCCGAATTGTGACGGCTAAACGACTGGGTCAGAGCATCTCCAAAACTGCAGCTCTTGTGGGGTGTTCCCGGTTTGCAGTGGTCAGTATCTATCAAAAGTGGTCCAAGGAAGGAACAGTGGTGAACAGGCGACAGGGTCATGGGAGGCCAAGGCTCATTGATGCACGTGGGGAGCGAAGGCTGGCCCGTGTGGTCCGATCAAACAGACAAGCTACTGTAGCTCAAATTGCTCAAGAAGTGAATGCTGGTTCTGATAGAAAGGTGTCAGTAAGCGCCAACAGTGGGCACGTGAGCATCAGAACTGGACCACAGAGCAATGGAAGGTGTCCTGGTCTGATGAAATCAAATTTTCTTTTACATTACGTGGATGGCTGAGAGCGTGTGCGTTGCTTACCTGGGGAACACATGGCACCAGGATGCACTATGTGAAAAAGACAAGCCGGCGGAGGCAGTGTGATGCTTTGGGCAATGTTCTGCTGGGAAACCTTGGGTCCTGCCATCCATGTGGATGTTACTTTGACATGTTCCACCTACCCAAGCATTGTTGCAGACCATGTAGCCGGATTAAACTCGTTAAATCATCTAAATCAACAACATGTATGCTCGACCCTATACCGACTAAACTACTAAAAGAGATGCTTCCAGAGGTCATAGATCCTCTTCTTAATATCATTAATTCATCCTTGACTTTAGGATATGTACCGAAAACTTTTAAGTTGGCTATTATTAAACCACTTATTAAAAAAACGCAACTTGACCCTACAGAATTAGTCAATTACAGGCCAATCTCAAATCTACCCTTTCTGTCAAAAATACTAGAAAAGGCAGTGTCCTCACAATTATGCTCATTTTTAGAAAAAAATGGCATCTGTAATGAGAGCAGTCTCAGGACTATGATGTGGTCTAAATCCTGACTGGAAAACCTGAGAGTTACAAATGATTTACTCTTATCATCCGATCGTGGTTGTATCTCTCTGTTAGTGTTACTCGATCTTAGCGCTGCATTCGATACCATCGACCACAACATTCTTTTGAATAGACTCGAAAATTATGTTGGCATTAGTGGAATTGCATTGGCATGGTTTAAATCATACTTATCTGACCGTTTTCAGTTTGTAGCAGTAAATGAAGAGATGTCACACCGATCACAAGTTCAATATGGAGTACCGCAGGGCTCAGTGCTAGGACCGTTGCTTTTCACCCTGTACATGCTACCACTGGGAGATATCATTAGGAAGCATGGCATTAGTTTTCATTGTTATGCTGACGATACTCAACTCTATATTTCTTCACGCCCTGACGAAACTTACCAATTCACAAGATTAACGGAATGCATAGCTGATATAAAAAAATTGGATGACTAGTAATTTCCTGCAACTTAATTCAGAAAAAAAGGAATTTTTAATTATTGGACAAAAAAACTCCACATGTAGTAACCTAGAATACTGTCTAACACTTGATGGCTGCTCTGTCAAGTCCTCGTCGTCAGTTAGGAACCTGGGTGTGCTCTTTGATACCAATCTCTCATTTGAAAGCCACGTTTCTAGCATCTGTAAAACTGCATTCTACCATCTTAAAAATATATCTAAATATATTTAGCATATGCTTTCAATGCAAAATGCTGAACAGTTAGTTCATGCATTCATGACCTCAAGGCTAGATTATTGTAATGCACTATTGGGTGGTTGCCCCGCTCGCTTAATTAATAAACTGCAGCTGGTCCAAAACGCAGCAGCTCGAGTTCTTACTAGAACCAGGAAGTATGACCATATTAGCCCGGTTCTGTCAACCCTGCACTGGCTCCCTATTAAACATCGCATACATTGTAAAATCTTGCTAATTATTTACAAATCACTAAATGGTTTAGCTCCCCAGTACTTGAGCGAGCTCTTAACGCATTATACTCCATCACGTCTATTGCGGTCTCAAAACTCTGGCCAGTTGATAATACCTAGAATATCAAAATCAACAGCAGGCGGTCGATCCTTTTCCTATTTATCACCCAAACTCTGGAACAGCCTTCCTAGCATTGTTCGGGAAACAGACACACTCTGTCAGTCTAAATCGAGCCTAAAAACGCGTCTCTTTACTATGGCATACACATAAAACATTTTTAATTTATATTCTATTCAAATTGTTAGGCTGCATTAACTAGGTCAGCCAGAACCGGGAACACTTCCCATAACACCTGATGTACTCGTTACATCATAAGAGGAATGGCATCTACGCTAATGTTAGTCTCTCTGTTTATCCCGAGGTTTACTGCAGTCAGCCGGATCCGGCCCGTATCCAGATCAGATGGTGGACCAGCGCCCAGATATTACCAACACATCCCTGAAGTGTCTGCAGAGACCGTGTCAATTAGTCTACCCTCTGAAATTGCTCATCGACATGGCATCCTCAATGGATCCATCTCCGGCGTGATGACTCCGATATTTTGAATATTCCTATTTAATAATTGTTTAAATCGACACGCCATCCTCAATAAACCCGGCGTGATGCCTCCGATCTTTCAAATATTCCGATCTAATATTACTTCTGACCTATAAGGCTGCCAAAATAATAAACATACACTGTTTGTTAATTGGCCAGAGGAGAACTGGCACCCCGACTGAGCCTGGTTTCTCCCAAGGTTTATTTTTCTCCATTAGGACACCTGATGGAGTTTAGGTTCCTTGCCACTGTCGCCTCTGGCTTGCTCAGTTGGGGACACAACATTTTCAAATAAATATCCAAATAAATTTAATTACTTAACTAAATTATATCAACTACATTACTTGAATATACACTCACCTAAAGGATTATTAGGAACACTATACTAAATACTGTGTTTGACACCCCTTTCACCTTCAGAACTGCCTTAATTCTACGTGGCATTGATTCAACAAGGTGCTGAAAGCATTCTTTAGAAATGTTGGCCCATATTGATAGGATAGCATCTTGCAGTTGATGGAGATTTGTGGGATGCACATCCAGGGCACGAAGCTCCCGTTCCACCACATCCCAAAGATGCTCTATTGGGTTGAGATCTGGTGACTGTGGGGGCCATTTTAGTACAGTGAACTCATTGTCATGTTCAAGAAACCAGTTTGAAATGATTCGAGCTTTGTGACATGGTGCATTATCCTGCTGGAAGTAGCCATCAGAGGATGGGTACATGGTGGTCATAAAGGGATGGACATGGTCAGAAACAATGCTCAGGTAGGCCGTGGCATTTAAACGATGCCCAATTGGCACTAAGGGGCCTAAAGGGTGCCAAGAAAACATCCCCCACACCATTACACCACCACCACCAGCCTGCACAGTGGTAACAAGGCATGATGGATCCATGTTCTCATTCTGTTTACGCCAAATTCTGACTCTACCATCTGAATGTCTCAACAGAAATCGAGACTCAGACCAGGCAACATTTTTCCAGTCTTCAACTGTCCAATTTTGGTGAGCTCGTGCAAATTGTAGCCTCTTTTTCCTATTTGTAGTGGAGATGAGTGGTACCTGGTGGGGTCTTCTGCTGTTGTAGCCCATCCGCCTCAAGGTTGTGCGTGTTGTGGCTTCACAAATGCTTTGCTGCATACCTCGGTTGTAACGAGTGGTTATTTCAGTCAAAGTTGCGCTTCTATCAGCTTGAATCAGTCGGCCCATTCTCCTCTGACCTCTAGCATCAACAAGGCATTTTCGCCCACAGGACTGCCGCATACTGGACGTTTTTCCCTTTTCACACCATTCTTTGTAAACTCTAGAAATGGATGTGCGTGAAAATCCTAGTAACTGAGCAGATTGTGAAATACTCAGACCGGCCCGTCTGGCACCAACAACCATGCCACGCTCAAAATTGCTTAAAATCACCTTTCTTTCCCATTCTGACATTCAGTTTGGAGTTCAGGAGATTGTCTTGACCAGGACCACACCCCTAAATGCATTGAAGCAACTGCCATGTGATTGGTTGATTAGATAATTGCATTAATGAGAAATTGAACAGGTGTTCCTAATAATCCTTTAGGTGAGTGTATATGATAATTGAAATGAGCTGATGACATCACCGTTTTCTCCAGAGCGGCTGTACAAATTCTGTTCATTATTTTCCTGTTTAACACTGTGAAGCTGCTTTGAAACAATCTGCATTGTAAAAAGCGCTATATAAATAAAGTTGACGACTTGACATGTACACCCTTTCATGGAAAGGATAATGTGCCCTGCCACAAAGCAAAAATGGTTCAGGAATGGTTTGAGGAGCACAAGTCCAACCCATGGAGGCCCTACCTCGCAACTTAAAGGATCTGCTGCTAACATCTTGGTGCCAGATACTAGGGGTGTAACAATACATCGATATAAATCGATACATCGATTTAAAGTCTAACGATCCGATGCACCAAAGCCAGTGCTGAAATTTCACAAAAGTTAATCATTTGCTTGTGTTTGAAGCCTTGCAAAAACAGCGCACAAATAGGTCACTGAATAGTCTTTTACTGATTTTTGTGCCTTAGTAGATAAAGGTCTATGGTTTTGCATATAAGGAGAATAGAGCGGTATAAATCGTTCTTCACACACAGTAAACCATTAAAAGAAAATGCTCAAACTGCTGCATAAGAGCTGTGTTGCTTCAAGCGCATCATTCGGCACACGGGATGAGCATAAGTGCTTTGTTTCCGCTCTGTATTGGAGCCTTTCATATTATAATAATTTTGCACAATGAAAGAATATTAATAGCATATCTTGTTATGTCCTACCTATACTATGTTGTTGCTTCATTAAAAATCTGTGCTATACGTTTAAAAGAAATGTCTTTTAAATTTTATAGTATTTATATATAATTTTTTCCCACTTGTTTAGTTTTTTTGCCATTACATATTTTAGCACAGAAGACTAAAATACTTTCTTGACTGTTGTCATGTCATAAGCTGTCATTAGATTACTTGTTACATCATAAAAAGAATGGCATCTACGCTAATGTTAGTCTCTCTGTTTATCCCGAGGTTTAATGCAGTTGACCGTGTCAATTAGACTTCCCCTGAAATTGCATCATCGTCACGGCATCCTCAATAAACCTGTCCCCGGCGTGATGACTGCGATCTTTTCGAATATTCCCATCTAATAAATTGCCTTATCGAAACGACATCCCAATATACCATCTCCGGCGTGATGAATCCAATCTTTCAAATATTCCTATCTAATAATTGCCTCACCAACACGGCATACTCAATAAATCCGTCTCCGGTGTGACGACTCCAATCTTTCGAATATTCCCATCTAATAATTGCCTTACTGACACGGCATGATGGCCAGAGGAGAACTGGCACCCCGACTAAGCCTGGTTTCTCCCAAGGTTTATTTTTCTCCATTATGCCACCTGATGGGAGTTTTGGTTCCTTGCCACTGTCACCTTTGGCTTAGCTTGCTTAGTTGGGGACACACAATTTTCAACTAAATATTCAAACAAATTTTCAACTAAATTACTGCCCGCATTGTCACTATATGATAATTGAAATGAGCTGGATAACATCACAGTTTTCTCCAGAGCGGCTGTACAGCCGAATCAAATTCTGTTGCATTATTTCCCTGTTTAACACTGTGAAGCTGCTTTGAAACAATCGGCATTGTGAAAAGCGCTATATAAATAAAGGTGACTTGACTTGACTACTGTATGGGTGCAGAATGTGAATTTTTTTTATAAATATTTATGGTTATATATTTTGGTTGCAGTTATGAGTTAATAAAAAAATTTAACTGGCTGTATAAAATAGGCACATATCAAAAAATGGATTGATATACCCCTGAATTCAATCGTATCATAATTGTAAATCCAAAACACAAATTTCTATGGATGTATTGGATATTATACGGCAGCATGATGAACATAGCAATGCCAATGTAATGGTGCTGTCGCATTCAGCGCAGAGGGTTATGTTGACAGTTCAGCAATTTGTAGTGGTGGGAAAACTTTAGAATAAGGTCACAGAGCTCATTTATGAAGTGTGCACAACACACGTCATTCGTGTACATCTGAGCAATTTGTTCATAGCAATAATGTGATTATGGGGTTTACTAATGTCGAGTTCACATTGCACGATTTTCAAAGTTGTCGGATCACTTATTTTCACACTGCATGACTATCTGGGAGCAATCTTCTGTAGACTAGACAGTCCCAACAGCGCTCAAGCAGAAAGTATACTTAGTTTTTTTACGCGTACAGCCCTGCAAAGTATGCTTCTTTTGACTAGTACGCATTCATTTGTCTGATTTCGCAAAACCTGTCAGCGAATCAGGGTTAAAATAGTGCAGTGTGAATTTGGAATAAGGCTGGGTATTGACACAAATTTGGGTATTGATTAGATTTCGTTTCACAAGCTTGCGATTCGATTCAGATTCAATTCGATTCAATATTGATCACTTTGTTTGGATATATATCAGGTACAGTACATGGCAAATTTTCTCCATGAAAAAACTAAAATCTCAACTAATGCTGTAAACTATACAGGGAGTCAGTTTGTACTACATTACTATAATACTGAAGGTTAAAATTAATTGATTTATATACAAACACTTAAATTACACACTGGGAAGTTTCGTTATAATAAATAAATTCATAAATTCATTTTTCAAAATATAAACATTTGTAAATGTTGACTGTCATAACTTGGCAGATTTATTCAAACATACATTAAACATTGAACAGTAAAAATATAATGAATATGTAATATGGTGCATATATTTAGCAAAATGCTCTTCTAGCTGACTATTGAGTTACCGGTCACTGAATGGCTATTCTGAGGTAAATGTAACATTACGTGACCAGTTTTAATGACGTCTTTCCACGGTTTAAACACTGAATGAGCAATTATGCATGATAGGGATTTCGGTAAGTTGTACTGTATCTTTCATCATACCTTCTGGTGTACATTCAGGTTTATTCACATGCGTTGCCACTTCGCTTGATCTGAGGCTGCAACAGCGATCACGCCACATTAAAGAGCCTCAAAAAAACGGTATTTATTGTTTGAATTTTGTAATAAAATGGACAGAATTTGAAATCTGAGATGTTCATATCAAAGGTAACAAAGCTTATTGCTCTTGGATGGGAGACATGCTACAATCAATCTCCTGTTCATTCATCAGAGTTGCACATTTCTTTTTTTCTGAATAGACAACTAAACAAAATGGCATGTAATTTACTAGAAGTTCTGACAAAATGTTAAAAGCACAATATGTAAGACTTTTGGGTTCAAATATCCAAAAAACACTAGAACAATGCTATATATTTTGACTTGTGTACTTACATTATCCTAAATGTCTCCAAGAATGTTTCAATCCAGAGAAATAAGCCATTTTAACCAGGCCACGGACATGTTTTACCATGCCTAATATCGATCTAGCTTTACTGCAGTGTGCAACAAGTGTCTCATAGTAACCACCGAGCAAACGCACAGAGTAGTATTATAACATAACTTTCAATACACTCAAATAATGCATCTAATATGATAAAACAGTGCTGCGTTACTGCACATATGCATGACTGAAAGAAACGAAGCGACCCTCTGTGGCATAATAAAAGCTCTGCGAAATCAAGGCGTCATCAAGCTACGCCTTTGTTTTGAATAAGCGACCTCTAGCGGTGAAACAGTCCATTAAAAAATTTTTTTTATTAATTTGAATTGCTGAGAAAAAAAAGCTGTGTTGCAATTCAGAGGCTGCATCCTTCGAAGGATGCAGACTTTATAGGTCATGCCTTCGAAGTCTGCAAAGATTGACACCGAAGACCAAAATATACTTTACTTTTTACGGTGTACACGAGGGTCAGCGTACAGTGCGCGTGATGCAATTTTTTGTCATCAGAAGAGTATGCACAGGCGGATTTTTGTAACCGCGCGTACTTTGTACGCACAGGTCGCACATGCGCATTCAATTTCGCAGTATTTACATGGGTTGTAACTCGTGGCGAGAGATTGCTTAAAACTGTGCATGCGTCGAACGCCTGTGTACGAGTCAAAAGTAGTACAGCCTTGCAAAGTATACGCATAAACGAAGTATACTTTCTGCTTGAACGCTGTTAAATGGGACAGTCTAGCTTACAGAGGATTGCTCTTGTCGTCCTTGCAACTGTGACAGCTGCCGTTGATGAGCGACAGGAACATTTATTATTCACAAGCATGTTCACCCTGGTCCATTTAAGTACATAATAAAGAATATAAAGTACTGGTTCACACTCCGATTAACACAGAAACTAAAGTCTAACGTGGAAAAGACAGGATTTATCACATTATGCCTGGTTATATGGTTTTACTCCACAGAGATGCTGCAGAGATTTACAGAAACAGGTCCACCATAAACAAGGCACACGTATGAACTGATAATTGACTTCATGTAATTAGTCTATTTATCAGTCAGGAGGAGGACTCAGTCCTGCACCTGCAGATCTTTCTTTCAGCAGAGATCTGCTCGTACACCCCTGACTGTGATTTAAAAATGATGAAGTGAAGTGAAGCAAAGACCCTGATTAGCGCTTTCAGGTGCACGTTTAATTACAGCCGCAGCTCAAGTCTGCAAGGCAGATCTCCAGCCGCAGGACCGAGCACCTCTGATCTAATCCATGCACATGATAACACCAATTTTTGAAGAATCTAAATGATATTAAAAGGTGGACTATATGAACAAGTAGGGATGTCAACAGTACTGGTATCTGAGTAACAAATTCTACTATATCTGTAGTAAAAAACAAATGAGAACAGCACTTACTGCTCTTCGCTAAGTAACTTTAATAAGATTTAATATGATTGTATAAATCCTCTACAATCGAACATGAACAAAGCTTGTGCCAATTTTAATTACATGTCTTTTTCTCAGTCAAACCAATCAGTATTAAATAATCAGCAATTAAATAAATCTTTACTAAATGAATGATTTACAGCCAATATTCATTTCATGCAATGAACACCAAGCTAATAATTTAACTAACTGCGTGAAAGCTATATTGCATTGCTTTATTGTTTAAATGGGAATATTTAGCATAGTTTTTGTGGTATCAAAATGATCAGAATCAATTAAATTTACCCACAACTATATAGCAAAACAAATGAAACTGAGCCCTATAAGCAAATAGGAATCTCATTTTACATCCATTAATTGCACTGATAAAGTAAAGCTAAAGACAATTCAGTTCAATCACTTCAAGCTCAGTTCTTAGCAGTGCATACTGGGTGAAGACAAAACATTGAGATGTGTACGCTGTCATTCTTACAGATAAAGGAATTCATTGGTCATAAACCAGCAGCATTATTAGCTAAATTAATTGGAGGTTTTCAATACATTACACTTTATTTCCCTCTAAATTGGCAAGAGAAGATACACACACTGAACGAATGGGGGAAAACTTTCACTATTATTCGCAAACCTCTTCAGAGCCAAACAAATAAATTCTGAACTATAATTATTGATTTTGGGATCCATAAACAGACCCAGAACATTTTTGGTGCACAGAGCCAGGAGGACCCTTTTTATTACAGCATCCACCAAAGTTTCTTTAGTGCCCAGATCCATCTGAGAAATGCTATATGCTCCTACAGATCATACTGGAAAATGGCCCCAATGTACAAATGCCTAAATGTCTTTAAAAAAAAGAAAAGAAAAAAAGACACCTTCTATAACCTGCAGGTCACCCTATAGTCTTGATAACCTCAATAGGGCTGACCTTTCTAAACAGCAATCCATGACTGCATCATACTCATCCACACCTCAAAATAATAGCCATTCAACTGCATCTAAAGGTGGTTCAAAGGTTGAACAAGAGTCCAAGGGTCTGAACATTTCTCTGCAAAAATCTTTATTTAAAAGACCAATAGAGGTCCATCTATTTGTTAAAGTCCAACTATGTGAATGAAGGTCATGAACAATGGCTGCAATGGTCACCACATATCTTGAACCAGTTGAAGATGTCTGCAAAAATCACAAATGGTCCAAATAAAATCCCAACTCAACAAACTCAAAACATCACTGGACATCAACTGTCCAAAACAGGTGCCAGTTGTAACATGAATAACTTCATAAATGGAAATTGTTTAAAATAAATAAATAGATAAAATATATACAAAGTAAAAGTAATATATAAACTACCATTCAAAAGTTTGGAGTCAGTAAAGTTTTTTTTTTATTTATTTTTTTTAAAGAAATTAATACTTTTATTCAGCAAGGATGCATTAAATTGATCAAAAGTGTCAGTAAAAGACTAGGGATGCACCAAAATAAAAATTCTGGGCCAAAACCAAAAATTCAGGATGCACTTGGCCGAAAACCAAGAGAGAAAAAAATTAAATCATCTTTATTTAATAAGCAGCACTCAAATAGCTAAAACTAAGTTGTACAAACATTTAAATTGCACAGAGCAGTTTTTATATCAACTCTTTAATAACATTTATTTCTACTCTAATTTGTTGGTGAAACACAAACATTTAAAATGAAAATAAGTTATTACAGTTTGTCATGACAGATTTATTCAAACATACTGTACATTAAATAATGAATACATCACTAACAGGTTAAGTAAAAAATATAATGAACATGTAATACAGTGCATACATTTAGCAAAATGCTCTTGTCTAGAGTTATTTTATCTAGCTAACTAATGAGTTTATGGACACTGAATAGCTTTCTTGCAGTGAATGTAACAGAGCCGTTGCACAGCCTACAAGCTGTTTTATTGATGTCTTTCCTCAGTTAAAACACTGAGCGCTAACATGAGATTCATTTCTGTAAACTGTAATATATCTTTTAACATACCTTCTGGTGTTCACCCATGTTTATTTCATACTGTAACTAGTAGTAAAGAGGAGATATGATCAGTTCACGTGCGCTTGATCCGGCTGCCACTTGAAGTGATCCGTCACGCCGTATTAAAGAGCGCCAAAACAACATTTATTGTTTGAATTTCATAATAAAATCGACAGAATTTTAAAGTTTAATATTTGCATCATATTAAAGTAACAAAGCTTGAGATTATTAATGGCAGGTGTGTGCACAGCACAGACTAAAACATTTTAAAATTTAAAAAACCATACCATTACAGATTATAAAATAGAGAAATAAATCTAGAGCTAGTGTCCAAACAGCTGACATGTTGAACTGTTGTAGCTAGGGATGTCAATTTACATAAATTCCCATGATCGATCGTCGTTTCAATTAATGATCAATTAATCGATTAATCGTTAGCCTTAATACTGCAATGGCTTATAGCCGACAGCATGACAGGGTGTGCAAATGCTGCTCAAAACACCATGTTCCTCACCAAATGAATGAGAAGGGTTTTTAGTCTAAATAAAGGGCTAATAGGATTGTAAAATGAGTCAATGCGATTGACCATTTAATTAAATGACTTATTTAATAATCAAATATAACCTCTAATACAACGCATCACCAACACCGCCTCATATCATTCATATTTGAATGAACGCGCTCTTCCTGAAACAAAACACGCTGAACATGGCAACTAAACCCAATGAATTCACAACGATTTATTCAAATAGGGTTCTCATTATAATGTTATGTAATATGACAGTCCCAATCATAGTCATTATTAGTTGTGCAGTGCTGTTTGAGTTGCGCGCACTGAAACCGATCACCGGCATGCTTTACTACCACGTTAATTCTTAACCAAATGCATCCTATGAGATACATCAGATATAGACATTTTACATTTGCACAAAACAAAAGGCTGCAAATGCACACGCACACTTATAGTCATGATGAAGGTGTAACTCTGGTGTAATGAAGCTGTAAAATGGTCCCAAACATAAATTTTTCCTCGTGTCTGCTTCGCATGTTTCGCGGTTGAGCAGCACGCACGCACATGATCCTGCTTAATCATCGATTAATAGTCAACATCCCTAGTTGTAGCTCATCAATGTTGTGTGCACAAACTTTTCGGTAGCCAAAATTTCAATGCATCCGTAGTAAAGATATTTATAATGTTACAAAAAATAATTCTATCACGGTTTCCACAAAAAAAGTGAAGCTGCACAGCTGTTTCGACATTGATAAAGAATATTTATCAATGTTGCAAACAAACATATAAGAATGATTTCTGAATGGTTACTGAAAATTCTGCTTTGCCATCACAGGAATAAATGACACTTTAAAAATATACAAATTAAGGGTCTAACGATACATAGTTATAGTTATATCGAGATATCACAATATAAATATATGACGATATGCATGCGATATGTAAACTATATCATTAGTTTTATCCAAGACGCCCAAAAATTCTGTCATGTATTCACCCTCATGTCATTTCAAAGCAATAAGATTAGATAGAAACAAATAAAAAGTATTAAACAATACTTTTGAATTATATTATTTCACAATATTACTGTTGTTGCAGTGTTTTTGATCAAATAAATGCAGTCTTGGTGTGCATAAGAGACTTCTTTCAAAAGCAAAATAAAAAAATCTTACCGACCACAAACTCGTGAACAGTTGTGCAAGAAACCCATAAATACATCACAGCTGTTGTTTGACATGGATGTGTTAACACAGGCGTGAAAATAAGATATGTATGCTGCACTCACCATGTCCCTCTTTGTCACGATATAGCTGTGGCCATGACTGCACTGACTGCAACAAAACACCACCAACCGCACAACGATCTGGGAGAGAGAGAGAGAGAGAGAATACACATTTATTAAACACACTCAGAGGGCCAATGTAACACCGCTGAGGAAATGCTTTAAGAGGAAAGAGTAGTGTGTTAAGGCCAAATCTGCAGAATGGACTGAGGTAATGGCTTGATTAATAATAGATGGGTGAACCAGATTTTGATTGAATGACACTTGTTTGAAATGTGTACCATTATAAAGAACCTTCAGAATCTTCAAGCTTGTCAAACCTTCTCCCACATTCACAATATATGCTGTAATATACCATTATGAAACCTGTGAAAGGAATATTTCAACCAAATCACCACTTACTCACCCATGTCATTTAATACCAGTATGATTTCTCTTTTTTACATTTAAAACCCTGCCATCAGCAGTAGCTCTGTAGCCCAAGACGTAACTCTCCAAGTTTGACATCAATTACAGTAAATGCTATTGATTCTTGTGTTTTTAAATATGCAAAAGCAAGAATGACATTTGAAGGTGGAAACCAAGAATTTGTTATTCACTACTGTTCAAATGTTTGGAGTCAGTAAGATTTTTGATTTTGAAAGAAAGTAATAATGTTATTAAGCAAGAACGCATTAAATTGATCTAAAGTGATAGATTTTTATAATGTTACAAAAGATTTCTATTTCAAAATAACAGCCTTTCTATTTGTCAAAGACTCCTGAAAAATCTGGTTTCCACAAAAATTAAGCAGCACAACTGTTTCCAACACTGCTGATAATAAAAAATGTTTCTTGAGCATCAAATCATCATATTAGAATGATTTCTGAAGGATCATGTGAAACTGAAGACTGGAGGAATGATGTTGAAAATTCAGCTGTACCATCACAGGAATAAATTACACTTTAAAATATATACAAATTAGGGGTATAACGATACATAGTTATATTGAGATATCGCGATATAAAAATGTGACGATATGTATCAATGTAAACTATATAACTTCCGATATAGAGTTAAAGACTCAGCAATATTAGTCCCAAAAATATAAATTCTGTCATCATGTACTCACCCTCATGTCATTTCAAAACAATACAATTTTTATTCAACTTCCAAACAGAAATTTCTGTCCCTCCATTTAAAGTCCATCCCTCTAAAACTTAAAAAGACCCCAAAAAAGGTCAAAGGCATCATAAAAACAGTCAATCGAGTGGTCTAATCCAAGTCTTCTGATGGTTTTATATGATGAACAGATTTACAACGACACACACACACAGTAGTAAACACGGACGTTCAAATGCTAGCGTAAAACTAATCGCGATAGTATTGTATCGTAAGTTCAGTATCATGATTTGTAATTGAATCGTAGCATGAGTGTATAGTTACACCCCTAATTAAAATAGTCAACTTATTTAAACTTGTAATGTCACAATATTACGGTTTCTACTGTATTTTTGTTATTGCTTTAAAAAAAAAAAACACCAAACTAACATGTAAAGTCTTTGGAACAAGCACAAATACAGCAAAGCAGACACATATAGATGCATTGACCAGGTGAGGGGCTCTTCTATTCCAAGCGTGATGAAGTTAGAAAGCTTGTATCTTTCAGTTCAAGAGGAGTAGGTGAATGAATGAAAGCGAAAGAGAAAGTGTGAATCTGTGTGGGTGTCCCCAAATATAATAAACTCAGAAATAAGACTTTATCAAAGATTCCAAGCACTGGTGCAAACATATCGCCCACAGTTAAAAACTGAGCTTCAAAGCCCACAATCAGAAAAAGAGCAGACGAGTACAAAGGTGTAAAGAAATGACGCATTGTTTTGTTTCAAAGTGACACTCCAAATCCCATCAGAAGCATCCTCGTCTAATGAGGTCACTTCCTACTCCAAACAGTAGCAGATCTACATCCAGTTTCCTCTTTCCCCAAAGCCGTTAAAAGAATCTTCCTGCATCTGGCTCATTGTCATTGCCAAGTCCAGTGAAGCCTAAGTTGATTATGATGACATTTTATTATTTGTACTACTTTTAACTGGATAGTGGCAAAGGTGATGGGTGGTACTGTGAACTAAAGTTGCCTGCATGCTATTTGTCGAAGCATGCGCACTATTCAACAGGCCTCGTCTCCCACGTATGTGGGTTTTTAACAAATGTGAGCAGCAATATAAAAAAAGGCATATAGTTGGGTCAGCAGAATATTCACCAAATCAAACCAGAAGAAACTCTGCTTTACCACGAGAACCATTTCTGTGCTGTTTCTAACAGTGAAATTATTTCTCCTGATGTGACATCAATTGGCCATATCATCGGAGGAAGTCACATCCAGTACAAGCTCCAGTGTGATGTTGAGCCACTACCAGAGACCGAACGGCTGCAGAATTCAGCTCATTCTATGGTCACCGCACAGTGTGACTTGAATGTGTTTAAGGACAGAGAGCGTGAGAGACACACGTTGACCTAATGTGACTGCAGAGGCAGATTCTGTGTATGAGATAAACACATCAACACAATTTTTTATATTTCGTCTACACATACAAACACATGAAACAATTTGAACTTTCCAAAATAAAAAAATAAAAAAACACTTTAAAAAAAAAAGGTTGTTTAACTAGAAATTGTGACAAATATATTACTGTTGTACAGCAGAATTTAGCCATGTCTCAATATAATAATAATAATACTAACAACAACAACAACAACAACAAATGATCAAAACTTTAAAGGAATAATCAAAAGTTTTAATTTTAATAGTAAAGCTCTGTTGCGCAGCACTTTGTTTGACAAAAAAAAAAAAAAAAAGAGGTTTAATTTCATATGATTAAAAGATAAACAAAATTAATGTTTTGTGCCTTTATCTGATTGCCAGAAGAAAAAAAATACACAACACAGAATTTCTGTGGGATTTCTTAGAAATGAAAAAATATATATTTTATTTTCATAAATAGTTGTTTTTATGAATTCAATTAATTTGACATGCTTTTTGATTATTAATTTTAGTAAACCATTAAAATGGAATCCAAAACATTTAAAACAGAAAACACAGAACTTGGTAAAAATAAAACGCCCTAAACATGTAATTTAATGAATTGTTAAATTGCACGTTACATGATTTCAATTAATTAGATGTTCTTTTTGATTACTACAATTTAAATTAATCATTAAAAAAGGAGACAAATACAATTTCAAAAAAATTATTCAAAACTATTTTTTTAAAATAAAATAAATCCAGGGTTTCCCTGCCTATTGCCCAAGATGCTGCTCCAACAATTCCTGTGTCCCTACATAGGAAAAGCAATTTGGAGAATGCATGGATAGAAACTAAAACTAAACAAAAAAATTAAAATAAAATAAAAATAAGTAAATAACTGTGCTGTGCAAACAGTCTAACACCTTAAGTACAGCAAGCAGTCAGCATGTAAAGTCAGTTTATAGTACAAATTTATTTTTTAAAAAAAAGGTAGTCAACTATTCTCTAATAAAATAGTCAATTTAGTAAGACAACTAGTTTTCTGTTGTGACATTACAATTCACACACACACTATTATCAGTCTTCTAATGCTATACAATAGAAAAACAACAGACAAAAAGTTGAACATTTCCACTTGAGCATTTAGTACATCATGAGGGTGAGTTATTAATGGAAGTTTTCATTATGGGGTGATTGTTCCTTTAAATCTGCTATGAAAGCATAAACAACACATAACTTTTTAACAATCTCACAAAACATTTACGACTTTTCCTCGCCTCCCCTTGTTTTCTGTCAATCACTTCAAGGCTTTCCTCATTCAGCACCTAAAAACATCCTTCAACCCGCCCGTGTCTACGCCCAGGGTTATGTTATAGTCAATCTTTATAACGGTTTTATAGTTATGTGCTAATTAAAGGCTTACAAAATTTGTATCCGTACCGAGCCAGGTGACGGCAGACACGCACACAGAGGTGCTAACAAACGCATGATGTGCATGAGATGCACCTCAACTGGGTGTCGTCATGAGTCTGTCAGATAATGTTGCCTCAAATTATAGGTTCTTTTGTGTGCGAACACACATACACCCTGCCTTCAATCAGAAGACGGTAACGCAAGCAGGCATGGTACAACTTAACCTTTTGCTGCACAGAGATTTCACAATAGCATTCCACACATGCTCCAACAAACCAGTTTATCTGTTCAGAGAAGACTGGTGCAGAAACCTATAGGCTTCCCTGCTGCTGGGAGGCAATGCTTCAGTCTCTGTCCGGTACTCTAGAACAAAAATAATCCTTGCTTTCACTGCCAATCTGACTCGGAGTGTACTGTACCTCTCTGGCCCTCACAAAGGAAGCCAAACACTTGTATCAAAGATAGGAAATCTGATCGAACTCTTTTCAAAACACAGACTCTGAGAATCACACAAAACTAATGTTTGTACAGTCAGTGCTTGGGATTGACAGTGATATTTCACTGATTCTTTACGCAAATGCTAAAAAAAATTAATCTCAACAAATCTGAATCTGTTCAGAGGTTCACCTACTGTTCAAAAGTTTGTAGTAGGTAAGATTTTTATGTTTTTGAAATAAGTATTGTATGCTTGCCAAGGCTGAATTTATCAAGAATACAGTAAAAATTAATAGTGTGAAAAATTATAATTTTAAACAGCTTTTCTATTGTAATATATTTTAAAATGATTAATTCCTGTGATGTAAAGCTGAATTTTCAGCATCATTCCTCCAGTCTTCAGTGTCACATGATCCTTCAGAAATCATTCTAATATGCTGATTTGATGCTCAAGAAACTTATCAATGATGAAAACAGTTGGGCTAAGTGTTGGGCAATATTTTCCAGACATCATCCTATCGTCAGCCAGTGAGATCACTGACAATATTATCATGTGCGGGGGGTTGGGGGTAGCAAGAGTTTACTTATTTAACTAACTATTTACTGTTTTATTATCGCGGAAAATGAGAATCATTTTGAGCAAAGATGGAGTTGGTTATGAAGAAAAATGTCACGTCGCATAGAAATATTTCACCCAAAAAAAAGAGAGCCTATGGATATCACACATGCAATTTGCAAACTTTGCACAAGAGTTATGCCGGTGAAGGAGTCTCAAATTAATGAAGAAAAAATTTGAATCATTAAGTTGTCGTCTCGCAAGTGGATATGCGGTGATGTCGCTATGAAATTTCTTATATAATAGAAATCTTACAATATAAAATAGCTGAATAAAAGCATTATTTTTTTTACCAAAGAAAAAACCTTACTAAGCCAAATATTTTGCTTCTACCGTTTGTTTATCATTCACTCAAAATGGATCAACACCATCAACATTTTTAATTAATGTAATACATTGATACTACATCATGGTGGTTTCAACTAAATATTTAGCACATCACTAGCCTTGGCTAATAACTGCCCACTCAACTGGTTTGCATTTCTTACAAATCAATACATATTCAGAATTTAAAAAATTAAAATAAAAATCAAAGATTCAAGTTAAGATTCTGTTAGAAATATTTCCCCCAAAAATGTAGATTTTGTCATTTACTCATTCCAAACCTGTATGAATTTTTTTTCTTCCATACAATAAATGTGAATGTTGACAGAGGACATCTCTTGCCCCAACCCACTTGCATGGCAAAACAACAGATTGGATATTAAATATGGATATATCCAAACTAAAGTCTGGAACAACATGAGCAGTAAACTGCCCTCATTTACTCGCCCTTAACAGTTATTGGTTACTACATAATTCGGTAATCATGATTTTTTTTTTTTTTGAATGAATTTTCCCATTATCCTGAATAGACAACCAAACAAAATATTAATAGCAAATGGCAATTTACTAGAGGTTCTGACAAAATGTTAATTGCTGCAGTCTGTTAAAAAAAATATATATACACATTTAATTAATTTGAATAATTTTTTTAAATCGATTTAATGAACGATTCAATCACTCATTCATAAAGACTTGACTGGATGAATCCGCGTTTTTGAATGAATCTCTTAAATGAATTATTTAATGACAAATGCATTTTTTAACAATCACTTGTCGCCACCTACTGGTGTAACAGAGTAACTGATACAATCTTTATTTGAAGTGTCGTTACTTTTAAAAAGTGATTTACTCCATTTTGATCGCTACCATAGACATCGGTATACATCTGAACTATAATCATTTATCCCAGTACTTGTGAGATCATTTTTATACTTGATGCGCTCGCCGTTGTACTATTCTTTGAAACGACAGAGGGCGAGTCGGAGTAATCGTTTTAAAAAACATCAGGTAACAGCAGTGTGAAGAAGTGAGGTACACACGTGACAATGTTTACTTTAGTCAACTTTACCAAAACACAATACAAAAGAATCATGTAAAACCAAGTAAACCTAAGATTATTACTTGTGACATTAGAACAAAATATATGGATAGGAGAACATGTATACAACTAAATTAACGATCTCTTAAATATTTTCTAATTTCTCTAAACATTTATTATTTTGTTTTGTTCATATTTTTATTAAACATAGATCTTTATTTTCATTAAAAGGGCTCATTTCTGCTTTTGTAGGCTCATTTTGTAAACATAAGCAACTTGGTGTCAGTGTGATGAGACGTCATGCTCGTCTAGATTCGCCTTGAACTCGGGCATATTCGGATGCGGAACTGCGTGGAAAGTTACAAACTTTGCCGTGCACACCGCCAAGCGAAATGGGGTCTCGCGCTCTCAGCGCGCACTACCGCCTACTCCGCGATGGCGTCATTTTTGCCGCGTGCACCTTCATGCTCGTGCGGCTGCGTCGAGTATAAACCAAGCTTGAAGTACATATATCCCTCTTACACCAGGATTTCTCTAACTTTTTTTTTAACCAAAGTCCCCAAACTGTTCATAGACCATACAAACATGCATTTACAGATGTATTATACCATTTTGCTTTTTTATTTTTCAATTTAACTCAAAAAGACCCATCCTGAAAAACACTGTTCTACACAACCCACACATGCTGTTTGAATGTTCAAATGCCCATTTCCATCAGGCGTGTGTCTGTTTCCTCCACAGCACCTGAACACTTTCCAAACGCATTAGCCGTAAACTGTGCAGGCCTGGGCTGAACCCAGCGAACTTAAACAGTAGACAAATGTTTAGTGCCTCTATCCCTTCTCCTCCTCATTCTCTCTAAATGCAGCGCTGCACTCTTGGCCGTGTATGTTCCTTTGTTCACTGGAGTGTCTGTGTCTGCCTAGTGAAGTGAGCTCTCCTGATCTGAGACCACCGCTGGCATGGATCACACTCGCTCCTGTGTGTATGTGTGCGTCTGTGGTAGAAGGCTCTCCTGCTTGGCTACCAGAGTTGGCATGGCCTTCCCGCTCCCGCTCCCTAAATGCAAGACTAAACTTCTGTTTCTGTGTGTGTGTTGTTGGCATGGTGCTGCAGGCTTCTACAGGCCGCCAAAGGCCTGGCGCCACGGTGACATGATGTCAGACGACCAGCTGGTGAGAAGGGTGATCTGCACTGGCACGTAAGTGTGTGCACGTGCATGCATGCATTCACACACAACTGGAGAAAACGAGCATGCTCACACACACATAATAAATACTTCATGTGCACAATGTACAGATGGCCACTACACATTTTCAAAATCGACTAGTCAGTAGGGTTGCTTGAATAACTAGTCAACTAATCGGTCTTAAAAAAATAATTGGCCCTGAATAATTGGCTGTTCAGATTTTTTTATTTAAATTTAGTACTCTATGCACTAAAAACTAAAACTAAAAGTTACAAAAAATAAATAAATAAATAACTTTAAAATTAAAACAGTTACAAACAGGACAAAAACTAATTAAAAAAATATAGTACTATCTCAGTGATATTCAACACTGGCACTACAATTCTAGTGAATATTTATATGCTAATAATTATAAATGATACAAAAATAAAAAATAAAATCAAACTTCTACAAGGTAATTTAGGAATTGCAACATTACAATGTGCAGATAAAAAAAAAAAAACTTGTTTTATGCCATGTCAGCATATAAAGCCATTTTCATGGCAAAAAAAGGATAAACATTTATTACATAAATATTGAAAAGGAAATAAGGGATAGAAAACAAATCCAGTTTAATTGTATAAATTATAAATATTTTGGAAAAAGTTATGATATTAAAAATAGCATAACACAAAAGAGGATATTCTAATAAATGTGTTTTGTTGCTGTTTTTTCTTTACCCCAATAATTTTTATTGTACGGACAAAAAAAATTGGGGAACTGATTCATTCTTTTGAGTTCCACAGAAGAAGAAAAAAAAATTCAGGTCAGTAAATGATGACAAATTTTCATTTTCACATTAACTAGCAAAAAAACTCGGTTTCATATAGATTCCAGATTTTCAGGACACGCACACAAAAACGCAGACAGACGTCCAAAAAAATGACAGTGTTAAATTCGGGTCCATTTAGCAGGCTGGCACACAGATGCTCTGGCCCAAACTGCTCTTGGCTTGGTAGGTGTAAGCTGGCACAGCTGGACCTCTCCATACCCCACAGAGCCTGAAACTGTGAACACATACACCGTAAATGACACAGCTTTAGGTCAGCAGTACCCGCCCCCCACCAGAACCATATTCTTGCAAGAGGACTGAAAGAAGAGAACTCAGTTTTGTTAGCACATGAGATTAATTCTAAAGTAGAAAATGAGAATGAGGGAAGTAGGAAGTTAAGGCAAAAGCCAATTAGAAACAATTCCAATTCTCATTACCACCTTTCCTCTTTATACTCAAGTACGGCCAATATGGTATGCATGGTATTGGAGACATGATGCAGTGGGTGGCAAATGCAGAAGACACTGGTGAGCTTACTCAAAAACAGTTCAGCATTTATAAAATTAAACAAAAACAAAAAAAAAGCAGGACTTTTACGACATCTGCATCAATTCAAACTAGGTTAAAAGATTAACACTAGTTAAATTCTTAAACACTTTCCTACACATTTAGTTCAGTCGGACAACGGACGCTCTAATTATAAACTGAACGAGTCTGCTCTGCTCCATACAGCCGACGAGAGTAAGAAGAGATGAATGACAAGACGACGGCAGAGGATTTTGTGCGCAGTAGATCCTGAGCATCGACAAATCTCTCATCTCGTAAATTGTGCAGTCAGGACCACCACACATCGTGAATTCAAAAATCGTGAAAGCAAAAGTGAAAAGAGAGCACGGTTTCACAACCCTACATATTGATAGCGCCAGCCTGATGGCCGCAAATGACATGCAATATTTCTATTCTCCAAAACACCTTGTTGTTGCAAGTTTATTTACCAGTGTCAAAATTTCCTCACCATGACATCCCCAACTTGCAGTGAAAGAAAATATTAAAGAGAAGTTACAAGCTCCCTTAAAGCAAACCTGGGTGTGGGTCAAACGCGCCCGGGTGTGAGTACACCCTTACTTCACAACCGTAAAAAAACGATGTTCTATCTAGTATAAATATGGGCAGAATGAATGAAATTCAGACACTACATCCGCCAGTGCCAGTTCACTGCCAAGTCAAGTCATTGTTATAAATATAGCGCTTTGTAACAGTCATAACAGGAAAATGAGGCTGCTGTTCAGCTGAAGTCAGATCAGTGTTGATTCAGTTACCTTGTAAAGATCATCAATTATTACATTATAGATTACTAATGAATTAACTAAAGCAGTTCCGCCAAAAAAAAAAAAAAAAAAAAAAAAAAAAAAAGTCATTGTCCAGCTCAGTTTAGTTCTCATACAACAGCATCAGTACAGTGACGAGTCAGATCAATGATATTGCAATTCACAACTCCTCTACCGTGGCCTCATGGGATAGTAAACTGTCTATTAAATTAGGGCTGCAACTAACGATTTTTTTGATAATTGATTAGTTGGCCTATAATTTATTTCGATTAATCGGAAGGGGAAAAAAGCCCTTTTTTATTGACAAAACACACCATTCCACACCCTGACTAATGCTGTCCTTCAAACAAACGTGTGCTATGAAAGCACACACAGTGAATATACCTTACAAAAAATAACCATGGTAACATTTACAGGTAAGGATATAACCACTATTCTCTATACAGATCAGTGGATATAACGTTATCGGCTCCAATCCGCCATTATTTGCCAGATCGGGTATCGGCCAGACAGGACCGATCCAAATCCGATACTGTGCGTATAATATTCTGTGTTATTGTTAAACCCAAGTGCCTCACAAAAGGCACAAAAACATTATAAAGCATCATCAACTCTTCTTGCACTATATTAAATGTTCTGAAGCCATTCCATAGTCTAATGTGAGGTACAGATGAATATTTAAGTAATTAAATTCAAGTTCACGTAAACTCCTCCCTCCGCTGCGACTGTCAGTCATTCTCCATTCAGCTTTCAAACCGTGTGTTGCGTTCAGTTACGACAGTCAACACGATGAAACTCCAAGATTCAATGTTCCTGTTATTATGCTTGATCTGTAGATAATGCTCTATGGTTTCGCATAAAATTACTTTATCTGGCTGGAGTTTATTGCGGTTTCTAAATCGTGTTACTTTCTACCGGGTGTCTGTTAATTCACAACACTGTACTAGAGATTGTATTGTTCTTCACACGCACGGTAACAATTTTAAAAACTGTTAAAAGAAAAGGCTCAATAAAATATTGCATATATAAGTTTGTGATGCACTTTCTTACCTATACATGACAACTGCTCTCACTGGCTCAGCAGCAGTGCCAACACAGATCTGAATGTTCCACTGTGATCGTACTTGTCAAAAGCTTAACTGTTTCCCTGCCATTGACGGAAATTTCCCTCATTTGTGAGAAAATGCTTCCCCATTGACGGAATTTATTTGCTTTCCGTGTTTTCACTGTTATACGGTAAGGGGGCGCATTACGCATCTTTTGAAAGAGTACTAAATCTCCTGATCAAAACACATGCAAAGATGCAAAGATGCAGCAGAAACAAGCAATATCATATGCATATGTAAAATAATTCAATCACTAATATTAAATGGCATATAAAAATCAAAACTAACTAACGTTACTAAATTAAATGTCTATGAGCTATAGGACTGTGCGAGCATTAGGGGTGTTGATGAACTTAATCTACTCCATCTTGTTTTGATTATGATTCTGAATCTGATCTGGATGTAGTCTTTAAGAAAAATGAGATTCTCTGATTTTTGCTCAATGTTGCTTTTGTTATGAAACCCATATTCAAGTGTTTTTAAAAACACTGGCGAGGAAAGAGTTAACAGTCATAACCAAATTCTTGTCATTTAGGAATAAGATCACATAGTTGTTTGAATCGAGATTGTGATATTTTAATGATTAATTGTGCAGACTTTGTGTTCACAATGGACATTTTTAATTGAACCGTACCCAGACCACCTCCAGAGATGGTCTCGGTTCGGTTCGCTTTTAAGAGGTCAGAAATCATTTGGAGTGTTCACATATGGGCCAAAAACCACACGAACCACGCTCAGACCCCTGAAAAGGACCAAGTGTGAAAACACCCTTAGTTAGTGTGGTTCTCGACTCACTGCACTGATTTGCTTAAGCACCTACAGAAACCTACTCACTAAAACAAACTAAAAGAATGATTAAGGAATTAGAACCAGAATCATTCAATTGCTTTTGATTCCCATCCCTACTCTCTACTATTCACCTGACACTCAAAAAGCCATAGTGAATAAGGAAGCCAAGACAGACAACAGGGTTGGGGGTTTTGTCTGCATGAATCAATGTTACTTCATAGTCCCACTGCACATTAGCATTAATGATATCCAAACAATTGCATGAATTTCACACAGCGTCTGTGCAGAAGGTAAAGGAGCATCCCAGATCTTAATACCTAATTCCTAAATTAAGCTTGGCAAAATAGTAAGCGCACCAAGATTAGCAGAGCAGTATGGTTTCGCGCAGAGATTAAGAGCATTTTTCGTTAAAGCTGCTCTGGATGACAGCTGTGAGGGTGGACAGATGGTGCGCTGGCCTGTAGGGGAGAAGCCAACGAGACTGTGTCAGGACAGGGTTACTTGGTCACCAGTGAGAAACCGTGAGACCAAAAAGCTTATAGCTGCAGCGCAGCACCCAGCGTCCATGATTAGCATTTAATGACGCTTGCATACTGAGAACACTACTCTCTGAAGCAAATACGGTTATGCACAGAAGAGCCCCAAAAAAGTCTTTAGACTGCTAATACAAATACGATCACAACCAATGTGTAAGAATAAAAAATTTTACTGAACTAAATTACTGATATGAAAACTACAGCGTAAAATGCTAATACAAATGCTGGTGTAAGTCGAAGATAGAAAAAAGTTTGCGTCAATCTAGGACTATTTCGATATTGCTAAGAAATATCCAGATATATATTGAAGAAAACAAATACTTATTGCCAATGATGACTATTGTTAGTCAACAAGTGCAAAAGGAGAAGGGTTGAGTATGTCCAGGATGTTTTTAAAACATTTTATACTGATATAAAAAGGTTCTTCTCAGTTAAAATGCTTGAGATCTTTACCACTGTATAAATGTGGTTAGGAGTTTAAAGCGCTTGCTCTCTTCATTCGCTTGAGGCTACAATTTGGCTAACAGAGTTGGTGAACTGCAGGTCGATTTAATGCCGCTAGATTCTGTCTGAAAACAGACAATGATTACACTATTACACAACACTCCACTTCTAATCTGCAAATTTAAACTGCAAATTAAATTTCGGGGCATTTTCTGAACTGTTTAATAGATATACTCCCCAACACCTTACCAGCAAACCAACTATAATAATGTAAAAGGAAAAGACTAAAGAAAAATCACTTACAAAAATGTACTACAGCAGGACCATAATAATAATAATAATAATAATAATAATAATAATAATAATAATAATAATAATATCAGATTTTACTTTCATTTATACTATAGTGGTGACTGATTACCATATTTATGAACCTTGTCATTTGCACCCCTGCTGAAAAAAACCAGCTAAAACCAGACTAAGCTGGTTGGCTGGTTTTATCTGGTCTCCCAGACTGGTCAGCTGGTTTAGACCAGTTTTTTAGGCTGATCTTAAACCAGCTAAGATAAGCTAACCAGCGTTAGGTTTTTTCTTCTTCAGCAGGGACGGAATGGTGCAAAAGGAATAAATAAACAGTAAAAATGCAATGGCAATACTATACATTTTGGTAGCACTATGCAAAAAAAAAATGCAAATACAAGTACAGGCTTCTGCTTTGTCTAACAAACTGAATTACATTGAGTTCAATCTATGCCAGTCTACAAGAGAGTAATGCATCTTAGGCCCAATTTACGACAACAGTTTCTGGTGATCCAATCAATTACAAGTGGTCAGACCTACATACACAGTGTCCAAAATGTTTTGTGATCCAAACCATATTGTACACTAATGCACCCTGAATGATGCAGCCAAGAAAACAGCACAAGATCGTCTACTCATCTGTCAATTAACCATTGTACTAAAACAATGGTTTTAAAATTTGCCTTTTACGTGTAAAAAAGGAAATAACCCTCCAATTGGAAAACTATGAAAAAGACCATACATATAAATTGCACAAGATTTCACACAATCTTTGCCTGATATCACTATGTATACATCATGTGAAGCACACACATCTGTTTAGCTTATACAGAAGTTACACAAGAACTGTCAAACTATCAAAAACCAAAGAACCTTTTGTGAGAAAATTCGATCACAAGTGGTCACAGGAGGCGCATTTGGCACATATGCGACCAGGTGTAAACACGGTCTTCATTTAAAAAGGCACAATATGTAAGATTTTAAAATCCAAAAACCACTAGAAAAAATTTATATATTTTGTTGACTTGTGTACTTACATTATCTCAAATGTTTCCAAGAATGTTTACATCCAGAGAAATAAGCAATTTTAACCAGGACATGGACCGTATGCATTTTATTAGATCGGTGAGCAACTGTTTGGATACATTCATCAACAGAAAACGAATCATTGTTATACAGCTCCATACAGTTAGTAGTCTTATTGTTTAAATCTCGTTTTCTAGATTTAATGCAAGTACCATGTTTTTACCATGCCTAATATCCATCTAGCTTTACTGCAGTGTGCAACAAGTGTATCATAGTAGCCGCAGAGTGAACACACAGAGTAGCATTATAACATAACTTTCAATACACTCAAATAATGTATCTAATAAGATAAAACAGCGCTGCGTTACCCCACATATGGATGAGTGGAAGTGATCGTCTGCAGCATTATAAAAGCTCAGTGAAATCAAGGAGTCATCAAGCTACGCCTTTGCTTTGAATAAGCAACAAAAAATGACATACTGTGGCTTTAATCAGGAAAGCCAACTTAATTTTGATCTGCAATGGTCATGAAAACATTCACCTATTACAAAGCTAACATACATAAATCCTTGTTTAACAAAAACATAAATGACACATATTTAGCAAAGTGCAAAAAAGGATTTACATTGGAAATAATTTGATAGTTCGAAATTAATAAATAAAATAAGGCAGTGTGGACCTTAAAGCTGCAGTCCGTAACTTTTATTTGGTTAAAAATTATCCAAAATCAATTTGAGCAAGTACATAACCAACCAGTGTTCAAAAAGGTCTCCTTACCTTAGCCCGATTCACAACGGTAAGCTTGTAATAATGTGTAATAACGAGTGGTACTGGTAGCCTAGAAATCTAGACGCACCCTAGCGGCAGCAAATGTAGTTTGCCGCAAGGGTCGTCTAGCAACTCTCCGTTGGCTTGCGAACTTAAAAAACCAAACTCTAGTCAGGCCAATCACATCGTGTATAGAGTCAGTGGGCGGGCTTAACAATGACAGCAGAGTTGCGACGGTTCCGCATGCCACTTGAAAACAAAGAAGCTGGCGAATCTTTTCTTTGAGAAAGGAACAAAGAACGGCACTGAAGTCATTCTTAAAGGAAGAAGTGTTTGGAGTTTTGCCGACCGGAATTGGCAAAAGTTTAATATATCAACTAGCTCCGCTTCACCTTCTTCGTTGCTCTGGTTGGTTGTAGCGCTATCCTATTGCGTGCAGAGGGAATTTGAAAGACAACTGTTTAATCCCGCCCCTCGGATTGAGCCCTGCCAATGGAGTGCTCCCCCAATGGCTTGTCAGACTATGGTACAGGTAGCTTTGCACGGGAAACACGAGCTTCCGCCGTTAGTCTTTGCGTCATTACTGTATACATAAAGGAGTCCAGGCTAGTAGGCTTTATCGCGTGTGTGGATGCTGCAGGTGGCGAATCGTTTGTGGCCTCTTCTTACAGCAGCTGGAATGTGATTAAACTTGTAATCTTGATGGCAGCTTGTAATCCAGAAAGTTCAAAACGACAATCATCGTTGACAACTGGTGCGTTAATAGACAACCCACACACCTCAAAACAGGAGGAGCCATGCCGATGCACAACCCACGTAAAGATAACTCCGCAAATACCTGCAAATTCAGTGTTCAAACAGAGATGGCGACAAAGAGGTAACACTTACGGAATGCAGCTTTAAAGTTGGCATGAAATTAAAATTCAACCTATTTTCTAAACACGTTATTAATTTGTGAACAATTCAGCCATGCATGAGTTTATATTTGAGTTGGTAATAGGCCTGTCGCGATAATTAAATAACCGTCTGATCGCGGTTTACTCATACAACCGTAATTATTATGCTATTTTATAGGCCTACGGCACAAGTGGGAGTTATAGACCAAAATAAATAGACAAGTACCAATTAAGAAACTCGTCTTCCCTCCGCTGCGGCTGTCAATCATTCTCTGTTCAGCATTCAAACAACACTGATGTGTGCTGATGATGCAGATGTTTAGATTTTATAAAATTACTCTGCACCAAATATTTTTTCAACAATGACTTTTTGCTAGTGAATTATATCTCATTTAGTAAAAAATTTTTGAGATTCACTTTTATGTTTTATTAATTGGTTTTCTCTATAGTGTGTATTTAGTGGATTCTAGTGGATTTCAGTTAAATAAAAAGTGACCATTAGTTCATACTGTATATGAATGATACATTATGGCCTTTTTGTGATTGGCCAGTCTGTTGTGATATGAGTTGAGTAAATTACTTTAATATTTAAAGGTGTTAACTGTAATCTTAATTAATCGCCATGTTCGTCAAAGCCCTTAAAAATGGCAATTAATCGGCATAACCTCCATTATTTTTTAAACAATTAATCGTCAGCCAAATTTTATAACTGTGACAGCCCTAGTTGGCAATTCTTTTAATCAAAAGGTCATAACTCAATCTTCCATTGAAATGACTGACTTCTCTCTTGGTACATATACTAGCCTTCTCCAATAGTTGGCTTAAACCCCACCCCTTTTTTAAATGTGCTGGACTGCCGGTATACGGTAATACGATATATCATGATAATGAACATGCACGAAATTGTTATCGTGGTCACTTCAAAATACAGTGAATATTTATAACAAATTATTTTGATTTTTAGAATGCTTCAAGAATACTTTAATCTGCTGTATGCTGCATCAAAGAGAAACGCGCACTGATGTAAACAAACCCAATGCGCATGAGCAGCGCATGGCGGAACGAGTGAAGGAGACGCGGTTTCTCCTTCTGAAATACACATTCACTCTCTGACAGCAGATGGCACTGATGGAACACCAGTAACCCTCGTAACAAAGCAGACTTGCGCTACTAAACAGTATTTAAATGTTTCAAACAGCCATTCAGTTTTCTGTATTCGCTACGGTGCTCATCACATCACCAAATACTTAATACCTAAAGACTTAGGGCTATTTATTTTCAAACTTAAACATTTTTATATTTTAATCTGGACAACATGCCCTAGATATTATTTGAATATGTTCTGATTCTTTATTGTTCAGTCACACACTTTACATTAAGGCTCCATTATTTAACATTAGTTAATTCACTTAAACTGAGTTGAAAAAACACTTTTTTATTAATACTAGTTAAATGTAAATTTCAACATTTATTAACACTATTAAAATCAAAAGTTGTAACTGTATTATTTAATGGACCTGAGCTAACATTAAAGTCCCTGTAAAGGCAATTCTGATATTTGTTTCTAAACACATTATAAATGTTAGAAATGTATTGATGAAACACGTTACAAAGACTGTGAACTGTGTAGTACTGAATTGTGGAGTTAGACCGTTAAACAGTTTTTCACCATTGCTGTATTCGTGATTTTTTAGGCGAGGCTAAAACGGTGGCTTGATGCACTGGAGCCACTGAGCATATGGCCCCTCCTCCAACACTATCATAACTGTCGATGATGCACTGGAGCCACTGAGCCTGGCTCCTGCCCTAACACGATCATAACTTGAGCACATTTTGCATCAGTTCGCCCGCTCGATCGCGAGTTACTGTCAGTACTGTTAGTTATTACAGCCTACAACTTACAAAACAAAAACGATGATATCTAGAAGAGGTGGATTCATTTTGTGAACAGCTACCTTGATAGAGAGCTGAGGATCACCACCAACACCGTCTCTGCAGTGACTTTACACCGGATAGTTTTACAAACTTTCATCGGAGACAACTGGTATTCACTGATAATCCGCTGCAGAATGGGGCTGAACCGACCATCTCCCGCGCCGGCCTTCATCCTCCCGTCCCGCCGTCATGAACTGTACGTGAGTGTTGTCTTGTGTGCTTACGGCAGCTTTCCCGTGAGTGGGCGCGGTTTCAGCGCCAACACCGGACACGCCCCTAGCATTTGAAAAGCAGAGAATGCTGCTTATTTTTCCAAGATTTTGATAAGCCATTTTATTTACTTGGCAGATTTTTTTGAGATTCAAATTTGTCTGGGTGGTTAACACATTTGTCTGTGGTGTGAAACTCAGAACACATTTAATTTTTACTTTACAGGGACTTTAACGGTTGTATTTTTTAACTGATGTTATCAAAGAATAATAACTTTGTAACAAATGTAGCTATTTGCTCTTTGTTAATGTTACCTTATTGTAAAGTGATAGCCTACCTATTGTTCTTTATAATTCTTTTCTGTTTGAAACATTTGTTTACTTTATACATTTTTGTTTATTGCTTTATTGTATTTATGTTCAGTTCTTTTTGTCATTAGAAAAAGGTATTAAACCTGTTATAGTATGGCAACACTTTTTTTGCAACGTATTTCAATATCGTGATAATACCGTATACCGTTATAAAAGCTTCAGCAATTAATCGCAACATGAAAATCTGATACGGTCACATTCCTACACCTGATAGAACCAAGTCCACACCTTACTTTCCCCCGATAATCTGTTTCACTTGTTAAAAAAAAAGAAAAAAAAGAAAGATGTGGCCCATCTTACTTCAGTTACATTGAGATTTTAAGAGGACAGATTCTCATAAGTGTGTAATGCTTTATATTCTCAAAAGGTAAATAAATCTCTATGAAAAGCCAAAACGGAGTCTGATACAGGACAAACCGGCTCTGTTTTGGACAAGCAACTTGCTTGTTTGCTTCCACTTTATGCAAAACAAGCCTTTGGGTTTTTGGGCAACTATTCCAATGAACTCAATGTTATATTACATTCACCTGAACTGCGACTATTATAAACTTTCAAAAAACAGGGGTTTAGAAGTTTGTCAGTGATAAATGACACTCATAATTCAGTGAGGTAGCCCTGGCAACAAGACAACCAATAAAGAAAAGTATGACCCGCTCCTTTTAAAGGGCAGGATTTCCGCTGTGGCCAGTGGGGTTTATAAAATCCTCCTGCACATTTATCAAAATCACCTTTAATTATGAATTGCAAAGGAAATGCAAACCACAAACTAACATACACAGACCTGAAAGAGGGGATGGTACTAATCAAAGAGCATGCAAGCAAACGGGCAAGTCATCGCAAAGAATTCACACAAAACCACATTCACAGACAAACAAGCACTATAAACTTTTCTCACCATACAGGTCTCAGACATACAGAGAAACCATCCAGCTCAAAACAAATTAAAGACCATTACATCTGCACAAAGACTGTAGCAATGATTACAGGTTGCATTCTGTGTGTAGGTGTCCGAGCCAGTACACAGAAACTTCCCAGGGTCCCAACTCACTTGCACACAAACTTAAATACAGTTCCAAAGAACACAAAAAACACTAGGTTTAAAGGGGTGGTTGATCAGCTTTTTTCAAAGGCTTGATTGTGTTTATGGGGTGCAGTCTAACATGTGTTCATGCTTTGTTTTTTTTTATAAAAAAGGCATTATTTTTCACTTAATTTACCTTTATTCTACACCTCTGAGTCCCTTCTCGTAAAAACACTCTATGGTTTCCTGGTTATATGAAGCCACTCCCTCAGAAAAACGGGCTCAGATTGGTTAGCTGGCCCAGTACGTTGTGATTCGCTAACCGCCTAGTGCACGCTGTGCGGAAACGTCACGCCCCTTGCCAATACGAGCATGTGCTGCGTTCAAGCCATGCCGTAATTACCGTAGTCTAAAGATGACAACACGTGACGTTACATTCGGAGCTGTTCACATCCTCAGACATCGACCGCATGTAACAATAATGTAACAGGTGACCTCTCAGGTAATGATGATGCAGGCTGTTTTAAGTATATCCTTCGTCACCCTCTCATAGCATTAGACACATTTTGCTGCTCTCTTGTCAATCGTGTTGTATTATGAACGAGTGCACAGGTAGTGTTGATATGGCACTATATTGACAGCTTCTTTGATTCTAATCGCAAGGAAAATTCACACGCAAGCATGGACTGAGCTTTAATATGTGAGAACGTGCTTCCTGTACATACAGCTCACTGCACATGTGAGAAAGAGAGCGATGTGCTGTTTGTAAAATTACAAGCTGAAAGAAAAATTTCAAATTATTATTATTTCCTGGATTATAACTGTGGAGCCTAGGGTAAAATTATGCATAATACTCTCAATCGCAAGATGAAATTCACTCCCTGAAAATATCAATACAAAATCTCCATGCAAAATATTGCAATACTATGCTGTATCGATTTTTCCCCCACCCCAATTACATACTTCAAACACAAACTTTTACACCCAGACAATCATCGGCATTCACTCATATACTTACAAGTCAAGTACTTTCCAGGTAAATTAAAAATCACTCAACTTAGTTGTCAATTTGTTGCGCACAGAGTAAACGTGTTTTAATGTAGGCTACAAATGCACACTTCACAAGTGCATCACTTCACATCTGCCAAAGTTTGCAAGGTTTGAGAAATTAAGTGTTTATTACATTTTGAAATAAATTTGAAATTATTTGCCGAATGCTGACAGTAGATGAGAAAGTATTATAGCATTTTCCCTTCTATTACCAACAATAGAAAAACAAACACTATAATAGTTTTTCGCATTGGTTTACTTTGTTTAAAACTCTGCCTAATAATGTATTCAAAATGAAAGTCCTGCACACAGTAAAAAAAATTATATTCATATATTCTTATCACAACTTTTTTCTTTTATCAAATCAACATGGATAATTAGTGTTGTTCAGATAACATTTTAAGTTACTGTTGATTAAAAATCAGTTAATGCAATGAAAGAGACAATTTTAAAGCAACCAGATTACACTTTTTAAGTTAAACCAACAATAACTTTTTACAGTGTGCGCTATCAAATTAAATCAAATTAAATTAAAACACTTCGGCCAATGCCCATAATTTAAAAAAATACCAAATGTCGGCCGATATATCAGCTTTGGCGATATAAGGTTGCTTAAAATACAACAACTAGTTTCACTTACACATCTAAATTTGGACTATGTCCGAGTACTCAGGGTTTCAAAACCAACATGAGAATAATTAGTTTATTATTGCGTTGCCAAGACAATTCAAAGTTGTAAATGCCTCCAGTTATCTTTGAGCAAAAGACAGTAGGTTGCTAGCATCAGTCACCTCTGGGCATACCACAACTTCAGCCAAGCCTGTGATACAGAATACTGAGAACATCTGCCAAATATGAGAATGGGACAGATATTGAAAGAGCAAGACAGTAAAAATGCATCAGAAGAAACAATCAAATCATTGTTTCCCCATTAACTCGCTCACAAACTCCCTTTCACTTAATTGACATGTGTAAATGTAGCAGGTAAATTCCACTCGCCTAAACAGTGAAAATCATCGTTAAAAGCAAATGTCTTATTAGAAATAAAAAAAAAAAACCTAAGTGATGCTTGTCTATGCAAAACTTGACACCACAATGGTCGGGTGTGGTTTTTTTAGCATGTTGCTACGTGGTTGCTTCCTACACCAGTGTCCAGTCTCTGTAATATTCTGGTTCATAAATATGGTCCATGTACATGATAGTCATTATATGATAGTCGCTTATTCAATGTGGACATGAGCTTTACACATTTTATCCAGGAGGAAATCCACAAGTCTGAAAGCTTAAATGAATAGTTAAAAAAAATGTATTTATTATTTACTCACTCTCATGTCATTTTAAACCCATATGAAACAATACGGAGAAATGTACTATGTGCATGTCATTTTCTTCCATGCAATTGCAATTAGCCTAATTGAGACTGGGGTTAAGCTTCATCAAGAACGAAAATGCACCAAATGTGCAATACAGCACAAATCTCTTGAAGCCATTCAATAACAATATTATTCTTTGAGTGAATATTTTGCATGGGTTTGCATTGGTTGAGCTGGTTCACAAAATCAGGCTAAACAATTCATACACAATTCTCGAGTTAAACTCAAAGACTCAATGAAATTATCAGTGAATGACGACTCAAATTTTGGTTTGTTCCATACAAAAATTTAAAAAGGATTGTAACTACTTTGAATACCTTTTTGTCCCCATTAATTGTAACCGCAAGGTTAAGGACCAGGACATTGCTCAAATTTCATCGGAAGAAAGAAGGTTTGGGATCCTTTAAAGCAATAGCAAACCTCTCCTCAAGAAGCACAATTTAATGCATCAGCCATGTCCGTATTACAAATTGAAATCTCAAGCATGAGGAACAGTAATGAATACTTTAGCAAACTCCACTATTAATACATGTATTCAATCAATCAATCCCATTCAAATCAATATACTGGGCTGTCTTACTCCTCAAAAAGATTACCAGGGTCTCCCATCATCTAACGATGTACAATGATATTTAATTCTTTCTTAGCAGTATACATGAATCAAAAAGGTCTTAAATATTTAAACCTACATTTCAGATCTGTGTAAAACAAGAAAGTATGTGCATTGCACTAGTTATCTTACCTTGAACACCCCTCAGGTTTCAGAGTCTCCTGTTCTCCCTCATCTGAAGAGCGTGCAAATAATTTCCACTGTAAATAGTGTTTGAATTTGTGTCCGCCTCTTCTCCTGTAGATTAAACCAGTGAGCTCAGGAGATCACAGACTCTATCCGAACACCTGTGGAGAAAAAAGAAGCCAGAGTCAGACCACAAACCTACACATAACCACAGAAGATCTGAAGATAGTGGTAGATGTCTGTTGGTGGTAGAGGCTGTTATGCGATTTACTTATTTGAACATTTATTCTTAGATGTCAGGTAGAACTGGATGCACTAAGATTATGTATAGCTCATAAAAGTGAGGATGAGATTTCATGGAAAGTGCAGGAATGAAGGCAACAAACAGGAAGCCATTTTTGTAAGCGAGATTCCAAAAAATGCCAATGCAGTTCTGTGTTATTCGGCAGCAAGAAATCAAGATTCAATAAAGAAAAACCAAGCTTTTCTCAAATAATCACAGTATGCAATATTTCAGAAACCCCTAAATAAGTTTGGAGTTGGGCTTCACTTGCTGCACAGTGACCTGGGACAAATACCGGGCATTATTGCTGAATGCTGTGATGAGGTGAAGCCAAAACGAATAGAACGCTTGCCAGAATAAATCCAAGAAACACAAGAACTTCCCTCCTTTCCAATCGTTCTAACGAACTTCACCACATGCTAATTCTTGACAAAACGGAACCTACGGCAGCAATTACATGACTCACTTTGTGGATAGGTACAACAAGGACTCCATTCTCTAAACACACACACTCACACTGACTAGTTAAAGGAACGGGGGAAGATTCCCCTGAGGTTTACTATGGGTTAGTCTATAAGATACACTCAAGGTTCAGATCAGAGGAAAACATGCATTGCATTCGCACAGTCTAATGTTTCTTTTGAGTGTGGTAGAAAAACGAACAAAGTTGTGCTTAGGTTCCAAAACACAGTAATTACATTATCTGCATCCTAAAGGTCAGTCCTTACCAATAACAAAAACGTATGTATTAGCTCTAATAGCACACAGTCAGCAATAAAGTACACAATATGTGTGTGCTATAAAAATGACCCTAATAATTCCTCATCAATATCTTAATTGGGGTCTCAGCCGGTTTACAACACTATATAGGAAGACCAGTCTTTAAATGTTCATACATAATGCACTAAAAGTCAAATCAGGGTAACCAGAGGTTGTAACACCTATAAATAAAAGCATCTATGGTTATATATTTATGCTTGGCAAACCACACCCAGCAAACATGGGCTTTCTTTTCTAATAAATAATCACAAATATGCAGAGTATGTGCGTTCCTTGACTGTGACAACCTTATCAAGCACAAAAGCAAAACTTCCTGAGGAAGAAACACATTTTGACAATCTTCTGAATAAGATGCGGTCCCAAACCACCTTGGTTCTTGTTTATGTTTTTGCCCATTTGTGATACACCCTGCTGAGTGCAGGCCTGGGCAGAGTTAAACTAGCCTCTCTCGAGTAACCCAACACAGATACCTGCACACAGAGGAAGCTAATAGACAACAAAACGCCGTTTATATCTGCAGTCGAGTTGCGTATCACGTTTAGCTGGATATACGGTTTCAAAACGAGGATTTTAGCAACACTGTAAGAAAAGTAAATGGGGTTTGGTGTAACAATGGAGAGCTGTAAAAACACGCAGCTGCGGCCTCACGAACTTCCTTGTAACCTGGTGGATTCTCTGAAGAGGACAAAAAACCAAGGAAAGTTGGAGAAGCAAAGGAGTTTACAAGAGGAACATAAAAATGGTGCTCACGGAAATAAATGCTTTAAAATTAATTGTTGAGATTTGTCGCGATTAAAAGTAGGTATGAGTGGGAAAACCGCGGGGTGGGAAAAACAAGCTTCCTTTAGCATCTCCAGCCATAATGGTATTTGCAAGAAAGTTATACGTGTCTTACTATGAATGCATATTGATAAAGGGGAAACAATAAAACACAACCGAGGTAAATTAATAGCACTTAGTCTATTTAAATGTGATGTAGAAAATCATATAATATTAAATAAGGCATTCTTTGGGGTTTCCCCAAGTATATTTCAATGGGAGCAAGGCCAATCGAGCATGGAAGAAAATAAGTAGGAACGAAAGCAAAACAAATCTTACCCATGTTGAGCACGGTAAATATTCCACACAAAGCACTTTTCCCATTGCATTTGCAATTGATAATAAAAAAAAAATCAGGGCTCCGCGAATTCCATTCCCACTGAAAAAAAGTGAAGTTATTCCACAAGCGAGCGCGTTCCCCTCATTATAATCCTAGAGGTATCCCATTTTCCAAAGAAAAATTCAAGAGCATGGATGCCCGAGCCTTCTCGCTAACAAAGGGCTCCGACAATCCAAGGTAAACCCCAAAGAATCGGTGTAAGGGGAAAAATCTCAGCTCCAGACTACAAATGGCCAAACGGCTGATCCAAGACGTCCCAAACTTGTGCAGCCCTTTTTTTCTCTCTCTCAAATAAGTTGTTCCTGTTTCGCCAAAGCTTGGGGGAGGGGAGCTGTTTTATCAAGCTCCTGGCCAAAGAGAGCGAGAGAGAGAGAGGGAGCTTAAAATCCTGCTGGCTCTTGTGTGCTAGAGATCCACTAGAATAAACGTTTTAAATCAAGTCTGCTGTGTGTTTTGTAGCGCGAGCGATAGCCGTTAAAAAATAGCAGTGGATCAAATAATAACCGCAGCTCGCTGCACTAACACAAATATCTTATATGAGAATCAACGTCAGTCCTTATAGACAATATATCGGACCACTTGTAGGGCTATGCTTTTTTTTAATCGACACTACGTGTTTTAGATGCAAAAAGGATACTCTATTTCCTTTATCCTTTGGACTGCTCTCCTTTACAGTGGTTGGGAAAAGCCGCTATATTTTAATGGTGAAAAGTGTGCGGTTGGAAAAACACAGAGGGGTGTCCGATTCCGCGCAACGGGGCTTCACGAGCGACTCACTCTCCCCAAAACGTGCTAGCCACAGCCTTTCCTTATGAAACACAAGTGATTAAAATAGCTCACGGCATAACATGGCTTCCCCCATCAGAAATCAGCGAGTGCCGCTGATGTGTGCTCGCCTCTCCCCCGCTTTGATCCGGCCAGATGGTTTAGTCCATATTGTAATAAGTAGCAATTCTAGGTCAGGTTGACTTGCTATTGAATATAGTGACTGACGGCGGACATCAGTATGAGCAACTGTGCTCACCGTTATGATTTGTCGTTCAGATATAGCTAGGTAATGGCTAACCAACCCAAGGAAGAGCTCACGTGGTGTTTTTGTTGAGAGTGTGACATGAGAGAAGGTGTCAAAATATGATATTATAGTCACATTTCCAACCATTTAAGTGACGTATGATGCTAGATAAAGGATGTTTCTAATAAAAAAAATATCTGCAGTGTGTATTTTTTCCATCATTGTGTAATCAAAATATTTTAACTATTCTTTTGGTAATATTTCATTTATAAAAGCCCTAAATAGTCACTTTTCTAATTCTACAACATTAAGTTGTTTAAAAATAACTTTTATCTTATAAAAACGTGTCCATAAATCTTGCGTCAATTCTGTTACCTTGGTGGAATTATCTCCCACAACTAAGATAAAGGAAATTATGTCACTTTCCCTCACTGATAAGATCTGAAGCACACTTTGTCTGTAACAGGGTTGACGAACAAACAGTACTATAAAGAAATTACTTTTTTGTTAAAAAGGGAAGTAACTTGTATTTGGCAAGCAGTGAATTATGAAAATTTAAGATGTTTGCAATAAGATACTGGAAAGAATTTCTGTTAGTGAACATTTTTTTCCCTTATTTTTTTTAAATGCCAAATGTATCTCCAATTATAGAATCACTCTATATAAAGAAAGAAAATTTAGCAAAGACCTTAAGCTTTACATATGGACTGGTTTGGAACTACTGGAATAGAGTGTTCTGTGATCACTCAGTTTTAGCTCCACTTCGGGATTTACATTTCTATCCCAACACACATTAGAGAGAGAAAATCTGCTCTGAGCATTCATGGAGCATCAAAACCCACCAGCAACTCCAGACGAGATCACACAACTTCCATGTGTTTTACTGTAATACAATAACAAAAATCATCCTGTCTGGACACTATCCTCCCATCTTAATATGCATACTTCTATGTCAAATGAGTATAATGAGACTGAATATGCAATATTCATAACAATATAGGCAAACGATTCCCGTTATTCGCGTTGAAAGTACAGCATAAATGAAATCCAGTACCACCATTTGAATAAATACCCTACCAGTATAAATATAGGGTAAAATATGACATGTTCCTGACAGGTTTTACCAAAACAAACATAGCCACAAATGGAAATATTGTATTAAGAAATCTGCATTATTCAACAGGGGAAAAAAAGTCAATTTTGAGGGCACATAGTTCATGTGAAACACATTCGCATTAGAACATACCACAGGTCCAACAATCTTTCCCAAAATCTTTTGCTGATCCCCTGTTTAAATGTCATTTGGAGAGACATAATCCTTATATCACCCCGTTCCACTGAGACACTCCGACAACAAACCCTCTTATAGTGGCAAAACAAGAGAGCGGCAGAATACAAAAGGATTTCATAAGTTTAAGCTGAGTGCGAAAGCAGAAATATACTTACTTATTTAAACAACAAGAAATTGCTATTTATTCAAGCCTGAAATAGAGAGCGAGAGGGGACTAAAATACATTTCTCTTAATTTTGACAAAAACAAAAACAATAACTAGTGTGCGAGTGAGTGAGAGCTCAGAGGTGACAGAATCTGTTGTTCACACTACAGAATATTAAATGCTGAGGAAGAGGAGAGGTGAGACTCATGGGATTAAATGCATTTGCTGGCAATCTAATTCTGAACCGTCACTACCACCAACAAGCCCAAGCGATTACACCGCCCCGTTTGGGGGGCCTGGCTAAAAACAACAGCACCAGATTCTCTTTCCATCCTGGGGTGTGCTCAATTCCCCGTGATGTTAGCAATTGCTTTCTCGCTTTTTACCCACTGCTGAGTCCCGAACTGGGTCCCCCCAGGTAACAAAGGAGAGGAAAACCGATGATCTGTTGCCTTTTCCTCCAGCAGTGATACGTACAAACAGTGCTTCCCTGCTGATAGAAAGGAAATGTATTAACTCTCTTCCAGGAGAGGAAAAACATGACAGTGTCTTAGTTTTACCTCGCTGGTATGAAGGAGAGAACAGGGACAGATGAAACTGTTTACATACTTATTGAGCTCGACTGAGCTTTCCTGATAACTATGACACACTGCCATGGAGTCACTGTTGTTTTAGTATCATTAATATACTATTAGAGTTTTTATTAATATGCTGAATTTATTTTATTTGTATATTTTAATTTTGGTTAGAGTTATAATCATTTTGTTTTGTTTTTGTCATTTTTTAGTTTTTGGGGAGTTTTAATATAGATTTATTCATTTTTACTTCAGTTTTATTTATTTTAGTACTTCAGGTTAAACTAAATGAAAATAATAAATGTTGCCTGGGCAACTAGATGAAATAAAAAAGATTAAGCTTTATGTTTTATTTTATTTCAGCTAGCATTTATTTAAAATTATGTTTTTTTTTTGTTTGTTTTTTTATGGTTTTGGTTTTAGTTTTAGTTAACAACAACCCTGCACTCTAAAAAAAAAAATCTGTAGAAATAGGGCACAATGTACTGTATTCATTTTCCGTATATATTTCTTAGAGGTGTTTTACATGTATTTCGAATTTTGAACTTCATTTTAGGGTTTTAGGGTTAACGGAAATGTCAGAAAAATTACTGGATAATGTCAGGGTAATGCGTTGCCAGTACTTTTTATTTTACGGATTTATTTTTTACAGTGTGCATGAAGTACACTGTCATTTTTGGATTCAGTATCTTGCTTAGGATGCTGGTCAAAGCTGCATTCTAGGCCAGAAACATCTTTGTTGATCCTGGAACAACATTCCAATCAACCAATCAGATTTGAGGGACAAATTTACAGTTTATGTCAAGTTTACAACCAGGGTTAGGTGCTTACATCAGTGTTAATCACCAATCATTTCTCTGTGATTTTAGGGAGAAGTTATGGGTAGGGTTTGGTTTAGGGGTAGGGATAGGGTTAGGACAGGATCAACAAAATATGTTGACGCAGGAACATGTCTTACTTGGCAAAATCACAGTGACTCAGAAGGACACTCTGCAAGCCTCCCATAGATTCTTACATTATTGTGGAGGTAATTTTAGTTTTTAAAGGGATAGATCACCCAAAAATGAAAATTACCCCATTATTTACTCCCCCTTAAGCCACCCTAAGTGTATATGACTTACTTATTTCTTATGTTTCTTTCTTCTGTTGAACACAAAAGAAGATATTTTGAAAAATATGGGTAACTAAACAGTTGACGAGTCCCATTGACTTCAATATTATGGGGGAAAAATACTATGGAAGTCAATGGCTACCGTCAACTGTTACCCAACTGTTACTGAACTGTTTGTGTTCAAAAGAAGAAAGAAACTCTTACAGGTTTAGCGCATGAGGGTGAGTAAATGATGGCAGAATTTTTGGTTTTGGGGGAAACTATCCCTTTAACAGTTTAATTAACTTGCTCAGCAAGATTATCTTCTTGAAAGAGAATATTCTCTGTAGAAGAATTGCTAATGCCTGTTATAGCACCCCTTGTGGCAGTGACATGTCAAATCAAGCTTATCTAGAAGCATTCATGTTCATGTACCTGTTTTGGACTTTACTGTTGCTTTGACATCAGTTTTGTTGGATGCTCTAATAACGAAGATGATGGGGATGAAGATGTGCTGGAAACATAAGCCCTTGAAGCCATATGTCACAGGTGTGTATAACCATCAAGTGTCACCAGGTGACATCTGGTTAAATGAAAGAGCACAAACAAGATCTGGTTCATGACCAGGACACAGATTGCTGTCTTGATCTGTCAAATATTAACCCTGTAAAGCCAGGCATATGAAATAAAAGTCCAAAAAAGCGAATATATTTATATGGAACACTGTAAAAAAAGAATTTACGGTAAAAAAAGTGCAGCTGTGGTTGAGAGAAATGTACAGTAAAATATGGTAGCAACATTTTAGGTTTTACAGATTTAACTTAAATTTACAGTAGAATAATGTATTCCATTAACTAATATAATGTTATTTTCCAACCTATTGAAGTACTAATATCTGTTTTGTGCCTTTGTACTAGTATACAGTGTCATTCACACAAATACTAAACACCATCATGGTAACACATTAAAAAAATGCAATAAACATTTTAGATGTAACATAAAACCCAATGTACATAACTAATCAAAAAGAAAAACTAATAAGAAAAAACGAAATTTTCAACGAAAATACATCAATATACATTGGATTTCAACTAAAATACATCAAAGTGTCACGCAGGGAATTCTGGGAATGTCAATTTACTGTAAATTACACAATGACGTTCTTTTTCCATTTCCAAAATTTTACATGCAAGGTTATCTATACAGTTATTCATATACAGAAACTTTCTGTTAACTAATGAACTAAGTTTTTTACTGTAGCATTTTTACATTCTTTTACCGTTAAAATCACAATATTTTTTTTACACTTATTGAACCTTTGGTTAAAATCTAAACAAATTTTAACATGATTTTTCTAAAAAGAATTATGCATGGATAGTCAAGTAAACCATAGTTGCTAAGTTTTCATCTTGAAATATTACTAACAATATAAAAGTTATTACATTTACTTATAAACATCAGTAAAAAATTTCACAGCAAAAAGACCACAACCTGCTGGTGGACATTTTTAAATTTATACTAAAAGGCCTTATACTTTCTTTAAAAATATAAATCAATCAGACAACAGACGGCATGTATAAGATAGCCGTAGAAATGTGTGTATCAAATATGAACAGTAGACTTTATAGTGTTATTTTTATTCAAGAAAGAGTGATGTGAGAGGCATTTACAATCCACAAGCTTTTCAAAATGTTTAGCCAAAATGAACATTAAAGGAATAATAAGGCATAAACAATTCATTAATAATGTAAAAGGTAACATACAAAAATGTAAAAAAAATTTTTTTAGATAGAACATCCTTATGTGAAAACTAGCCCCTATATTTATTTTTTCTACACTATTTTGTCTTATTTGTCTATAGTGCACTTAAATCTGTTCCTGCTTTTTGCTCAACCTTCGATTTTCCCTAATTTGGTCTTGCCTCATTCCCTCAGGGTCAGATATCAACTACAACTGCTTCAGACGCATTAAAACGCACAAACGTGTTTTGAAAAGAACAATTAACATGTCATCTACATGCCACTTAATACCAAACAATTTAATCAAGCACCATAATTTATTCGATAATAGCATATCAAAGCTCTGGATTAAAACGAGAGTTATCAAAATGAATTTCTGTCTAATTGTTGTTTACAAAATTAAATAATAAATTTACTTAACTTGGGCACATTTAAAAAAAAACAAAAAAACAATTTGTATATTAATTAAAGAAGAAGTTAAATGCTTGAGTGATCATGTGTGCAATGCTTTAATTTTTTTCCAGTGCTGCCAATGTGAGAGAGCTATGATCTCTCTTTAAACTTTTGGCAGAAGTTTGAAGGAAAGATTTTTTGGCCACAGTCATATCCGCCTCGACAGGACAGAAAATCTTTCGACTCTGCACAAACGTCACAGCAAAACAAACTTCCTTTGCTGGGCCCGCACTCCTCCTTTTTAATTTATTTCTACGATTTTGGCAGCGTGCATAGCTTAGTTGCACCATCCATCCATGCCTGTCCCTCTCTCTCTCTTCTTTCCTCTAATGTTTATTTCCTTCTTGCCACTCTACCCTCCTTCTCCCTTCAACCTCTATCTCATTCGTCTCTGTGTTGCGCACTCTGTCACTGTAATAGGAAACATTTCTCTCTATCCCATGGTAAATGGCTTCAGGTTTACACAAAGAGAGTCAAGAGCAACACCAGCATGCCACATAAATGCCTCATGTCCTCGGTATACGACGTAAATATTATAAGAGGTTGGAGCCATGGTGCAGTGGTTAGCAACAGGTCAAGTCAGTGTTCGAGTCCGACAAGTCGGTTCACTTGGCTGCCATCTTGGTAACGTCTCCAGTTCATTTCTATGTAGAAAATAGACATTCAAGTATACCTTACTTTATTCGGGAAAGACCAAAATCTTCAAATATTCTAGAAACCTAAAATTTGTGGTTGGAAGATTTAATGTTTTTGAAAGAAGTCTCACCAAGCGGTATTTATTTAATCCAAATTACTGTAAAACATATTATTTTTTAAATATTATTACAATTTAAAAAAACTTTTCTATTTTAATATATTTTAAAATATAATTTATTCAAATGATGGCAAAGCTGATTTGGTGCTTACATTTATTATTATCAATGATTGTGAAAACAGTTTTTTTTCACGATTCTTTGATAAATATTAAGTTCAAAAGAACAATGTTTGTTCAAAATAGAAATCTTTTGTAACATATAAATGTCTATACTGTCACTTTTGATCAATTTAACGCATAATCGATAAATAAAAGGCAAAAAAAAAAGCTAAATAAATTCCTTTAAAAAAAGACTGACCCCCTTTTGAAAAGTAGTGTAGGTTTACTATTATATTTTAATACATATTTTTTTTTATATCTGACAACCATAGTACACTGTAAAAAAATGTAAAAAAAATCTAACCAGACATTTCATGTAATTTTATGTTAAAATTTGTACATGTTTTAATGTTTTTTAAGGCTGGTCCAGTTAATGTGCATGCATGTTTTAGAGTAAAGAAACTAGCTTCCATATACAACCACAATAGTGTGCAGATGACACCATGATTTTATGTTTTTTTATTCGTTTTCAACTTAAAGGTGCACTGTGTAAATTTTAGCAGCGTCTAGTGGTGAGTTTGCAAATTGCAACCGCCTACCGCTCACCCCTCCCTTTCGAAGCACATAGAGAATCTACGGTGGCCTACACAGCACAAAGATGTCATCGTCTGAGACAGCAGAGAGTGACTAGCACTCTGTAGAGCAATTTGTCCGTTTAGGGCTACTGTAGAAATATAGCGGTGCAAAATGGTGACTTCACGGTAAGGGGACCAGCGGTGTATGTAGATAGAAATGGCTCATTCTAAGGTAATAAAAGCATAACGTTTCATTATGTAAGATCTTTATACATCACTGAAAACATAGTTATGTATATTATATTGCATTTCTGTCAATAGATCCTCATAAATATTACACACTGCATCTTTAAATTTTCTCTGTGCAAGATGTGTCCTTATCCCATACATTTTCTCTTTCCTAAACAATTTCTTGTCACTTAATGCAGTTTTTTTTTCTAATGAGGCAGAATTTCCCCAGAAAAGTTCCACAAAACGGTATATTACTGTAGTTAATGGTATTGTAGGAAGGAAATACACATGTATTAGTCATTGGCCCTGTACCAAATTATTCCCTCAGCCCATGCAGTCTCATCCAAGCCATTTGAATATGTTCATAGACAAAATGTTTTTATGTATCATAGTTGTAAATCTGTAGTTTTAGTGAATATCCAAACAGCCATAGCATTCCAACACCCACACAAGTCTCTCTTGGGCTTTGCCTAAGCCATGAGATGTTATCTTCAACAGAAATGGATGTGCTTGTCCCCACTAGAAGGTGAGGACTGGACCACCAAGGCTGTGTTGATGGGGGGTTTACACATGTCATCTGTTCATGCAGGCATCCAGTCATTATGTGGCTGTATTTTGGATTCTACCTGCACGCCAGCCCCTATGCCACATTTCAGATGCAGGTGTCCCTGTCTACAGATACAAATACCTCAACAAACTACACTCAAGAGTTTCTGTGGACACAAACAGACATCTAAGCACAATAAACATTTACACAAACTGCGTCTTTTCGCTTCCCTCTCACGTTAACCATTGTCTCTCGTTGTGTGTGTGAGTCTCAGAGAGTGTTTACTGTAATGTAGCTGTAGCTGTAGCGGTTTGTGGTTGTCAGGGTGGCTGAGGAGGCCATTGTGGCGTTTGCTAAACAGACTGAGGTTTTCTTCACTCAACAACACATTTATTCCCACATCTTTTCTCTCAGCAACACAAGATCGGTTTTAAAGAGCTTTAGTGTTTTTAATAGGTGTCCCTTGATGTTCCCATGGATCTAATACTGCTCTTAATCACTTGGATTTGTTAAATGGTACCCACACACTAGAGTGCCTAGTGGTTAACGGTCTAGGCTTGTAACCTAAAGTTACTCAATTTAAACATTTTAGAATATTGTGTCCCTTTTATGGGTTTTTAACTCTGATCCATAGTCTTTTTGCTCAAAATGTTGCTTTTTTTTAGGATATGTTTTTTATCCAGTTTAGTGTTGATAAAAAAAGAATGCATGATTTTTTTGTTTAAAAGCAGAGGGTCTGTTATCTGCATATTGCAAGATATTCATACAACAAAATATTCTAGGAGCCATTACATTTTTGTGAAAATGAACAAAAACGCTGGTGGTAGCTGGCAACTTTAAAAAAAAAAAGATGCTGGTGGGGAAAGAGTTAACGATGGGTGAAATCATAAGAATTCCATAAGGATTTATGGTGATTTTAAGATCTTGCTGTTATTGTTAACTAAAACTTTAACTATTAAATAGCCCTAGTTAATTGAAATAAAGCTGAAATAAAATATTATTAGAACATAAATATTAGATGAAAACATTACAATTTAAAAATGTTGCCTCGGAAACTAACTTAAATATGTTAGTAACTAATAACTTAAATAACTTAAAGTTAAAGTTAAATAGAAACATAAGAAAAAAAATAACAACAAAGCACAACACAATTAGCCTACTAAAATTAAAATTGAAAATATAAAAATAAAAGTTAATATTCATAAACAATAGCAAAATATTAATAAACACTAGATAATACTAAAATAACCCTGATTGAAACGTCATGGAAATTTCAATATATACCAATGAGCCAAAACATTATGACATTATGCTCATGCCTAATATTCTGTTGGTCCTCTGCATGCTGTCAAAACAGTGCCGACCCACTGAGGCATGGACTCTAGAAGACCCCTGAATGTGTCATGTGGTATCTGGCATCAAGACGTTAGCAGCAGATCCTTCAAGTCCTGTAGGTTGAGAGGTGGAGCCGTCTTGGATCGAATTTGTTGGTGCAGCAAATCTCACAGATGCTCAATTGGATTGAGATCTGGGGAATTTGGAGACCAAGTCAACACTTCAAACTCGTTGTTGTGCTCCTCAAACCATTCCTGAACCATTTTTGCTTTGTGGCAGGGCACATTATCCTGCTGAAAGAGGCCACAGCCACCAGGGAACACCACTGTCATGAAGGGGTGGTCTGGTCTGCAACAATGCTTAGGTAGGTGGCACGTGTCAAATTTACATCCACATGAATGGCCGGACCCAGGGTTTCCCAGCAGAATCACACTCCCTCCCCCAGCTTGTCGTCATCCCACAGTGCATCCTGGTGCCATCACTTTCCCAGGTAAACAGACGGGATAGCCTTCGTTCCCCTCATGCATCGATGAGCCTTGGGGGTCCAACACCCTGTTACCAGTTTGTGGTTTGTCCCTCCTCACACCACTGTTGGTAAATCCTCACCACTGCTGACCGTGAACAACACACAAGCCTTGCCGTTTCAGAGATACTCTGACCCAGTCGCCTTTCCATAACAATTTGGCCCTTGTCAAAATCGCTCAGATCTTTATTCCTGTCCATTTCTCCTGCATCCAACATGTTGATTACAAGAACTGATTGTTTGTTTACCATCTAATCTACCCAGATCTTAATATTTGACTTTGACGGGAGATCAGCGATATTGGCTTCACCTGTGACTGGTCATAATGTTTTGGCTCATCAGTGTACAGTATCTATCTATCTATCTATCTATCTATCATTGTCTGTCCATCCATCCATCCATACATTCATGAAAAATTATAGATAGATAGATAGATAGATAGATTTCATAGGAAATATGTCAACAGAGGAAAGAAAACTCCACTCGTTGAACCATTTATGGTCTTTAAAGCATACTCAGAAGAATGTTGACTTTGTGAAACACAAATGTACATCAATACACATTAGAATCAGTATAAGTGCCTCCCTGCAGATCTGGGACCAGCTCTAGAGAGCCCCTCCACCCCATGGGCAGCGTGACTCAGCCATTCCTGGCAAATAGGCCAGTCAGCACGTCTGCCAGTCAGTCACTAGGTCATCAGGCCAGCCAGCCAACCAGCCAGCAGGATGTCTATATATACTGTGCAGAGCAAGCGTGTTGAGTCTGATAAATAATTGAAGAGCACAATCATTAGCCTAGATTATTTCGCTTAAACGCTGGCTTCAATCCACCACAATCAGAAGTCATTACCTCACAATGAGCAAGAGGAACATTCAAAGTTACGAGGCAACACCTGCCAATCAAACAGTGAGGAATAGATTGTGCCTGATGCCAGTAGAGGAAGGAAAGAACAGTAGTGTGCACTCAGGGAAACGCTGTTAGAAAAGAAATCTGTAAGGTTTATGAACGCATACAACAAGACTAAAGAAAGATATTCCTCCCAGCCACCCTGAATGAGTCTGCTCTCTGCTGGGCCCCTCAACCCGCTTGGAGGATCGCCAGAACACATACATACAAACACACTGTCAAACCCACAGCACATCCACAATTTCTAAAAAACATACACACAAGATCATTCCAGTACAGAAAGGCATAGCCTAAAGACATACACATAAAACTCTAAACTCATAGACTGTATATTTATCACTTCATTTAAAAGGAGTCATATTATGAATAAATCATTATTCTTTAGGAATTTATCTTTTGACATAAGAATTAAAGAATCCTCCACAAAAATCTTCTTTGCACAATGTGATATTGTTTTAATAAAACTGTTCAATATGTTAATAATGAGTAACCTATACATTAGACACAATATTGCCAGTTACTACGTTTCGTTCTTGAATGAATCAGCATTGTTAAACGAATCAGTTAATGATTCAATGACTCATTAATAAACACAGTGGCTGTTCCTCAATTCCAAGAACGCAGAGAACGGACTTGTGTTCCCGTGGAGAACGGTCTTGCCAGGTGACGAACTCGGAAGAACGTGAGGACACAGAACGCATCTTTATGAGAATTGAGATGTGCTGCGAACTTGTTGCTGAACGTACCAACATATTATAAGTAGTGGCTAAAGCACAACAAATACAACAAAACATAACAAACAAATGTCATAACCTATAAAAACATTTCTTTCATAGTATTATAGACATCATTTTCATATAATTTTATATCTTTTTTTATTTTACCGTGTGTATTTATGAAAATGAGTAGCCTATGTGTTACCTATGCTTTGTCAATGTTAAGATTCTTTTTAATATGCCGATAAAAATACTGCAGGCTTTCTTCGGGTTATCACGTTATTAAAATTAAGCGACAGACAAAGGTTTACTTTCACAAGCCATTACGTATTTGTGAGCTTGTAGCGGGAATCTCATAAATGAGAACGAGAACTTTAGCGATTACAGGCTTCCGTACGTCGACCACCCGCAGCATCTTCTTGGATTTCTAACGTTTCGATTCTCTCAAATCTGCGGGTGCTTCTCAAACGGATGGCTGCATCCTACTGAGGCTGTGTCCTTCCTAGTCTAGTCCTTCAGAAGCTTGTTAGTCTCAGCCTCAGACGTCAGTCTGAAGGTCTGGCTACGCGAGACTAGAGGCTTGTAGGCTCGAGTCCTCCTCAGCATTAAACACTAGAATGGCCCTGTCCCAAATGGCACCCTAAACCCTCACGGTCTTCCTCTGAGTCCGCACTTTCACGACGTAATGTTGCTTTGAATGCCGGGTAGAAGTCCTCTGCGTAGCTCGCAAACTTGCGGGCTCAGCTGAAGTGCATCGAGGGCGCATAGCAGCCGCAAAGGGGGGCGCTCACGAGCACCCTTCTTTAAGCATAAATGACGAATGGGACACCCTACCGAAAGGGCACATTTGTGTGCAATTTGGGACAGGGCCTATGAGACGGTCTAGTAAGTGTACATGGCTACGTCACACATGTTCCCGCCCCCGCACGTCACGAAAATACTATTTAAACTTAATTTTGGAAAAACACTCTGTATTACACATATATATATTACCTGGCTTTCTATTAATGTAATACAGTGAATGACACCTATCTGTGGTCTCCCAGTGGCTTACATTATTGTCAGTTTAGTGTTAGTGATTAATTTACAGCAAAACAAAAGATATGCTTTCATGTCTGAAAACATTATTTTTGCTGTACATTTCATAATAAACCCAGACAAACTCAGTTCCAACTCGTTTTCCATCAATTTATTTTCGTGAAGTTAAATGTGTGCAAAGGACTGTGAGTTATTTAAGACGTGGCAGCCGATATATGCAGCCTATGTAGGATGCAGTCTTCTGTTTGAGAAACACCCTGCATTCAATGCATCCTCGATATCAAGAACCGATCCGGGTACTTTCATGCGTCCTCTGTACTTGCGTTCTTGAGAATTGGAATTGAACTTCGACGGTTGATTATGACGTAGTACGAGAACACGAGGACGCAAGATCACTGAAGAACGCATATTGATAAACAGCCTTTCACTTGTTTCATTCCCGAATGAATTGGCATAACAAAACTCTCCATTAATGAACGGACTGTTTGGAACGCGCAAACATTGAAAAGTCACAGAGCTGCATGTTGGACTCCAGTGCTAACACTGCTTGACCAATCAGAGTGCAGGACCAGATCTAACTGTTGTATAAATTATTTTATATTTTCTGTTCAATCTTAACAATTAGTAAGTCACAATTATTGTGTGAATTTGTCACAATGTATTTTGGATTTTTCACCCATTTCACATGCAAAGATTTTACGAATAATAACAGATGTCAAAATGTGCGGTCAAATTAGCGGCGTTTGGTGCAGCAAAAAAGGTACATTTCAATTGTAAATAGTGTAGCTATGTATGACGTACACACTGAAGTCACTTTCAATACAAGCAGCTTTTTTAGTTGTTCAATGCGACAAATCCTGCGTGGGGAAATCTTGCGCCCTCAGGCAAATTTACAGATCATGGATTCCAACTGAAATGACTGAAATTTGCCTCTGAAAATTTGTCCGAAATATGGTAAATGTGACCGCACCTAAAGTCTTAAAGGTACAGCAGCAAAAATCAGTGTATTTGATTGGAAAATGGTCATGTAATTAAAAACAAGCACCACAAATGCAGATAGCGAATATGACTTTCTCTTTTCCTTTCTCTTCAACCCATCTCTCTCTCTCTCTCTCTCTCTCTTGCAGGTCTCTGTCCTCTTGATAAAGAGCGGTTTGAATATCAATGAGGTTTATTCTCTCCCGGGTCTGCAGCCAGCTGTTATAGAATGAGCGCCATTCTGCTGCTATTTTGAGGCAAGATACGTAATTAAAAAATCAATACCTTCCGATGAACCCTTTTCACTATACACAACCATATTGACCTTGATCCTGGTTCACTTAAACACAAACACTGCTAAACAACATACTGAATGTGGTATCAAGAATAACAGCAATTCTTTTCCCTGCTTATTTTCTAATAGATCTGTTTTCTGAGTGCACCAAAAAAAGAGAAAAACACGTTTTTGTAATGGCATGTCTTGAGCGTTTGAGATGGGGAGTAGCACCCCTGCAGATATCCCTGACACTTGAGGCTCGGACGCAATCGTCTGTTTTGACAGCGACAAGACATGGAGATTTCTGTATGCAAATAAGATGTAAACAGACCATCAGGGAGCCATCTGTGTGGCTGGAACTCCCAGTGTGGGCGGGGCCTCTGTAGCCAGGGAGACGGGCAAGCGAATGAAAGTTCACAGCACCAGATCGGGTCACCAGTGTAGACCTCTACGAATGTAAACAGAAGTGTTATTACCTCCGTCTTTGCCCGTTTAAGGGCCACACTGACATGGCCGTGAATTAGTGTTCGTTTAGTGCTTACAAATGAGTCGACTGTCTACTACGCTCTTCACACACACAATAGGGGGAGCTTGGCCAGGCCCTTGTAATTAACTATCCTAAACAAGGAAGGAAAAATGAGGTTAAAGGTTAATATCTACAAGCTTTGTGTGGATACAACATGCTGTTCCATCAGCACTGATAGAGGTTGTCCTCTCATTCTGACCTGAGACGTACTGCGGTTTATAGACAAGTTTAAACCTGGGTAACTTAAACACCAATTGAAACGGCATCCGCGAGACATTTAACTTCAGTAATGTGTAGTATTTGAATGTTCAGTGGGAAATAATGTAGGGTAGGCTTGGATCTTGAATTGATTGAAAAGGGAGCACCTTAATAGAGCCATGTTGACTTGAAAATAAAAACATGGCAATTCGCAAAACATTTAATGTAACTGTAATGGGTATTTATGAGTGAGACAGAATATTTAGTGGGAAATAATTTAAGAATATTAAAATAAATATAATAATAATTTCGAAATGTTTCGATCATGAAAAAAGACTTGCACTGTTGAATTCTGCACAATAAGACAAGGCAATTTTTTAAAGAAAATAGTTTGGATTTTATAACTTTATTTTTTAATCTGGATAAAAGAGTAGATTTAGTTCTTTCACTGTATTAAAATATATCAAATTATTGTATTAATGTATTAAAATAACACATTTAAAAGCAAACTGCAAAATTCAGCTATTTGAACAAATACTCTAATAAGAAAAAAAATAAGGACACAATAAAACTTTGAAAACCTCAGCATTTCTAGGTATGTAGTTTTGGTGCTCAATTAAGGACAGAGTTTTTTTTAGGGGAAAACTTTCGGTGCGTCCAAAATCGTGTACTGCCTGAGTATCTTCTACATTTGAATTTGAGCTTACTTTGTGACCGTTAAATTAGTACATTCTATATAGTATGTGTGTAATATGTAATCCGGACGTACTACATCCGCCATGTTGTCATTGTCATGTGACCTACCAGCGTCAGTTGCGTTGCTTCACTGCCATTTACAAATCTACTCCTGTGGCCTAATGGGAAAGTGTCCATCAAATGCGCACTTCAGAATCTCGCCCGAAGTAGTAGGACTTTTCGCCTACTATTTTTAAAATATTATGTGTTCGGACATACTACTCTGTTGGCGTACTGTTTTTCGCATACTATATAGTATAGGGAAGTATTCGATTTCGGACGCAGTGTTTGTGTCTCTATGTGTACATGTGTGTACTATGGAAGTTTTAGCTGTTAGCACTGAAGCTTGCTTCCGAAACACACAAGCATAGTGTTCTAGCAGCACACCCTCTCATGAAGGGAACGAGCTAAAAATATCACACACACACACTTACAAGAAAGGCAAGGCAATCTCTCTTTTACACACACAGAGAGTTCTTTGCCCCCTTTTTAACTACTTAGTGTTGCCACAAAATGCCCTCTTAGCACCAAATAACACCCCAACCACAAATGAGTATCATTATTTATTAAAATCATTAGTTCTAGATAGTAGTATAAGTATACAGTTCAGTCTTTCACCCTAACCTTCACATATAGTTTTTCTCTCCCTGTCTGAATTAAGCCCAGCACCTTGACTCAACCTTGCCTGCGGCTCTATTCCACCCTAGATCAGCAGATGAACAGTGTAGACCACCAGCGTTACATTAATAGTTTAGAATTTAAAGGCTCTATAGCGCTTTATCAAGGTAATTGATTAATTGGCTTTATTTCACTTGATTCTAAACAGAGTTTTCTATTAAGGTGGTAACCTGGAAGCTTTCATATGATTATTGCATTAGTAAAATGAATGGTTCAAAAATAGTTCACCCAAAAAAAGGAAAATTGTGTCAGTTGTGTTATTTACTCTCCAAACCTGAATGACTTTCTTCCCTCTGTGGAACACAAAAAGAGGTATTTTGCAGAATGCATGAGCCGAACTTTACTATACAATGAAAATGGACAGGAAAGGACAAAAAAGCACCACAAAAGTAGTCTGTATAAATTGTAAATTAAGTCTTTGTAGCCATGCATTATAGTTTTATGTGGGGAACAGACCAAAATCTTTGGTCTTAAGTTTCTTTTTTCCATTAATTCTTTCCCTCTTGCATCATAATTGGTCATGAAATGTGCAAGAACCAACCAGAGTTATTGACCTCAAACCAGAAACATTTCAGTTTTGACAACAATGACTTTGGGGGTGATTTTCAGCACATAAAGAAAAAAATTGGTTGCTTCCTCACACAAAGCTATGACTTCGTCGTATGACTTCAAATGATTTAGAATATAAGTTGTATGGACTGCTTTTATGGTGCTTTTTTTCAGTTTTGGAGCTTGGCAGCATGAATTACTATTTTCATTGTATGGACAAGAGCAGCTCAGACATTCTGCTAAACATCTCATTTTGTGTTCCACAGAAGAGAAAAGGTCAAACAGGTTTAGAACAATGTAAGGGCGAGTAAATGATTACAGAATTTAAATAACATATTTAAATTCCAGATTGCGATGGCAAACGATCCAAGCTGTTAACACAGAAGTTGTGGGCTCAAACTCAAGCAGTGTTGATCCAGGAACTGAGAAGTAATATGATTTTAACCCTATTCTGTCACTGTTCTTCCCTGGAGCGCGACACTTCCCCACGTTCCGCCCCAGGTTGTTCCAGAGGGTCTGTCTTGGCAATTAGTGTACCGAAAGTCACTTTAAATGAGAATGTATGTGCTACAAAGCTGAGATCACTTGTTTAAAACCATACGAGGTTTGGAATATCATGTTAACATTAAACTTTGCTCATTATGTTTCATGCTTTGTATCCATATCTAAATGCCAACCCAAGCTCATTGTAAAAAATGTGGAAAATTATGAGAAAAACACACTTTGTACACTTTGTGACACTTTCAAAGTGAAATATCCAGTGAGTGGCAGTAAAAGCGTGTTCAGTTTTATCCAAAAAACAACCATCTTATTCAGTTGGTTGTTGTACTTACTGAAGCAGTTTGGAAATGAAATGTCCAGTAAATGGTGCTAAAAGGTTTGAAAATAACATAACCCCTACACTAAATCCAACCCTAAACCTATATATAAAACATGAGATTAAAACTCATTTGCTGAAGTAACCATGCCAGTTTATGCCTTGTTTCTACAAGTATTTGAGCTTTTTTATTGTCACTCGTGTTTCACTGGACTCGTACCCAAGCAAGGCACAACACAAGTGCAATACTGTACCAGTTGAGCTACAGAACAAGTTTACTACATCAGAAAAGTGATACATATAGAGCTGGGAATGTGATTCAAATGTCAAAATGTATAAGTTTATAAATCATGCACTATGGTAAAAGTGTTATGAGGTCATAACATGGTATTGCGCAAAGATAAGTCTTCTGATAATCAATAAATTGTAATCATAATTTGTGTGAAAAGTACAGAGTCATAGTAGGGGACAAAAAAGATGAGATGGGACAATGCTTTTGCTTTCAAAACTATTGCGTCCCCCCTAAGAAACTTTGCATTCACCCGCAAAAGCACTGACATATAGTTGTTCATCCCACCGAATAATTTCATCACAAAAGTTTTGTGAGTGAACGCAAAGTTTCTCAGGGAAATGCAAAACGAGTTTTCCTAAAATGTAGGTAGAGGCATGTCTTTCCAATGAGTCTGGGTTGCTAAATACTACAGCATGAGATCCTGTAAATGTACCAAGCTCAAGACGGAAGGGCAAAGGTTAGGAATATCTTGGAAAAGTCGTGGAATTGAGTTTGAAAAACTGGTCTCGGATCAGTGCAATGTTTAAGTGGGGCTGGTACTTTTCCATGCATGATAAAATCACCTCATTGGCCCAAAGCTGTCATCAGAGACGGGGAGCTGTTTCTTACAGCTGGCCTACCTAAAGAGCCCCCTTTTCTCAAAATACACCAACACACGCACACAGGACACATATAACACAACCTCATAATGTGCTTGAAGTCTTCGAAAACATTACACTGTGCACACACACACACAAACAGTGTTTACATCTTGACTATACCCCTCCCCTTGAGACCCATTCCACATTCCTTCACCAGACTCCCTGCATTCCTGTTCTACCGAGGAGGGGGTCTGACCGACTTTCCCCCTCTTTCCCTTTCTCTATCTTTCTCCCTTTTTTGCTATCACTCTCTTGGCCTTTCTTTGTCTTGCCCCTTTCTCCTTCTCTCTTAGTGAGAAATGTGTGAGACAGAGAAGTAGATGGGGAGGAGACAAACAACTGGTAAAACAGCAATGATCTGGGCCATCATCTAGAATTGTCTGATTTAGTGTGTGAGAAAGACGGCTGCAACAACTGTAAACAGGAAAATACATACACAGCCTCGCTACCAAAACCTAGCAAGCTGCCTCAATGTCCATTTTGAAACACATTCAAGACAGCAACTCATGCCACACAAATAGCACTCCGCACTGGAGAATCAATGAACATTGATTTCAATAGAGTTTGATGTTAGCATGTTGCTAAGCTAATAAGCATAAAAATACATACAACATTGGTCCAATACATTGAATACAACTAATTACAATTTCAGACAGTCTTCCTTTTTGTTTTTACAGAGCTCATCACAGTGCATTATGGGATTGCCTTCTATGTTTCACGTTGGGATGACTATGGTGGCAACTTTCTAGGTGTTGAAATGGAGCAACAGATTCAATGTGGAGCCACACATACAGACGTTATGAAAGACAAGAATAAGCGCCTGTAGCAATATTGTCCCCAGTATTGTCCATTATAGTCCCCACTGTTTTCAGTCTGGTTTTCCCATCTGAGCTGAAGCTAATTCCAGTGAAGTGTTCTTCTCTGGGAAGCAGCGGTAGACTTTTCCCCTCCCTCTGTCCTCACACACTCCCTGTTGTTCACCCAGTCTACAGCCTGATTGTGTGTTCAGCACAGAGACTCTTTCTAGGGGCAGACCTGCTGTGTGTGTGGGTGTGTGTGTTTGTGTGTGTGTCATGAGTCTTTCAAGATGCTTTTGTCTATGGCTGCACAAAATATTTCATCGGGAACAGGCCTACTTGGTAAAAATACACACAAACATAAGCACATGCAATTCTAATGACCTGCATAAACTACTGTAACAGTAGCATTACATTAGTAGTGAAGAGTACACTTATATGTTATTTGTTTTTAGTTTTGTGCACATTTCCAAAATTTTCTAGAGTAGTTTTTTTATATATTTACTATTGAAATGTACATGTTCATGTTTGATGTAGGCATTTAGGCATATGGCAAATGCTTTTATCCAAAGCAACTTACACTGTAAAAAGGTCACACAATTTAATGTAAAAAGAAGGAATTTTCCGTACAGTTTTTTTTTTTTGAATGATGCTTTGCATTGTGTTGTGTTTTAGAATTAATGGAAATATCCATAAAGTTACTGGATAATGTCCTGGCAGAAAATTACCAGTGCATTTTTCGTTTTTATTTTTTACAGTGTACATTCAAGGTACACATTTTATCAGCTCTTACTGTTATTACTGCATTTACTATTGTATTATACAATAGCCTACACTTCTGTCTTAGATATACGCTACTCTTCAAAAGTTTGGGGTCATGCGATTTTTTGTTTTTGAAAGAAGTCTCTTATGCTCATCAAAGCTGCGTTTATTTGATTAAAAAAAAATACAGTAAAAAAACAGTAAAACTGTGTAAAATTATTGCAATTTAAAATAAAGTTTTTTCTATTTGAATCTATTTTAAAATGTAATTTAATCTTATGATGTCAAAGCTGAATTTTCAGCATCGTTACTCCAGGCTTCAGTATCACATGATCCTTCAGAAATCATTCTAATACGCTGATTTGCTGCAAAAAAAACCAAAAAAACCATTTCTTATCAATCTCTTATAATGTTTATTCTTTTTGTGGAAACCATGACATTTTTCCAGGATTCTATGATAAATAGAAAGTTCAAAAGAACAGCATTTGAAATAAAAACCTTTTGTAACATTATAACTGTTTTTACTGTCATGTTTAATCAATTGATGAGTCCTTACTGAATAAAAATATAAATTTAAACAAATCTTACTGAGCCCCAAATTTTTAATGGTAGTATATACTATAGTTTCATTCTACATGTATTTACTAATGTATCATGTGTAGAGTGTAGAGTGTAATGTGGCATTATTTTAATTTTAAAATGCTAGACGCAGTGCATAGAGATGGAGATGAAAATAAGTGTTTTGAAAAGCGTTTTTAAAGTTGAACTTTTTAAAACTTTTTTAAAAAACGTGCCGTTTATGCACAAGACGCGAACTAAAAAAGCAGCGAGATGCGGCACAATGGTCAAATATGTCAGTCTAACGCATTTTTACATAGAAAAGCTACTGAAACTCAGTGTGTTCTGTGTCAACGGCTCTATAGAATTAGGATTACTAGATTAAAGCATTATATTTACTGGAGTGTGTACATCGTCCAGCACGTCCTGAAGCGGAGAGCTGTGTTGGTATGGTAACAGGAATACCAGCAGAAGGGGGAGGGGAGAAAGGGAAGAAGATGAGGAGAGGTGAGGAAAAGAGCAGAGAGACAGGAAAAGCAGAGGTGAGTTGAGTTCTCAGGGCTTCAGCCTGAAATGTCTCTCTTTATTATCCATGACCACCTCCCATGTCTCACACTATCCCTTATTCTTTCTCTTACACACTATCTCACTCTTGCCTCCGTCTCTCTGCAGTCACTGTCACTTTTGACCTGATCGCTGTTTGCCTCATACTATTCATGTCCTCTACATACCAGCCAATGTGTGTGTGTGTGGTGGCTGATTCCATTCTGAGATACTGAAATGTCTCCTCAGTGCACTATTTCTGTCATCGTACTCCCCTGCTGCAGCGGTAATAAGGATCCGAGCTGTGAACTGTGATTCCAGCTCCCAGCAAAGCTCTAATCCAATTCTACAACATTACTGCACACATGTAAATTGAATACCACCTCTTAATAGGTTTAAATTTCATTTTTATGTAAAATACGACACACACACAGGCTAACAAACACATTTTTTGTTTTTTCCAAAAGCCCTCGGCTCTTCAGTAGACAATATGAGCCTCGCACTAACTAAAAAATTGTCTCAACAGCAATGAAGGGCTTTGATATATACCCACTTATGACTGATTAAACAGAATTTATATATTTTCTTTGCACTCTCTTATACGCGCACATGCATAATAAGACCACCTGTCCAAGACAAAAAGTGTTTGCGTTCACTCCAACACTCGATCGAGCTTAAGAGCAACATTATAATTCATTCAGGGATGTTTTGCTATGTTCTGCGTTGACTGGCTCAGAAACAGCATTTCCCCCCCACAGTGCTGAATGATAAGTCGAGCCACCAACACACAGCACTGTCAATCAGAAGGAAGCCATTTTGAATATTTCACTAAACTCAGTTACTTTATGCTGCCTTCAATTCCTCCTGGGAAAAAAATAACAAATTGATAAATTTAATATTTAATTCTCTCATTTACAATTCCTGACAATGATAGGAAGCTTTTTAGCACTAATGCAGCAAAATAAAGAGAAAATAATGCTTATTAGGTGTGCAAGTGACACTTTGTGTATTTAATAGTGCTGCCACCGAGAATCATGGGAAATGCACTTTCGTTGCGCAAGCTTGTCAACTCATAAACCAGATAAATGAGTAGTATTTTCTGGCTAGCTTGATTGCTATTCTTCATCAACAAAGCTAAAATAGGCATTTAAACTTAACTATACAGTTAGCATTCACCCCTTATGATCAATACCAATTAGCTTCCACTAATTCACACACTTCCAACTTGGCAAGTCAGAGTTAGCACTGGTATGTACGTCATAAGTGGGCATATGTTGTAAATATGATCATTATGACATGACTTGAAGGTAGCATTAAGCGCTAACTGCGTATATAGAACATATACAGATGAACGTTTACTGTCCAGTAAACTAGTGTTAGCACCATTCATTCCATATTAATCAAGAAAGCCATTTACTCTAATTAAACAGCAAAATGGGTTGCTGACCTAAGGTAAAGAGGACAAATATAGACAAAGATTAATTAAATTTCCTGCCATTTGTCTTTAATGGAAATCTTGCAAGTTCCATACACATTCTTAAATCTGAAGTATAGGTGTGAGACTTCTTTAAACCAGATTCATGGTGAGCACAAAATGCTATTGAACAGTGACTAAGCAACTATTTTCAATAACAACAACAGCTCATGAGCTTTAATAAGGAACCAGTTGACCTGCATGTAACTGCAATCCATCATTCGTTAGTTAGAGAATCAATGTGCTGTCACTGTTAGAGTCCGTACTGAAATATGACCGCAACACTGTCAGCATGTACAGCGGTTACTGAACTCTGAATTTATAGAAAATATTATTGACTAACTGTGTGTGAATTTGCAAAATAATTATATATATTCAAATAGAAAACTGTTTTCAATTGTAATGATATCACAATATTACTATTTTTACTGTATTTTTGATCAAATAAATGCAGCCTTGGTGAGCATAAGAGACTTCTTTCAAGAAATTAAAAAAATCTTACAGACCCCAAACTTTTGAATTGTAGTGTATATATATATATATATATATATATATACATTTTAGTAATAAAAAGTAGAATAATGAAGTCATTTCTGAAATTGATACAACAAATAACAATGATCATTGCATATTTTTTAACATCTAGCTACTGTACAACATGCCAGAACGGTCTCTTTTATTAACATTTTAACACTAATAAAAAATATTTATTTTACAGTATGTGTACTTACAGTGTACTTACATAAGAAAGTTTTGGGGTCACACTTTAGTTTAGGGTTAAATTCTCACTGTTAATTAATATGCATGCTAATAAGCAACTAGTTAGTAGTGAGAATTGGACCCTAAACTAAAGTGTTACCAGTATTGGTTAATATAAGGTAACTACATGGTTAAGGTTAGGTTTAGGGGTAGGTTCAGGGTTAGTACCTAGTTATTGCCCAGTTATTCATAGGGAACAGGACATGTAAAATAAAGTGCTAGCAAAAATTCCCTTAAATAGTTTTGGCACCAGATAAGATTCCTCAAATTCCTAAATGTCTGGACCCCATTTATCTTATGCTGGTGGAAGAGGAGAAAAAAACAGGACACTCACTTACTCACTATCCATTCATTCCTGTCCTTTCGTTCTCTTAAGAGTCACAGGTCCTGACAATACAGCCTCTATTCTATGAAAAAGATCTCAGACCAGCAGAAAGGCAAGGAAATCATCTCAAGCAATGAGTGCTCCATCTGAACGCCTGTCTCTGTTTTAGTCTAAATAACAAGGATTTTTGTTTTATATTGCTATTTATATATTTTCATATTAAAAGCAAAGTTTTCCTTAGAAATAAATGTTTTACATTATTCATTTGAAAAAATATACAGCTATAATGTAATTCCATGACAACAATAAATTCATAAACACCCTTTCTTTTACTGGAAGATGATGGCATAAACTTCAAAACCATACTGATTTGTAAACCTTATTTTAGCTCTATTTAGGTATTTTTTGCAATTTTAAGTTAGTTACTCTTACTTGTCTACACCGGACGTGAGTAGCACAATGCGACACGAAAAAAGACAATAGAACAGTTATGATTTTACACTAATCTTACACTGTGTCTGCACCAGACGACGCGACAAAAGCAAATAGAATCCATTATAATCAGTGATGCTGTCTACACTGGATGCGGCGCAACATGTCAAATTGCCGACAGTAAACTGATGTTCTATTTCTGACACACTTCAAGTGCTTGCGGCGCGACACGATAGAATGATTTTTATAACGATAGAATCTTTTTGGCATAAAGGGTTCTTTAAAACTGAGTCAAGAACCCGAAGGGCTTTTCACACTGCACTTAACCCCGGGTTATCGTCGTTCTAAACACCGCTTTTAAACCCGGGTAAAGGAACATTCGACACTTGTAATTTAGAAGTGGGAGTTAGCACTTTATTGCGGTGCCAAATTTGTACAGTGTGAAACCATGGTGTTAGAATGTTATAGCTATAGCAACAGACAACCAATCGCGTACATATTTGCCTGCTTTGTACAGTCACAGAAACACTGGACATTGTATATAACCAGTCAATTCAGAGTTTGAGAGGAAAAATGTCAAATGCTGACAGAAAACGCAACAATCTGAGTGAAGAAGAGACAGTTTCACTCTTACCTTCATAGTCCGAAGTATCTATTCAGTATAAACTTGATAGTACAGTCGGCAATATGAGGATGCGCAATGCTAGAGCTTTTATGTTAACAGGTCGTGTGCTGTGTTCATCCAATAAATGACGCTGGCCTTGCAAATATGCAAAGAAGAACGTTAACCCAGGGTTTAGGAATGTACAATGTGAAACGACAGCTTATGAATGCCCAGGATTAATTGTTAACCCTGGGTTAATTATGAGCAGTGTGAAACCTGAAGCAAGATAACCCAGGATTCAGTTTACCCGGGGTTTAGAATGACCCAGGGTTAACTATTTCAAGTGTGAAAAGCCCTCTAGAGTTCTATATAGAACCTCATTAAACTCATTGAATCTAATTCCTTTGTGAGAAAACAGGCCCACAGATTTCCCTCTTGGTCACCAACAATCCAACCACCATGTTTGCATATACTTTGCCCCACACCTGAAATCAATTAAGTCGGCCAACAGGATGAGATACGCATTCTTGCCACACTAAATTTGAAGTGTTCAGATTCTTTACACCAGCTCAATCAAATATCGCTTCACAGACAGAAACGTTTGGGATCAAGAATTGGACTCAATAAACTTACTGAAGCAGAAACGCTATACTGATCTGAAATCAAATAGCAGTTTGTCATAAAATAGCTAAAGGTGTCCATTTTGATAGAAAAGCTGAAATTTGTTGGCTAGTATGATATAAGGGCTTTAGTCTATATATGTGATGTAGACAGTTCTAACAATAAGTCATACAGTTTTGCTCCAGTCCAGGCTACTTCTCCGGTCTGTCCTTAATAGCACTATGCAAATGGGGGATGGGAAAACCTGGAGAGCTGTGAATGAGAGAGAAATCAAGAGAGATGAGGGGAGTTTCAGGGACTGGGTGAGTAATGGATATGGAGAGAGACAGTGAGGGAGGCGTCAGGAGGAACACTGTTTATGTGTGTTGCACAGTTTACTCAAGCATGTATTTATATGGGAAGAACATATGTGTGAATGTGTGTGAGTATGTTGAGGCCCAGTGGTCTGAAGCCTGATACTGGCCCCCTGTATGCAGCTGCTACCTCTGTCTGTCTGTCTCTCTCTTTTTTGGCTTTCTCTCAGCGCTATAGGATGACTGCCATTATGCTTTCCGGATCACGCAACTGGGTGAAACTCACAAAACCAGTTAGAAACATGTAACATGTCAGAATTCACCCCAAAATCAAAAGCAAATATTTTATTGTGAAATGTTCATGAAAACCAAAGCCAACATCAAATATAAAATTGACCATATTTCATGCATGTTATTACAAAGGGAAAAAAATCTTTATAATCTTTTATCAAATATATATCATTCTACTGGTGAATTGTATATTTATTTTATTTAATTATTATTATTTTTTTTTTGTAATTTCCATCATTTGCAATGGGAATTTTTCATTACCGGTACTGTAATGCAGTATTTTTTATTTATTTTATTTATAATCTCTGATTTTAATGGTTATTTATTTATATATTTGTTTATTATTTTGTAATATGGTGTTTCTAATTACTGTAATACAGTATTTTATGTATTTTGTTTATAAGTATACAGTTAGTACAACAAATACTACCATATCGTATAAATAAATTATTTTAATGTAACTTGTGTGTGGCCAGACATGTTCTTGACAGCTTTCGTGCAATTCGCCCAACTTCAGGGCAAAAGAAAATGAAAGACATACTCAGGACAGACAAACAGAGGAAGACAGAGATAAAGCGAAAGAGACCGAGGCTGTAAAACAGAACCCACTTGTTAACAACCATATTACAAACAATCTCTCCACTCATGTGAAAAAGAATAAACAGGCCGTATCAGCAGAAAGCGCTCTCTGAATAAGAGCTCATACAGCTTATGAAGTACAGATGTGCTCAGTGAGAGTAAGTGATCACAAAAGAGGAAGACTGTTGACAAGGTGTTGCACAAGGAAGGAGTGGTGGAGGAGAGTAAAGCAAGAGGAGGGGGAAAGAGAGAGCGAGAGAAGGGAGGAAAGCAACCAAGTTGGCAGGATGAATGGAGTGCAGAAGGAGGGTAATGTGGGAGTTTGATAAATTGTGTGCGTTTTCAAGTGTGTGGGTGTTTGTTTTGTGTGTGTGTGTGTGTGTGTGTTAGTGTCTTGCGGAGGTGTGCACACAAGATACTATATGTGTGTGTATGTGTTAGAGAGAGAGTAGCTTGAGGCTGTAACACAGACATGGCGCTTCAGCAAGTCTAGCAGCAGAGACGGACAGGAAATAATTTTGCCTCTTCACACTGGTAGAAGCTGCTGGACAGTCTCTCTGTAAACTTGCCTGACTGGTTGCCAAAGTATATATGTGTGTTAGAGGGAGCGAGAGAGTTCATTTGTGTGGTATGTGATGTGACACCTCCCCTCAAACACACACACACACACTGCTCACCTATATGTTTGAGCTCATCCCAAAGCTGTAACTAGCCTGCCTGTATCACTATTATTATTAATCATACTTAGGCATTTGAACAAGCCCTGACCCTAAATATTAAACTGCAACATCCAAGAAATATCAAGCACTGTTTGTGCTACAGGTGTGAATAATATATCAAACCATGCAAATTGTTGAGGAGAGGTGTGCTATGACTTTACTAAATGAACATGAATTAACTGACAGTGAAAGGTAAAAAAAAAATCCCATAGACCTACATTGAAGGAAGAAACAGTCATATATAGGTAATCCTATATACCTATATGATATATACCTTTTTATATATAAAGTATTATATAATAGATAATTGACAACATTCAAAAGGCTTTTCAAACAAATGGAAACTGTTGTTTGTGAAGCAGTTTATTTAAATCATTATTATTTAATGTGACCTTGCTTTGTGCACTGGTGCGCAGTCATGTTGGAACAGTAAGGGGCCATCCCCAAACTGTTCCCACAAAGTTGGGAGCATGAAATTGTCCAAAATGTCTTGGTATACTGAAGCATTAAGAGTTCCTTTCACTGGAACTAAGGAGCCAAGCCCAACCCCTGAAAAACAACCCCACACCATAATCCCCCCTCCACCAAACTTTACACTTGGCACAATGCAGTCAGGCAAGTACCGTTCTCCTGGCAACCGCCAAACCCAGACTCGTCCATCGGATTGCCAGACAGAGAAGCGTGATTCATCACTCCAGAGAACACGTCTTCACTGCTCTAGAGTCCAGTGGCGGCGTGCTTTACACCACTGCATCCGATGCTTTGCATTGCACTTGGTGATGTAAGGCTTGGATGCAGCTGCTCGGCCATGGAAACCCATTCCATGAAGCTCTCTACACACTGTTCTTGAGCTAATCTGAAGGCCACTTTTGGCAATATAGTGTATCTATCTATCTATCTATCTATCTATCTATCTATCTATCTATATCTATATCTATATCTATATATACAGGTGCTGGTCATATAATTAGAATATCATCCAAAAGTTGATTTATTTCACTAATTCCATTTAAAAAGTGAAACTTGTATATTATATTCATTCATTACACACACACTGATATATTTCAAATGTTTATTTCTTTTAATTTTGATGATTATAAATGACAACTAAGGAAAATCCCAAATTCAGTATCTCAGAAAATTTGAATATTATGAAAAGGTTTAATATTGAAGACACCTGGTGCCACACTCTAATCAGCTAATTAACTCAAAACACCTGCAAAGGCCTTTAAATGGTCTCTCAGTCTAGTTCTGTAGGCTACACAATCATGGTGAAGACTGCTGACTTGACAGTTGTCCAAAAGACGACCATTGACACCTTGCACAAGGAGGGCAAGACGCAAAAGGTCATTGCAAAAGAGGCTGGCTGTTCACAGAGCTCTGTGCCCAAGCACATTAATAGAGAGGCGAAGAGAAGGAAAAGATGTGGTAGAAAAAAGTGTACAAGCAATAGGGATAACCGCACCCTGGAGAGGATTGTGTAACAAAACCCATTCAAAAATGTGGGGGAGATTCACAAAGAGTGGACTGCAGCTGAAGTCAGTGCTTCAAGAACCACTACGCACAGACATATGCAAGACATGGGTTTTAGCTGTCACATTCCTTGTGTCAAGCCACTCTTGAACAACAGACAGCATCAGAAGCGTCTCGCCTGGGCTAAAGACAAAAAGGACTGGACTGCTGCTGAGTGGTCCAAAGTTATGTTCTCTGATGAAAGTAAATTTTGCATTTCCATTGGAAATCAGGGTCCCAGAGTCTAGAGGAAGAGAGGAGAGGCACACAATCCACGTTGCTTGAGGTCCAGTGTAAAGTTTCCACAGTCAGTGATGGTTTGGGGTGCCATGTCATCTGCTGGTGTTGGTCCACTGTGTTTTCTGAGGTCCAAGGTCAACGCAGCCGTATGCCAGGAAGCACTGCTGACCAACTTTATGGAGATGCAGATTTCATTTTCCAACAGGACTTGGCACCTGCACACAGTGCTAAAGCAACCAGTACCTGGTTTAAATGACCATGGTATCCCTGTTCTTAATTGGCCAGCAAACTCGCCTGACCTTAACCCCATAGAAAATCTATGGGGTATTGTGAAGAGGAAGATGCGATATGCCAGACCCAACAATGCAGAAGAGCTGAAGGCCACTATCAGAGCAACCTGGGCTCTCATAACACCTGAGCAGTGCCACAGACTGATCGACTCCATGCCACGCCGCATTGCTGCAGTAATTCAGGCAAAAGGAGCCCCAACTAAGTATTGAGTGCTGTACATGCTCATACTTTTCATGTACATACTTTTCAGGTGGCCAAGATTTCTAAAAATCCTTTCTTTGTATTGGTCTTAAGTAATATTCAAATTTTCTGAGATACTGAATTTGGGATTTTCCTTAGTTGTCAGTTATAATCATCAAAATTAAAAGAAATAAACATTTGAAATATATCAGTCTGTGTGTAATGAATGAATATAATATACAAGTTTTACTTTTTGAATGGAATTAGTGAAATAAATCAACTTTTTGATGATATTCTAATTATATGACCAGCACCTGTATGTATATGTATATATATATATATATATATATATAGCATATGCTCTGATTTAACAAATCAGAGCATATGACTGATATGAAGATTAAACGATTGATTAAAGTTTAGTTTAGCTTAACAGGGTCTTGTGATAATTCCACATGAAATAATAATGATTTAAATAAATTCTGATTCACAAACAGCAGTTTCCATGTGTTAAAAAAACCAGTGTTTGACAGTGTTGAAGTGGGGCTGATGGAAAGGTAAAAGCTGTCTGTCTTTGCCCACGCTAACAAAAAGACACAATATTTGAGATTCAGGTTTGCTTCTGATTTTATTCTGTTTATACTAAGCAGCTTTTCTTGAAGCAACCTGACATGCTTTCGTGTGATCGTATTTGTGTGGGTGAATGTGTGTGTTGTCACAGTTGCACAGCTGGAGGGACAGTATGTGTGTGTGTGTGGCTGTAATCCTTCATCATCCCTTGAAAACACACACATCTCCCACTATATCTGCAGTGTGTGTGTGTGTGTGTGTGTGCGTGTGTGCGCGCGCTCTGACAGCATCAACACACCTCTGTGGTAAATCAGCAGCAGCTGTGAGCACCGATCACGCGAGTCTGTCATCAAATCAGATGGCGTCACCATGTGTGTACACGGCATAGGCCACAATCCCGCAGTGGGAGCTACGCAGAACCAATGACCCTGTAAAACTGGACAAATGAATCAGTGGTCTCACCATCAGTGAGTCTAGTTACCATCAGTTTATAATCATAGGTGTTCAGTAAATATGGGCTACTTCTGAAAACTGAACAATTCTACATTCTTTGCCAGTATATGGAAGTAGGCAGGCTTCAGTTACAATAGATGCAGATATATATCTATTAGTGGTGTAACAATATTCAAACCGAACCGAAAAACCACAATACACCACAGAAGAAGAAATCATAAGTGCAGAGGCTTTGTGTGTAAACATGACGGTTATTGTAGCTCTAGACTAAATGTGAGCATGCATTTACCAATCTTACTTGGACAAAAAAAGATTCAGTATTCCTCAAAATGAATAAAATCTCACTTTATTGACCAACGTACTTGCTGCTGACCTTCGATGACTGTATACAACGTAAACTGCGTAGGAGACTGGCACAGGCCAGAACGAAATTGTTGAATAAAGTCATTATTTTTGTTTGTTTTTGCACACAAAAATTATTCTCATTGCTTCATTAAATTAAGGCTGATCCTTCAGAAATCATTCTAATATGATGATTTGCTGCTCAAGAAACATTTCTTATCATTATCAATGTTGAAAACAGTTGTGCTGCTTAATGTTTTTGGAAACCATGATACATTTGTTTCAGGATTCTTTGATGAATAGAAAGTTCAAAATAACAGAAAAAGAAATCATCTAACAGTTTAAATGTTTTTACTGTCACTTTTAATCAATTTAATGATCCTTGTGGATATTTTTTCAAAAATGTCCATATATTTAAATATTTTGCAATACATATATAACACTTTATTTTTGAGATTACGTAGTTACACATTACTACATGTACTTACTATAGTAATAACAGTAAATTAAGCATAATTAGACTACAAGTACCTAACCCTAACCTTAACTCTAAGTACATGTAGTTAATTAATATTACCCAGTTTTTTTTGAGTAAGTACAATGTAACTACGTCACTTTAAAATAAAGTGTAACCACAATAAAAATTGTTTACATACTTTTATACTATGGGGCTGTTCAATACTTGAATCTGATTGGTTGACGAACATTCTAAGGTGTGCAATTATTTTAAGGGAAATGCATGGCTAAAGTAGTTCCAGGCAGGTCTTGACCGCATTACAGTTCCATATCACTTCACCAAATGATTTCAGTTATTTCAAATGTCTTTACAGCCGACAACAGCAAAAGAACCAAACCCCACAGCGACACTGACCAAGCAAATAAATATAGCAAACAATAGAATAAAAACGATGGAAATTATGTATGGAAAGCACATAGTCTCTTTCTCCCACCCTCTCTTCCACTCATACACACATACAGTACGGACACACACAAGCACAGAAATGTTCTGCTGCTCTGATGGTTTTATCAGAAAAATAGTTTAACAATTTAAAATCTACATGACTTTTCTCACTAGCGAGGTAATAACACTGCTGTTCTTGGAGCAGGTAAACGTACAGTAGAAACGCTGATGCCGGACACTGTTGAGAAAGACACAGATTCGGGTAATTCACATACACTCTCTCTCTCTCTCTCTCTCTCTCTCTCTCTCTCTAATAACAGCATTTATAACAGCATTAGTCTGCTATCAGTGGCTGGAGCTTCCGGAACTAGCTCTTTAATGACATTTTGGAATTAGCAAAATGGAGGCTTGGGATGAGATGCGTAAGAAATGAGTCCTACACACAAGAGCGTTTTAAGGAGTGAGTAATTAATGACAACATTTTCATTTTTGGGTGAACTATCCCTTTAAGAAACTAATTATAAATGAATTCATTTAAAGACAGAGACATAATTTGTTCAGTAAACTACTGTTTAATTAAAAAAAAAAAAATGTATGTTTAGTTTTCTCCCCCCTGCTGTACCGAACCCATACCGAACCGTGACTTCAAAACTGAGGTACATACCTATATATCATTTACGTACATATATATAATTTCATTCATTGATCCTTATACGACCTTCTAGGGTCATAGGGCTGTATCCCAGATATCCTCTATAGATTTACTTATTCACTAAACACCCAGAGTCCAGTTTAACCAGGCATTGTCAGCACTGATATTGCATCATGTGTATTGCATTTATTTATCTATTTATTTAAATTAAATGATTAATTTTCGAACCTACAAGATTGGCAATTGCACCGTTAAAATTGCAATCAGAACTTTTCGATTTTTTATCTGCTTGGGCTATTGATTTGCCTAATTTCATTCATGAATCAGGTGGTAAAACAACGCAGACAGTGCATTCATGTAAACTACGCAATTTATTTTATACCAAAAAAATGCCTTTGTACAAATAAATTGCTTCTGTTTTAGACACAGCCATGATTCCTCCACTGAAAAGCCCATACTATAATAAATAACTTTACCCTTCTAACTATTTTAGAATGTATCCAAACTGGAGCCTCAGATTAAACATTTCACATCGTTAATAAAAATTCATATAACAGTTTAAATTAGGCAGATAGTGTGCACGAGAAATCATTTTCTTTCTGTTAATCTCTCTCTCTCTCTCTCTCCTGGCCGTGCTCTGGCTGGGTTGCTATGGGAACAACAGCAGACAGGTTCTCACATCCCCTCCTTCAGATTCTTCCTGGCTCACTCACCATTTATATTCATGCACAGCAGCTCCATAAACACACACACACACACATAAACACATAAACACATACACAAACGTGCAAAAACACGGTTAAAACAAACACGGCGTCACTGAGCATGCACACAAACACACACACATACCTATTAACGCACTCATAAATACACAATCACACCCCGCGCTCAAACACTATCGATTCTCTCCTTGGGAGGTGTTTGTGTTTGGATGAAGCATTAAACCACACTGGCATTACAATTTCTGACACACAAAGCCAATAAACACCATCGGCTCAATACAAATATGCACGTCGTTTGTGCTTTCGGGTTTAATCAGAACTAATGGCCGCACTGAAAAACACACTGATGTTCACTTTCTCTCATTTTATTGTTCAGGCATGTGATTACCCTCAATAATAAAACACACCTGACTGGAAATGAGGAACACCAGTGATGGAGGTTTTGGAATAATCAAAATGAATACCCAGCAACACCCTTAACACATTAGCCAACGCACACGCAACAGCAGAGGGATGGATAAATTCCTCCTCCTGTTTTTCAAAATGGGGTTATTAGAATAGAGGAGAGTAAGAAGGCATGTGTGTGAGAGAGATAACAGTTTTTCTTGCTCTTTCTTGAGCTCATTTAGCAGGATAAGCATCGATAGAGAAAGAGGGGGATCTTTTTTTTCTCTGAATGGATAGAGGGGAATTGATATGCTGAATAATATTGTCATCTCTCTCGCGCTTGCACTGCATCTATGCTATAAGCAAACAGCAATGCTCATGCTTTAACCAAGAAAGTTGCATGCCTTCAGTATAGAGTGCAACAGTAGTTCTGGAAATAACTAGTCGCAAGCATGATTTTAAATGATAAATGCTAGATTTGATAAAAAATACAGTAAAAACTGTAATATTGTGAAATATTATTACAATTTACAAAAAGTGTTTTCTATTTGAATCATCATTACATCATTACTCCAGTCACATGATCCTTCAGAAATCATTCTAATATGATGATTTGCTGCTCAAGAAACATTTCTTATCATTATCAATGTTGAAAACAGTTGTGCTGCTTAATGTTTTTGGAAACCATGATACATTTGTTTCAGGATTCTTTGATGAATAGAAAGTTCAAAATAACAGAAAAAGAAATCATCTAACAGTTTAAATGTTTTTACTGTCACTTTTAATTAATTTAATGATCCTTGCTGAAATGTGCATATATTTAAATATTTTGTAATAAATATATAACACTTTATTTTTGAAGTTATGTAGTTACATGTTACTACCAGTAAATTAAGCATATTAGGCTACAAGTACCTAACCCTAACCATAACTCTAAGTACATGTAGTTAATTAATATTACTCAGTATGTATTTGAGTAAGTACAATGTAACTACGTCACTTTAAAATAAAGTGTAACCACAATAAAAAATTGTTTACATACTTTTATACTATGGGGTTGTTGAATACTTGAATCTGATTGGTTGACGAACATTCTAAGGTGTGCAATTATTTTAAGGGAAATGCATGGCTAAAGTAGTTCCAGGCAGGTCTTGACCGCATTACAGTTCCATATCACTTCACCAAATGATTTCAGTTATTTCAAATGTCTTTACAGCCGACAACAGCAAAAGAACCAAACCCCACAGCGACACTGACCAAGCAAATAAATATAGAAAACAATAGAATAAAAACGATGGAAATTATGTATGGAAAGCACATAGTCTCTTTCTCCCACCCTCTCTTCCACTCATACACACATACAGTACGGACACACACAAGCACAGAAATGTTCTGCTGCTCTGATGGTTTTATCAGAAAAATAGTTTAACAATTTAAAATCTACATGACATTTCTCACTAGCGAGGTAATAACACTGCTGTTCTTGGAGCAGGTAAACGTACAGTAGAAACGCTGATGCCGAACACTGTTGAGAAAGACACAGATTCGGGTAATTTACATACACTCTCTCTCTCTCTCTCTCTCTCTCTCTCTCTAATAACAGCATTTATAATAGCATGAGTCTGCTATCAGTGGTTGGAGCTTCCGGAACTAGCTCTAAAATTACATTTTGGAATTAGCAAAATGGAGGCTTGGGATGAGATGCATAAGAAATGAGTCCTACACACAAGAGCGTTTTAAGGACAAAAATCTGACAAATCAACACATTCTCACTCCCAACTCATCACAAATTAAAGCTTGGTCAGGACCCTTCAGCATCACTTTTTTTACGCACAGGCCACAGGGTACTCCTTTAGCGTAATTTTTTCGATGCGCAGGGTGCTCCATTGATTTCAATGGGAAACCTTTGGCGTCATACACAGACGTGTTGAGCATGGGAATGTTATCGTCACGATGAAATTATATATTGGGTTATGATTTTGCCATTATGATATGTTGGAGTGTGATTCTCAATTTAATCAGCCAGCATAATTTTATTTACATTTATTTTATTTTTTTATTTACGCTATTTAGACACTTTTGAACACATAACCCAACCCCATCACTAAACCTACCCATTTGTGTATTATATGATATAAAACACAGGATAGGCTATAACAGGCAGATACGACTACAGGCACAATTTATTCAAAAAGTACAAATATTCCAAGTGTTCCGAGGCCAAACGATTGATTTGTGAAGAAAATCCCCAAAAGCGATCAGCGTCTCCATCCGCCGAAGGTCATGCACACATTAAAAAATTGCCGCCCACAGAAACGTTACGTTAGCTTTGATAGTAAAATTGCATTGGCAATCGTATGTCTCGTGACCAATTGCGTCATTACGTCAACTTTGATTGTAAAATGCCATTGGCTCTCGTGTGTCTCGTGACCGATCGTGTCATGCTAAAGAGTCGGTGTATCTTTTGAATGAGATATGACTGAGTGCGTGCGTGCAAGCCTGGATCATCATTTCAGCGATTAAAACTTTAATATCAACTCTGTTCTTCACATAAAAATATCGTATGACTTCAGAAGACCTGTGACTGTACTTTTTTTGCCTGTTACATGTTTTATATTGTTGAGAAGTGGGTAGGAGTGGGGTTAGATGCTCCAAAGTATAAAAGTAGCCTATAAATATTTATAAAATCATGTCTTCTTTTACAAATGCAAATAAGTAAATGTGTCTTGATCTGACGCATTGGGCAAACAACTGAAATCAATGGAGTAACCTGCGTGTTGAAAAATGACGCTAAAGGGGTACCCTTTGCATAAAAAATTGATGCTGAAGGGTCCTGACCAAGCGTTAATATGTGACAAGTTGGGTGTGAGAACGTGTTGGACAGATGTCTTGAACTATATCATCTGAACAATGTTTTGAGGTGTGGTAACCGTTGTAGAGGCGGAATGATTGACTCCGGGCCATTGAATTATAGAAAAATAATGCACACCCGAGGTGTAATGGCCGCATTACCACTCGGGTGTGCATTATATTTTCTAATAATTAAACAGTCTGTCGTCAATTATTCCTTACATAATCAATTCCTATAAGTGGTCATTCTACCATAATTAGGGATCCAGTTGTGTCATTCGCAATGCTTTATATATAGTTCAAGTCAGGTCACCTTTATTTCTATAGCGCTTTATACAATACAGAATGTTTCAAAGCAGCTTTACAGTGATAAACAGGGAAATGATTCAATGGTTCATTTCAGCCGTACAACAGCTCAAAAAGAAAATAGTGTCATTGTTCAGCCGAAGTCAGTTCAGTGTTCAACGGTTATTAGATGTTCTGTCTTACAGATTTTTCAGCATCTTGCACCACGAGTGCTGCTTTTGTCAGAGTTTGAAAAATGTGTTACCTACTCCTGTGTTAACTGTTACATTCTGTTGCACTCCATCCAGCTGTTTCTGAACCCAAGAAATGTCCTACGTGAACTTCATGAAGCGGATCACATGAGCTGCACTGTCTGCACACTCATTAGTAGTCATTAATCATATTTAATTAAACAACAAATGAGTCTATATAATTAATACTACATGGCTGGATTACATCTGTTAATATTAACATGTATGTATGCATGCATGTAAGCCTTGTATAAATATGTGCCAGCCCAAGGAAATGGGCTTCCTCATCTACTCAAACATCTTAGTTTTCCCTTGCCTTATCGCCTTTGGCTAGCTTACTAGGGATTTATAAGGCACTATTCATTGCAAATGAGCTTTAAAACAACATATTGTGAGGAGCGCCATACAAATAAAAAGTTGAATAGTTGCTGTGCATTAGCATAAAGTTTAACTATGCTCGCTTCACCGACGGTTGCTGTTGCTCGTGTCACTTTAAATCGCCAGCCTTCACTGCAACCGAACGACTTCCAGACGCTTTGTCGCTGCAAATCCGCGTCTAGTATATAGTGGTGTCGTTCGCTCTTAGAGTATGGGGTCTCTTTCTCCCCATCATTCCTAGTTTCTCTCTCACACAAACACGCACTTCAATCTGAATGTTGACATTGTTCTCAGAATACTAACCAGGCACTGAGCGTCTGTAATAGACAGCACAGCACTGCCTCTGAGATTAAGATGGACAGAGAGAAAGAAAGAGAGCGCGAGGTGGTTTGAGGTAAATGAAGCTGATTCTGTGCTGTGCTTTATTCCGTCTGTCTGTTTCAGCCCGTTACATCAGCCAGATTTCCTACCTGCACAACAGCACCAGCATATGCCATATTGTGCACACACCATTAGCTGTTAACGAGATTCATAGCTAATAAGAATCAGCCACTGGATTTGATGAATAATATGTTAATTTCTTACTTTCTCAAACTCCTGGTCTGATTTACATGGAAAGCCACAGGAATGGATGTTTTTAAAGGCCTCGCTGTCTTCCTGCAGTTTCTACAGTCAGATTCTGTTCTTTGTCCTGCGTGCTGATTGGTTAATATAGTATTCCAGCTGTGCAAATACACTAGTAAGTGACCATAAAGACATTTATAATGTTACAAAATATTGTTTTCTATTCATCAAAGATTCTGAAAAAAATGTATCACGATTTCCACAAAAAATTAAGCAGCTCAGCTGTTTTCATCATTGATAATAATAATAAATGTTTCTTGAGCAGCAAATATTCATGTTAGAATGATTTCTGAAGGATCATGTGACACCGAAGACTGACGTAATGGCTGCTGAAAATTCAGCTTTACCATCACAGGAATAAATTACATTTGAAAATATATTCAAATAGAAAATAGTTCTTATAATATTTCACACTATTGATTGTTTTACTGTATTTTTGATTAAATAAATGCAGCCTTGGTGAGCGTAAGAGATTTCTTTCAAACACACACACAAAAGTGTAAATGTTTATTAAAGTAAAGGTTCTTCCAAGAGAATGAATGTTCTATCAAGATACTGCTACTGAAGTTTTTCTTTGAAAATATAATCTAAAGGTTTTAATTTAGAAAAATTGGGATCTTAAATTGCCTCATGCAAACAGTCAAGGACGGAGTCAATCAATGCAAACACTGAAACTGTTCCCTTCCTGTTCCCTTCCTCTCCTCGGATCGCCTGTATCCATTTGGGTTTCAGGTTTGGATCCACAGGAAAAGAATGAAATGAAAGGTAGGGCTGTTTTTGGGTGGAACACGAACAGCCTGGAACACAACAGAAACTGCGACTCTTTGACTCTGACATTTTTCGTATCTGCCGCTACGACAACAGGAAGTTCTAATACACTTCATTGACGTATTTCTGGTCGAAAAATGCGGAAGTGCATAAAAGGCCTATTAATTCGGTTAAAAAGGTTCCATTAGTTAACATTAGTTTAGCCTTTGGTGAAAATCAAGTTTTTAATGTTGTATTTATGTCTTATGTTTTATGTGGTGTTTTTAATATGCTTTAAGACAAACCATGTGAAAATTCATAAGTCAACACCATTGCTGAGTATTTTCTCCTTGAAACTGCAGTGAACCAAAGACAGACTCAAAAACACGGTTTGAAATGGCTGGTGTTTCTGACATCACAAACTACCTTGTAACCAATCACGTCAACGTGTGGGCGTGCTTTAGCATATCATTAACTATGACCGCTCTGAAGCAGGGGAGTCTCAAAAGAAGCCAGGTTATCAGGTATATTTTTCTGTTGTTATGAAGTATCGGGTACATGATGTTATGATGAATATGCCTTTCTCCACTGACGTTCTAAGTTGTTCAAAACGATACTGATATTCAGAAGGCAGCTGTCTGACTCTGAGATGGCGAACGGGAACATGGTTAGTGTAACATTAGCAACACATTATTAGCAGTTTGATAACGTAGTCAAGCAAAAGGCATATAATTAATTATATTTATAATTAATCATATTAATTACCGTTATGAGTGATACCATTGTGCAGCGTTTACTTCAGTAAAGTTGACTGAGTGGGTCTCTTAAAGGAACACGGCGACTTTTTGGGACTTTAGCTTATTCACCGTATCCCCCAGAGTTAGATAAGTCCATACATACCATTTTTATCTCCGTGCGTGCCATAACTCTGTCTGACGCACCCACCGCTAGCCTAGCTTAGCACAAAGACTGGAGGTAAATGGCTCCATCTAGCCTACTGCTCAATAAGTGACAAAATAATGACAACATTTTCCTATATATGTGTATATTGTGATGTGTATAGTTACATCGTGTACTAAGCCCGACGGAAAATGAAAATTAACAATTTTCTAGAGCAATATGGCTAGGGACTATACTCTGATTTCTGCGTAATAATCCAGGAACTTTGCTGCTGTACCATGGGTGCAGCAGGTGCAATGATATTACGCAGCGCCTGAAAACAGGCTAACTTCCGTCAGCATAACCAACGTGACAACCTGCTTGCACAGAGAGCGTGCTGGGGACTATTTTCAGGCGCTGCGTAATATCATTGCGCTCTGGGGGATACGGTGAATAAGCTAAAGTCCCAAAAAGCCGGCGTGTTCCTTTAACTAGTGGGAGGGAGTGGAGGCGGGGCTAAATTGCATATTTATGGATCCACCTATACTAAATTAAGCAAGGGTGTAGTTACATTCAAGCTATTTTAAGGCATGAAGACATTTTTTCACGTTTAAATATGTCATTTTGGAGATCAAAGATGAGTTTTAAGGGATAAAAGTATTGACTACAGGGGCACTTTAACATGAACTACAATACTTCTACAGCATTTATTAATCTTAGTTCATGTTAATTTCAACATTTACTAATACATTATTAAAAACAAATTTGTTAACACTAGTTAATGCACTGTGAACTAACATGAACAATCAAAAAAACAGCTGGATTTTTATTAACTAGCATTAACAAAGATTAATAAATACTGTAACAAATGTATTGCTCATTGTTAGTTCATGTTAATACATTAACTAATGTTAACAAATGAGATCTGGAAAAGTCTGTATGTTTCAGTGTTTTCATGCGATTTGTTTGATTAAACAAACAAACAAAAGTCAGTAGCTGCCCCCTCTCCCTTTTTCTCTTCTCTTCTCTCCTCTCCTTCTTTTTGTGTCTGCAACATGGAGCCCATCTGGGATGGGCAGCCATCGTTGTCATGGTGACGCTTTCCACCAGGGCATCCGATTGGCCGGTGGACACGAAGCAGTCTCTGTCTGGTTTGGACGCAGCCGTTTGAGTCCTCGGGGACCGCGGTGGGGACGGGCGCCTCATGCAATGCAAATATGACACCTTTGAACTGACTGGGTGTTATAATTTTGAATCATTTGAAGAATGAAAATGTGGAGTTTTTATGCGTGAACACCATAGATGCACTTGTAAGCAGCCACGCGTTCAGGCCAAAAGTCATTTCACCAACATCGAATGAGGATTCATTTTATAGACAGAATCATGCCTCAATGAATCACTGTTTTCCTTTTAACCATGTACAAAATACTTCAGTGAATAATTTTCCTACTCTCAACTGTAACTCTTTAACATTACATTTTTTCCCATAAACATTACAAGGCACAGATTCAGGTTCCTACAAAATAAAGATTCTTTATCAGCATTGATGGCTCCGTTAAAAACCATGGAACCTTTCCATTCCACAAAAGGTTCTTTACAGTGGAAAAAGGTTCTTTAGATTATTAAAATGTTCTTCACACTTAAAAAAATGGTTATTTTGAGAAATGTTCACTGTAAGTTTTTTTGTGAAACCAAAAAAGCTGCTTCTAACACATCGCTGCCAAAAATCCTCTTTTAGAACCTTTATTTTTAATTGTGTATAATGCCTTAAAAGCAATAGTTCCCCAAAAATGAAATGTCGTCATTATGATTTTCTATCTTCTCTGGAACACAAAAGGTAAACTTTACGCTCTCGTTTCAAAACAATGACTGACTCATTTTGGCCCTGTTTACACCTGGTATTAAAGGGTTAGTTCACCCAAAAATAAAAGTCTGTCATTAATTACTCACCCTCATGTTTTTCCAAACCCCTAAGACCTTCGTTCATCTTCAGAACACAGATATTTTTGTTCAAATCGGAGAGCTCTTTGAACAAATACAAATGAAGATATTTTTGATGAAATCTGAGAGGTTTCTGAACTACCCATAGGCATCAACGTCACTGCAATTTTCAAGGCCCAGAAAGGTAAAGACATAGTTAAAATAGTCAATGTGACTCCAGTGGTTCAACCTTAATGTTATGAAGCGACGAGAATACTTTTTGTGCGCAAAAAAAAAAAAAAAAAATGTATTCAACCATTTCTTTTCGTTTGTGTCACTCTCCTACGCTGTTGATGTAGATAATGCTGTTGATAATGCTTACGTGTCAAGTGAACGCAGCAAACGAAAGTGCATATGACTTATGAAAGCTACGCCAAAGAGGAACATTTTCAGTGAATAACAATTTTTCAGCATGTTCCTCACATAAAGCTATCGTATGACTTCAGTAGCCTTGGAATATACTACTTTTATGATGCTTTTTGTGCTTTCTTAGCTTGAAAGTCACTGCTTCAATGGAAGAAAATCATAGATTTTGAATGACATGAGGGTGAGTAAATGATGACAATTTTTTGGGTGAACTATTCCTTTGAGTATTTTACACACATGCACACCTCAGTTACTGGTGACCTCTCCGAACTGACTCCAGCAGATTGACTGGCCTTTAATCTAGGGGGGGATTATGGGATGTGGTCTACTGCCCAGATTAGCATGATCAGCACACGCTTGCTGTTTTTCATTATCCGGACAGCACAGATCAATATCTCACAGGAAAGGCCGTCTCTATTAATGATGTTTGCATGATTAACTGCTGAGTGTGATTCTACCGATTACCGTATGCAAGGAAGAAAATGCCTAACCCACATGTACAGGTCAGTGCTCAGTCATCTGTATGTACAATGAGGTCGTGTTCAGATATTTTTTCTTATGATAGTCAATAGTTAGGATTTATAGGGTGAATTCGCCCAAAAAGGACATTTACTCAACCTCATGTCTTTCCAAACACAGAAAGCTTTAATGTCAAATGCAGACATTTTTAATGAAACCTGAAAGATTTCTTAACCTCCATTGAAAGTACACCAAGCTTCAAAGATCATAAAGACATCATTAAAGAAATCCATATGAACCGAGCAGTTTAATCCAGGTCACATGATCACTTTATATTATAAACAGATTTAATTTAGGTTTTTATTCACATATAAATATAAATAGAAGTTCAAACATGCTTGATAATGACAGCATTTTCATTTGTGAGTGAACTATCCCTTTAAAGGGCGTTTACACTCATAAAATTATAACACTCGATAGGGTGACTAAAGGAACAGAAGTTTTAATAATGTTTGTTTACTAATGCAAATGAACTGGATCAGCCTGAAAAATACAGCTTTATAGTGTAATTTGAGCTAAAGAAGATACATGAATGGCAAGCTAAGAAAAAACACAGAAAAGCTGTGTTTTGCACTATTTTTTAAAATCTGACAACACTGGTGCTGATTTGACATATATTATTGAAACATAATCTTCTAGATAGAAGCTGTACTTGTATGCCTACACAGAAAATAGCTGCCTGATGGTGTTTCCAAGATGGCCGTCGAGTAAACTGACTAGCCTTAAAGGGACTTTGACGTAAATCAGTGGACATACAGAGCTCTAAGACTTTCATCGAATTATGCGTCACTTCAACTCTAGTATTGAATAATATTGAATGGAATATTGAAGAACAACAAAGAGGGAAACAGACAGCACAATGACAGCCTGCAGAGTTTAAACGACTTCTGCGGAAAAATTATTTACATTTCCTTTTCTTGTGAGAGTGACTGAGCAGAAGAAATCAAGAGAGAGGAATGCTGAAGAGAGAGGGAATGAACAAGCGGCGGTCTTTGATGACGGCTGCTGATTCTCCAATACAGAAGGAGACAACTGAGGGCTTTTTAGCTACTGTGGAAGCGGTATTGATTGCACTGCCAAACTGCACTGAGCTGCTTTCAAAAATGCTTTGTCTTCCTTTATTTATCCAAGCCAAGGTGTGTGTGTTCGGGGGGCATCAGGACAGTGTGTGTGTGTGTGAGAGAGAGTTGAAGGAAGTGTGTGTGTGTGTGTGTAGTGATGATAGAACGTGTGCATGTGTATGCATCCGTGCAAACATGCATGTTAGGACAGAGAGACTAATGACAGGAAAATGTGTGTGTGTACATGGAGAAAAAAAGGAGACGGGTGTAAAGCTGAACTAAACTAGGTCTTTATTTATACCCTATGTCTCATTATCAACTAAATGTAGACACTGGCAGGTCCACACAAACCTGCGCCCCCTGTGTGTTCATTTGCAAAACATTTGGGCTAATCTGCTTTCAGCTACCAATAAAGGTGCAGTACTCTCAGCTCAATTTAACATATTTATCTAAATTCCTACAGAATTCTGCAGATTTTCACCTACACTGTTAAAAAAAGTTAATTTCATTGACTTAAAGGTAGGGTAGGCAATTTATATTAAATACATTAAAGTGTTTATTTATATAAACACTTCTTGTTATACTGGTTGAAACTCTAATCACATCCTTACAGCAATCAATAATAGAAAAAGTGGTCTAAATATAAAAAAAATCTACATATATCATCTGTGGAAGTCTCAGGACCATAAAAATGTTCATCCAATCATTGCATTCGGACCGAATTCTATGATTGGATGAACATTTTTTGGGTACGATGACCTACCTGCCTGCCAACATATGTATTTCCGTACCTCTGCTCACCCTGCTCACGCAGACATCACACGTCATCAGCGTGTTCAATGAGGCTTTGCAGTCGTAGACAGACACTTATTGAACGCCACAAACAAACAGCAGACGCCTTTACAGTTCCTCCTGAACCAAAAATGTTGCTTATGCTGCGTTCATGCCATATCATAACCGTAATTACGAGATGGCAACCTGTGAAGGTCTACCCGGAGCTGTTTATGTCCACAGACTTAGATTTATGTGTTTCTCTGGCAACACTATCAACGCTGAAATGAATCTGCAGCAGACAGGTGGTACAAGTCTGAGTTCTGTAAGTTGTTTACCTTCATTACTATTGCAATGTTATGTGGTTTAAGTAATTTAACGCCCTCTCGTGACATTTTGCAGAATCTGCTCTGGCTGTGCGCGTTCATGTTTTTTAATGGAGGCGTGGCTTTGGAGACAATCTGAAGGCAGGGTGGGATCTCATGCTTTTAAAGCTAGCTTGCTATTGCTAGCCTCTCTGGAATTACCTACCCTACCTTTAAAATGTCAGATTAGATTCGGTAATTTAAAGAAGATTTCTTAAAGTCCCTGTAAAGTAAAAATTAAATATGTGTTCTGAGTTTGTCACACCACAGACAAATGTGTTATTAACCACCCAGACAAATTTGAATCTCAAAAAAATCCACCAAGTAAATAAAATAGCTTATCAAAATCTTGGAAAAATAAGGAGCATTCTCTGCTCTCAAATGCTGGGGGCGTGTCCGCTGTCGGCGCTGAAACCGCGCCCACTCATTAGAAAGCTGCCGTAAGCACACAAGACAACACTCACGTACAGTTCATGACGGCGGGACGGGAGGATGAAGGCCGTCGCGGGAGATAGTCGGTTCAGCCCCATTCGGATTATCAGTGAATACCAGTTGTCTCCGATGTACACAGTCTTTGTTTCATCAATACATTTCTAACATTTATAATGTGTTTAGAAACAAATCTCAGAATTGCCTTTACAGGGACTTTTAATTTAAATTTCACATAAAACTCTTTTTCAGTGTAGGCTCATTTGGGGAAAAAAAACTAATTGAACTAACATTTTTATGCTGGTAAACATCAAAAACATCAGAGGACATTGTTACTTGTGTTCCTGAAAGTCGTTAGCACTTTGGAATAGTAAATCCAAAAGTAATTAAAAAAAGTAACACTTTATTTCTACTAATACTCAACTCGTATTCTAATTATAGTTAGTTGGCATGTAGGTGAAACGTTGAAAAAACTGCAATAAGTGGTTGTTAATGTTTGGTTGTTTTTTCCAGCATTATTTTCTTAATAATATAAGAATTGTTTTTACAGTGCACAATCAGTGCAGAAAATGATGGATTCATTCTAGTCATTGGCCCTTCAAAACTATGATGAAATGAAGAGTGTTAGCAGTATTTGCAATATCAGGGAAATCTGTGATATGAAATGAAGCCTCATTGCTGCTTAAGGAATTGCAGAGACATATAAAGTTGAATCAGTGCTGATATAGTATGTGTTATTGGAATAGTTTGCTATGAACATTATGGCATGTAAGTACATGAACGCAATTGCGTCTATCTACCCAAGGTTGATTTCATGTGATGAATGTTCTGAAATCAGCATAAAGTAAAGGCAAAAAAAAATTTTACTCTACGACATTGCCAATAAATCCTAATCTTGTATAATTTAAAAAATGTCTTAAAGGGATAGTTAACCCCAAAATTAAAATTCTGTCATAATTTATTCACTCTCATAAACCTGTATGACTGATTTTCTACAGAGCAAAAAATAAGATAAATTGGACCTAATTGACTTTCAAGGACAAAACAACAACATAAAGGTGAGTAAATTATGACAGTATTTAAATGTTTGGGTGAGCTACCCCTTTAAGAGTGTAAAATAACTTTAAATCCCTCAACATAAAGATCCATTTCAACATAAACAGAAACTTCATTTAGATATGGTTGTGCATATATTGATCTATTCATTTCATTAAAGCTTAACTTACCCAGTTTATTGTGAAAGTATCATAAGTAGTCATTTGTTCATTTGAGGAGCCTGACATAACAACATAGCAACACTGGCTCAACCAATGGTGTGAGTTGGGGGGCGGAGCTATCCATCTAACTGACCAATAGAGAGCTAAGGGAATGTTTGGGGGAAAACTGTTTGAAAACCATCAATGTTTTTTCAATTCTGTTTGATGCGACTTTTTTAGAGACCAATAGCAAAACATATAGACTTACAGGTTTAAAAAACACACACACACATGCACGTGCGCGGGTGCACGCACGCACGCACACACACACACACAACAACAGCCATTGAATATACGCTGGAAACATTCTCCTCATCTCTGCCAAAACAAAATCAACACACAGCACACACTACTACATCTTCCCCTTCTGAATTTCTCTTTATCATTCTGTCTCTCTCAGACACACACAATTACACAATTTCTTCTAAGCATTTTCACAGATGCTGATTGAAGAAAAAGGACACCACACACACCACTAATCTCCATCAGATAAAACAGAGAGCCTTAAGGTGCTAGTGCTGGCTGAGCCCTTTGCTGAAATGCCATTCAATGACCTTTTATCTCTCTTTCTCTCTCTCTCTCTCTCTCTGTCGCTGAAACCCTAAGGCTGTTTGTCTTTAGAGGACGGAAAGACTGCTCCTGTGCGATTATGATTATTTATGTCCCTCTAAATTAAACATATACACATACAATGGTGTAGTGGACTTTTAAAATGTATTCCACCATTACACCCCTTATATTCACAGAATGTTTTAGGGTCTCAATAAGTGCATTTATTCATGCACATTAAAAGTTTGATTTCGTTGAACTAAATCAATAATTCATCTTTTTATAATGTCACGTAAATGATTTAGGCCAATTGAAATCGTTACTGTCCAGTTTTCTAAAGTCAGATTAACAGACCACAACAGACTAAAATCTGGCCTCAGAGTTGTGCACTTGCTACAAAAAAAAGAGGTGATGTGTGACAACACAAGTATGTAAGTACAATGTATACTTGGACAGACATATTAAAACATTAAAACACAATAACACAAAAGAAGACTTTTTTTGTCCATACAATGAAAGTCCATGGGGCCCAAAATCAACCCTAAAAAACGACCCTATTGAGTTTCATTATTTATACATAGATATATTAGTGGTGGGGGAAAAATCGATACAGCATAGTATCGCAATATTTTGTGTAGGGATATTGTATCGATACAAGGACGGCAAGTATCGATATTTTCAGGAACTGAATTTCAGTTCGTATTGTGCAGAATTTTACCATAAGCTCCGCTCTTTAACAAATAGTAATAATAATAATTTGAAATATTTCTTTCAGACTGTAATATCACAAAGAGCGCATCACTCTCACTCACACACACGTGCGCAGTGAGCTGTGTGAGCAGGAAGCGCATTCTCGCATATTTCTGAACGTAGACCGCTCTGTCCATGTTTATGTGTTGACACGCAAGTGCAAGCCAGCTGCGCACTACAGAACTTCACTCACAATTACAATCAAAGAAGCTTGCATCTAAAGCGCCTATTTAAGTGAGTTTGTCATTGTACTGTTTTGTTGTTGTGTTTTTCATTAAGAATAACAACGAACCCACTATTCAAGCAACTGCCACCCCCGAATTGGCGCTAATTCTAAAGTGAAAGTAAAACGAAATGGCCGTATTAATATGTTATTGCAATACTCAGCATATCAGCGATATATTGTAAAAATTGCAATAATATTGTATCTATTTGAGCGACTTTGACAAAGGCCAAATTGTGATGGCTAGACGACTGGGTCAGAGCATTTCCAAAACTGCAGCTCTTGTGGGGTGTTCCCGGTCTGCAGTATCTATCAAAAGTGGTCCAAGGAAGGAACAGTGGTGAACTGGCGACAGGGTCATGGGAGGCCAAGGCTCATTGATGCACGTGGGGAGCCGTGTGGTCTGATCAAACAGACAAGCTACTGTAGCTCAAATTGCTCAAGAGGTTAATGCTGGTTCTGATAGAAAGGTGTCAGAATACACAGTGTATCGCATGTGTATGGGGCTGCATAGCCGCAGACCAGTCAGGGTGCCCATGCTGACCCCTGTCCATCGCAGAAAGCGACAACAGTAGGCACGTGAGCATCAGAACTGGACCATGGAGCAAGGTGGACCACGGAAGAAGGTGACCTGGTCTGATGAATCACATTTTCTTTAACATCACGTGGATGGCCGGGTGCGTGTTCTTCACTTACCTGGGGAACACATGGCACCAGGATGCACTATGGGAGGAAGTCAAGCCGACAGAGGCAGTGTGATGCTTTGGGCAATGTTCTGTTGGGAAACCTTGGGTCCTGCCATCCATGTGGATGTTACTTTGACACGTATAACCTATCTAAGCATTGCTGCAGACCATGTACACCCTTTCATTCCCTGGTGGCTGTGGCCTCTTTCACCAGGATAATGTGCCCTGCCACAAAGCAAAAATGGTTCTTGGAGAAGCTCAAACTGCTGTGTAACACACGAGAATGAACCTCACTGGTTCTTGTGGAAGCTCAAAAGTGCAGCGTAACACGAGAATGAACAGCTTTGGAACAACAGGATGGTGAATAAATGATGACAGAATTGTAATTTTTGGGCAACAAAGCTCAAGGGAGGTAAAAGGTGCTCTCTCCCTCTGAAGCTTTTTCTGCAAGTGTCTCAGTTGGTGTTACTTTTTAAACATGACATTGTTTGAGCTCATATTTCGTAATATTCGCTTTGTTCTATTGTTGTGCTGTCGATTACGTGTGCCTCCTCGGAGAAAACGCCCCCCCGGTACATCCTAACACTTTGAGTTTATTTGCTGCCCAATAAGTGGTAGATAAGCTGTGTAGATATCAGAAAGGGACTGTATATGTGTTGTCTGTGATCTCTCAGAGGAGCAGTCACCAGTACAGCTGCACAGATGCTGGTGTGACGTGCTAGACTGAGCATAAGCACTGCTGCCATGCATCACAGCACACACACACACATACTACTGTAACACCGTTTCATAGTGAATCTGCCAGTGAGAATTCACACTATACAAATCCGCAAGGTGTGTTTGTAAACCGTGGACAAAATACAGACGTTTCCAAACGGTGCTTAATGTACACTGCTCACATGCTTTCCATCTGATGGCACAGGATATTCAGTGTTCAGCTTGGCATAATCAAGAATCACCCACACACACACACACGTTTTCTCGCCGAGAAATGGGGATGATTGGTGTTGCAGGTATAGTTGGCCTGAAAAATAAGACCCCGGAGAATGGCAGTTCTAAAGACCTGGTATTCACACTGCCGGAGTATAATGACCAGCCTAGTCGTTTCTCACTCAAATACACACACACACAAACACAGGAGATAATACAACTGTTGCCATGGGAGACAAGTCCTAAAGGTATTTGTCTGCAAACGCTATATTGAGAAGAAATCTATTCTCCTTGACTGTCTGCCTGAATATTCAACAAGACGATGGCCGGATGTGGATTGGGTTTTTCTCTAGAATCATATTGTGAATGAGCTCACTAGAATGCGAATGATCAGGGCGAATCAGAACTAAAAAAGGCATGCATACGTTATGATGTCACATACCGTCATGGAGAACTGGTTTAAGGAATAGTTCACCTTAAAAAGAATATTCTGGTATAATTTACTCACCTTTATGATGTTTTAAATCTGTTTTTCGTACAGTGAATATAAAAAGAGAAGTATAGGAGAAAAGCTCCATGACTGTATTCTGTACGATTTGTATCACTGGTCTTTTGAGGCCATACGATCGTTATTCATTGAAATTCTTTCCCCTTGCTGTAGCTCACAAATCTCATTTGCACTTCTGAAAAATTCTCAGATAATAATGACAAATAATGGTCTGTTTCTCACACAATGCAATCGTGGAATATAATGCTTGAGTCATATGAACTTTTTTTATGTTGACAGGTCACTATAGCATTTCTATATTGAAAGAAAGAACAACATGAACATTTTTGTGTTCCATGGAAGTAATAAAGTCATATAGGTTTGTAACAATATGATGATGAGTAAATGATGGATAGCTGAACTATTCCTTTAAAGGAGCATATACAGGCTCTGAAATTAACTAAACCTGAGATCAAAAGTGCCTATATAGGTATATAAAGGTTGAAAGTCTGTTCATCATACAGTTAGCACTCCTTACAAACTAAGTTTGTTGATAGTATGTTGCTAAGAAAAATGTGTGCTACGTCACATTTGCCATACTAAATCATACAAAATCCAGCTATTTCTATAGGAATCCATGCAATTGGGAATTTTGCTTAAGGGCAAAAAGGTTCCCTATGCAGATTACGTTTGTCTTGAAGTTGGTCAAGCGAATTCACCACATTGACCAACAGAAAGTTGTTTGGTTTGAAACTGATTTTTTGTGTGAGCTGTGCTTAATGCATCACTACATTATTGACAATGGACGATAGACCTTTTTCTGCCCGCTAAATTTGTGACCACAGAAGTAATATCGTAAAACTCTTTACGCATAAACATACACACAAATGTTAATTTTTAAAATTTATACTGATACTTTACTTTCACTTTCTTGGATGTAATTTTTTACTAAGATTGTTGCAAATCATAGTTTTCAGTCATGTGACTGGCACAGAGATGTGGAGGGCAAAACATCCATAGAACTGTCAATCAAACTCTTCCATCTGTTTCAAGCCACGGATATACAGTTTAAAGAAGATACTATTATTATCTTAACTGATATTAAAAAATAAAATTCAATATACACTTTATTGATGCATACTATATACAGGTAGATGAGCCCAGATTATGAATGCAGTGAACGCATATGCTAATTTGAATGTTAAAGTTTTTCCCTTAGAAAACCATCTGTTTGCCTCTGTATAGTATGCATCATTAGTAAAGTGTATAATGAATTTGCTGTTTTAATATCAGTGTCTTAGTACCAGGCCAAAATAACTGCCAGGCAGCAGAGGAAACCTTGTTTTGCCCCCCAGGTGGGCGCTCCTATAAGGCTGTGACATCACATGAAAATGAATGCCTACCTTTTAGAACAGCCTTTGTGTTGGAAGCATGCCTATGACTCCTTTAATATGCATCTCACTAGTTTATGGACAGAGCCATAGTCTGACATATGGTTGCGTTTCTTTAGCTAAAACAGAACATGATGCTATATACCAAGGTCATGGGTTTGATTCCCAGGCAATGCAAGAACCGCTAAAATGTGTACCTTGAATTCAGTTCAAGTCGCCATTGATAAAAGCATCTATCAAATGAATGATTATTTACGAAGTGCAGAAAGACAAACGCTTTCCGAAATCTTATATTCGTTCTATATACTTCTGAGCCCAGCTCCCTGATCATAAGTGTATTTACAGGAGCGAAGTGTTTAAAATCAGGGGGGTTGGGTTGCAATCATGACCGAGACACACACACACACACACACGGTGTCTTTCATTCACGGGAGAAGTGTCATTAGCATCTTTCCCGAAGCTTCCATGGGCCAATAAACGCTAGCAGTCAAGCAAGACTGCTCTGAATTCATCACTCTCTCGCCTTCTCTCTATATCATCCCCATATTTCTCTCTCTCTCTCTCTCTCTCTCTCTCTCTCTCTCTATCCCCTCCCCATCCCTTCTTTCTTCTTTCTCTCTGTCTGTAGATGTGAGCAGCGTGCCCCCTGATGAGTCACCTCTGTCATCAGAGCACCGCAAAGGGAGAGAAAGACACACACACACACACACACACACACACACACACAGAGACAGACATCATCTCATCTGCAAAGTCTCACCCCATCCTCAACCCCCACCACAAGCACACACACAAATGTAACAAAAATCGACAGACTTAAAGATGAAAATTTACATTTTTATCTTTTTTACTCTCTCTCTTTCATTTACTCCACCTATCTACCCCCTCCCCCATCTCTCTCTTTCGCTCTCTCAGAATCAAATTTCTAAGATCCAAAGCGTATCGAATGTGCGGCATTTCTTTGTGCACTGAAGAGAGGAGAGGAACAGTGATGCTTTCTGAAATACCAGAGGAAGTGGAAGACTCCCCCAGCAGAGCAGCAAAATTATGGAAATAGATAAATAAATAATAGTACGGCTGGCAGTGTCGTTTCCCTGCTGCTGTGACTAATCAGAGGGTGTGAGCATATATGCATGTTGATTCGGGACCTTCTGCAAAACACACACATGGTGCTGCGGCAATATCGCTGAAAAAACTATCCTCACTCCATTAGCATTCACATTAATAGTGGTCTGAATTCAGTTCAGTCAGTTTAAGCCTGTGTCCTAACAAGACACGATAAAGCACCAAACATTTAATTTCTTTGATGTAAAACAGATTTTGTCCTAAACAACTGCGACAAGTAATAGTACATATTGTCAATAGTTTGTTTTCTATGTGGCTGGGATTAGCCCCGCCCTCTGTGAAATCTAATTAAATCATTAAATATCTTCTGATTGGCTGCAGAATTGCTAGTTAGGACACTGCATTTATATTCAGTGTTTTTTTCGTAATCTAAAACTATTAAAAAATATCTTTTGGTAATCAAAATACAGCTGAAATTAAAACATTTCATTTAAATATTAGATGAAAAACTTAACAAAAAATGAGTAAAAAGTTAAAGTACAAAAACTGCAATAAAAATAAGGCATTTTTTTAAAATAAATACTAATAAAATAACAAAGCTACTAAAATCTAAACTAAAATTAAAAGTGAAAACTGAAAGCAAATAAAAAAATGCTATAATAATATATAATTAATACTAAAATAACATTGATTATACTACGGGGTTGTTGAATGCTTAAATCTGATGACAAACTAAGGTGTGCAATTATTTTCAGGGAAAGTAGTTCCAGGCAGGTCTTGACCGCATTACAACTCCTTATCACTTCACTAAATGATTTCAGTTATTTCAAATGTCTTTACAGCCGACAACAGCAAAATAACCAAAACCCACAGCGACACTGACCAAGCAAATAAATATAGCAAACAATAGAATAAAAACGACAAATTATTTCCATGTTTTCCTACAAACTTACGTTTAATTATGTACGAAAAGCACATACTCTCTTTATCCCGCACAGAAATGTGTTGTCAGCGATGCTCTGACGATTTTATCAGTAAAATAGTTTAGCAACTTAAAAGCTACATGACATTTCTCACTAGCGAGGTAATAACATCACTGTTCTTACAGTTCCGTATTAGTAGGCGCTGCTGCCAAACTGCTGAAAGAGACACACAGACTGAGGTAATTCACATACGTGCTTCTCTCTCTCTAATAACTGCATTAGTCTGCTATCAATGGCTAAAGCCACCGTTACTAGCTCTAAAATGAAGTTTTGGAATTAGCAACGGAGGATTGGGTTTAGATGCGTAAGAAATTAGTCCTGCATAGTGAGTGTTTTAGAGTGTTTTAAAATATATAATCTGAACAATGTTCTGAGGTGTGGCAACCGTAGTATAAGCGTATTAATTGACTCTGCTTCGCATCTGAATTATGGAAATTCACAATCGGACTGAACCTTAACCTTTAAATCCTTTCTTGCTTGCTTGCAAAACCATTCACATTGAATCCAGTATTAAAATTGGATGATATGTAAAGGAACAAACTATTCAACCCTTCAAAATTAATTTCTCTCATAAGCAGCCTAACAAAAGTACAGCAACTATACTTTTATGGAAAAATGTGAACTCTGAAATAGAGGGAGAAAGAAGGAGGAGGAGGAAGATGATGACGAGGGGGAATGGAGACCACCGCTCCAGCTCTTCCGATCGTTCTCGTCAGCCGGAGGGATTCTTTCCTAGAGACATGCTGAAATTGGATTTCTGTCACCACCGGAGAAGCATGGTGGCTGAGCACGGCAAGTAAAAATGGCGCTTTAAGATAGAAGACCGACACACAGAATGAACCAGAACAACATAAACGAACCCAATGTTCACTCAGTGTTTATTCTTCTGTACAGCACGGCAGTTAGTTGCCAAGTTATGTGTTAATTTGATTCACTTTATTAAACTACGTACAGGTATCTGCCGATACATAATGAAGTCTTGAAACACTATCAGGAACTATCAGTGTTTTTGCTTCACTGAAGAAATTGCACTTCAAGTTTTTAGCCACTGAACGCAACTGACAATTTTTCATTCACAACGTCTGTTCTGGGAAGCTCCATAAATCCCTGAATCCTACTAAAGTGAACTACAAGAAGCTGCAAATGTTTTCTTTTTGAAGTTGAACTGGCTGAGATCCTTTGTAAATGCACAATGACTCACCAATACAGTGCAACGCTGGATAATTTTGGTCTACAGAGAAGAATATTAAACTGTTTATAGATAGTGCTATTTGGGTAGTTTCAGACTGATGCAATGTTGAGACACTAAAAAACCCAGAAAGCCTTTTCAGTCACAGACCTGATAGTTGTACGTAGCCAGACTTCTGGCTACTGGCAAAAGTCTGCTTCAGTTTGCAGCTTGTTCTGGCCAAGAACCGCCCGCTGAGCCAGGAAGAGAATTTCTGTGCATCAAAAAAATAAAAAGTCCTGATTATTTCACACACATGACTCAGCCGGATCTAGTTTACTTGATGCTAAGTGTCTAAAACAAAACTTGTCAAAACAAGTATTTGTTGCCACAAACCTAGCAACCTGGTAAAAACGACAAACTCATGTTTTTTTTACCTCTATGAAAGTTTCATACAGCCAGCCAATCAGACTAGATCTTGGGGATTCAATCTCTTGCCTCTTTTCATTGTTATATAAAAGCAGATGGTCAAGGAATATCTAAGGCTGAGATTACAAATCTGCTAAATGCTAATGTTAGCAATGTAAACAATGTTAGCAAGGTTTGAAAGTCATTGAGCTAAAGGTACAAACCTTCATTTATGGCATCAGCTCTGAGAAAAGCCCTTGACATAAGCACTCGAGTATGTCAACACAAGCCCCAAACACAAAACCACAACATGAGCTTGAGTCTGTGCCGATTATAGAAGGATACTTGTTCTATTACAATAACACAAACCCTTTGTTTGAGAGGAGCCTTTTATCATTCAAGTCTCTCTCCATCTTTTTACTCTAATGTATTATGTACCGATGAGTGTTTGATACTACTAAAGCAATCTGATGATTGTAATCAAGCATCTGTTGAGAAGACAAGCCCCTCTCTGATGTTGAGGATCCTGCTAAAGAGGGGGAGGAAAAGGAGAAGCCAATAAGAATAGGGGGAGAGATTTAAAGGTAATCATAAAATGATGATGATTGAAAATGATTGAAATAGTTTCGATGCTAAATGCAGGTTGGTAAATACAACATTTAAGATGGCTGATATCTACTACACTACTGTTTAAAAGTCAGTAAGATTTTTTTTTGGAAGAAGTTAAAAACATTTTATTACTTTTGGATGCATTAAAGGTGAAGTGTGTAAATTTTAGCGGCATCTAGCGGTGAGGTTGCGAATTGCAACTGCCCACCGCTTACCCCTCCCTTTCGAAGCACATAGAGAGGCTACGGTGGCTGACACAGGACAAAGACGTTATCAACTGAGACAGCAGAGAGTGACTAGCGCTCTGTAGAGCAGTATGTCCGTTAAGGGCTACTGTAGAAACATGGCCGGCGCAAAATGGTGACTCCACTGTAAGGGGACCGCGGTGTATGTAGATAGAAGTGGCTCATTCTAAGGTAATAAAAACATAACTGTTCATTATGTAAGATCTTTATACACCACTGAAAACATTTGTGTATATTATATTGCATTTCTGTCAATAGAGCCTCATAAATAATACACACTGCACCTTTAAATTGATCAAAAGTAACAGGAAAGACAATAATGTAACAAAAGAGTTCTGTTTTAACTGTTCTTTTGAACTTTCTATTTATCCAAAAATCTATATTTCACAATATTACTGTTTTTACAGTATTTTTGATCAAATAAATGTAGCTTTTGTGAGCCTTCAAAAACATTTTTAAAAATCTAGCCCAAACTTTTGAATGGCAAGAGTATGATAGTAATTATCATAACATGGCCTCTCATACTTTACTGTTACAGTAAATGAATTTACTTTAGCAATTCATAATGTGATGCAATTCTAAATCAAATCTAATATTTTGTAGGGTGAGATTTGATTTCATCCAATGAAGTGAAAAGAAGGCTATAAACATTATTGGCTAATACTATTTTTCCCCACACACAGCCTTGGTTACATCAAAAACAAAAGGCATTTTGGTGGTGGAGAATCTTGATTATGAATGATTATGACTGTGAATAAAGTTGACATGAAGAATTATGCACAAGAATGCTAGGGACATTTATTAAGAAGGTAAAAAATAGAGTTTTAATTTCATGTTGTCTATCTAGGAAGGAAGGTAGAGAGGAATAGAGGGAAATACGATAAATTTAGAGAATAATAGAGGGAGGAAGAGATGCAGGGGGTAGGGAAGGTGGAGGTGTTGGCATATCGCTGATGATTACACACTGTCCGTGGAAATGTGCAACCAGCAACACCATGGCAACAACGCTTTTCACTCGGCGGTCCAGGCAGGTGATCTGCTTAGAAGTTAAGTGATCTCTCTTTTTCTCGCATTTACTCTCCCTCACCATGCTTAAACTAGTTTCTTTCTCTTCTATTCCTTCTAGGAAATCTCAGTCTGTCTTTAATTTTTGAAATGACTCTGCTCTTACACACATACAAATACACACACATTGAGGATCTAAAGGGTAAACAATCACTGTGCGTTTCGTGCTGTTCAACAGTGAAATCCGAATGAGCATTGGTTGTTTCCAAAACAGGTTCCAAAATGGTCATAGGTTTAACCACCGAGACGGGAGCCAAGACAGCTTTCCACCTCCAATCACCTGATGTCACTGGCCCATGAGGGAGCCCTCTGCCAATCGGTGCAAAGCACAGAGTAGCAATATCCTGGACCTTTGGATTTGAGTGCTTATGTTTGGATGTTCTGGTCTTACTACAGTAACCGGAGCCAAAATGGCTCCAGGTGGAGTGGCCATGACTTGAGCCAAGATGGCAGCCAATGCAGCATGTCTGGCTTGTAGCAGAGGGCCTCTGGTCTTAATGGGGAAGACGCAGACAGTCAGGACAAGGTTTGTTTCTCCTGAAACTGGGCCTGAATGATTCTGCAGTCTCAGAGACAGATGGTGAAGTTATTAAGGAGAAAGAGAGGGGAAGAGAAGGAAAAAAAGAGGTATGAACACCAGGGACAGACGAAGATTGCTGCCAGCATTAGCTGTTCACATGTCGGTTGGTTGGCATTGTATATATGTTAGTGAAAACTGGTCCCTCATCGTCTAAACCTCCGGAGCACGAACACAACAGCACATATAGTGATCGGCCACAATGTCACAATGATATGTTACCCCCTCCCTCTCATCCCTCCATCTCTCCTCATCCTCTTCCCACCATTTCATCTGCCCTCCATCATGACAGAAGCCACAAGCCGCATGGTTGACTAGGCCGGTCAGTGTAAGACTGTACAGTCCAAAAGAGGGAAATTGATCTCCATATCAATTATAGAGCTGCTGGGGTCTTTTTCCTTCCTGGCTGGAGAAGCCTGGAGAAATTGCTTGGCTATAGCCATGGCATATTTTTCACCACTTTGGGCAAAAATCCATGTCGATTACGCAGCCAATCGATGGCCTGCGTCTCTTGCTCAGTGGTGCTGCTAAACGCATCAATGATGAGCCCAGTGTGGGCGGCAGAGCCAGAGAGACAGGGATGGAGAAGAGAAGAGAGAAGGAGAGGGGCAGAGAGGGAGAAAGACAAGGAGATAAAGAGGGAGACTGACAGGGAAGAAAAGCGTAAGGGAGAAGGAGTGGGAGATAGACAGGGAGAGAAAACGAGAGTAAGACAAGCAGAGAGGCAAAAAGAATGGGAGGAAGAGAGAGACAGGAGGGAAATTGACAGGGAAAAGACAGTGGGATGGGGAAGAAAAGACAGGAAGATAGACAGAGAAAAGAGGGAAGGAAAACAAGAATGCGACAGACAGGGAGAAAGTGAAAGAGGGACAGAGAGGAAAATAGTGACGAAAGAAAGTGAGACAGACATGGAGGGGAAATGAGAGTGAGAGATGGTAGGAAAAGAGAAAGAGAGAGAAAGAAATTGAGACAGACAGGGAGGAAACGAAAGTGAGACAGACAACGAGGGGAAATTAAACCAAAAAAGTAGGGATTGAGAGAGAGAGAGAAATTGAGCCAGGCAGGGAGGAAAAGAAAGCAAGCATAAGACAGATGGAGGATGGAAAAGAGCAAAAGAGAAAGAGAGTGAGACAGACAGGAAAGGAAAATAGAGGCAGACAGCCACAGAAACCAAGAATGAGATAGGAGAAAATGAGTGAGAACGATTTAAAGAGACAGACAGGGAGGAAAAGAGTGAGACGTGATGCTTTCTCTTCCTTAAATCAGTAGTTTGGTTTAACTGTGTATGTGTGTGTGTGAGTCGCCTGATGTAATCGGTCGTTGGAGTGTGCGAGCATGTCCTGTGTCACTAGTGGAGCGTAGCGAAAACTGTGATTTACAGGAGGCTGTGGGGGGAGCTGAGAGAGAGAAAGAGAGAGGGAGGGAGAGAGAGATACTCGTTAGAAGTATGAGGATGCTGTGACCAGAGCCTCTAAACCACAATAAATGACATCTCCATTGCCATCTTTCATACTGAGCTCATACACAAATACCCGAATGCTCTGAACACCCACAACGTCTATGATAAACATACATGCTCCCACAATGCATTTCTGCGCATGCTAGTTGTGGTAAAGTGGCCCATTGATGCCACTGATGTGTTTTTTCGAGCATTTCCCTTTACAGCAAAATATTTTATTATATAACTGACGATTATCACCATGTTAAGTCCAAAACAATAAAAAAGTGCAAATGCCGCAGTTAGCCAGTGACAGCGCCCCGCTGCGATTAAATTATTTACATCAGAGTTCTGAAACAGTGTTCCGAACGGATTTGCTCCACTTTACAGCAGCGAATGGTCGGTTGTGACATCAGCACTCGACCTGAACCAGGCGTTTGGCATTCTGCTAGCGCCTGTCATACTAATCTGGCTAGTCTCCTCCTAACGTCTGTCACGCTAAGGTAGCCGCCTCCTCTCTCGTTCTCTGCGCTCTCCTCCTCCATGACATGAATACAAATGTGCTTTAAAAAACCCAAGGCATCATCTCTCTGCACCCCACCCCCTCCATCTCTCCCTCCATCCCCACATCTTTGTGTGATAGGCACCTCTAAATGAATTTGCAATCATCTCGGTGGCTAGGCACACAAGGCTAGCGCGCACATTTCCACCTATTCAAAAAGATATTAGAGCAGAGGATACATCGGAAGGCGAGAGCGCTCAAAAGAGGGATGCTTTTCAAATGAGAGATTGGGAATATTTCTCCTTTTTTACGGCTCGAAAATCCCTGCTGACCGAAATGCGCCTTGTCTCCAATGAAATAATGAAACAATTATGACCATGCAGACGCGCATCCCAGAATTAACTAAACTGTCATCTAACTAAATGTGTTTTATGTTTGCTGTGAGTTATTAGCCGTCCCCTTAACACACTCGTAATTTATGCATTGGATATTTGACAACTGTGAAGAATAAATCCATTTATTTCCTTTGGTGCTCTCTCTGGAGGCACATCTCTCCATCCTACTGATCAAATCCCAACCCCTCCCTCCATTTCTTCTTCTCCTCCTTCGGTAGCAGATCTCCAAGGCCTCTTATTCCTTCCAATTCTCAGTCCAAACCCTGCAATCTACCTCCCTCTTTGGCACACTCCTGGTATTTATTGGAAATGCATGTGGATGGTTCTCACTATGTCGGATTATAGAGTAGACAGATTTAATTTGACGCAAACAAAAATTAGGCTGTGAAGGATACAACTACAGCTGAAACTGAAAACTACATTATTTTTCTGGTCTAAGCTGGTTTCCCAGCCTAGTCAGGTTTTAGAGTGTTTTCAGGGGGTGCTTGTTAAACTTGGTTTGGCTGGGAGACCAGATTGCTGACCAGCTAAACCAGATGAACACCAGCTTGGCCAGGCCAGGAGACTAGCTAGACCAGATTAAACCAGCGTATGTCACACTGAACAGACTTCTATCCATTACAGTCGGAATATTCCATATCAGAGTTTGAACAGAAAATAGTATTTGGTGGCCTTGGTTTCATAGCTTAAACTTCAGCCAGATTTAATTAGCTGCAAACGAATAATAAGTTGTGAAGGATAGAAATACAGCTTTTGGCAAGCAGGACGAGGCAGAGGGCCGTGAGAATGGTGCGATTCATAATGAGCTTCACCTGTGCGCCGCAACGGCCTTGTATCTCACAGAGGAGCTACGAAAGCATAAAAGGAGGTGCAACGACAGTGACGGGATGAGAGAGGGCCAGGCCTGGACATTTATGTTGGGTTTTGTTTATGTGTGTGCGGCAGTCGTCCGTGAGGGGCTGCCACTTTTACTTTCATTTTGTGTTTGTTTATTTCTGGTTAAAGTGTTTGAACGTTTGCTGGTTCCCACCTCCTTCTTCCCGGGAGGAAGGAGGGACATGCTGTCGGAGAGCCCTCGATACTGAGAGGGATTGCGGTGCTGAGGAGTTCGGGCAGCACGAGAGAGCTCACTGCCAGGCTTCTGGGTTGAGGAGGGGTGGCTGCTGTCCAAGTTTGTTGAGGCCGGAGCCTGCTGCTGTCCGCCATGATGAGGGAAGAGCAGAGAATGGAGGACTCGCTGCTGGCTGCCCTCAAATCGGAGGAGCTGTCGCAGTCCACCGGGAGGCGGAGGAGGATCGAGTCGTCCACTGAGAAGCGCCCAATACCATCGCATGGCACCGCGAGTGAGAGCCTCTCTGCTGGTTGAGGACCGAGCGGCAGTGTATCCGTAAACCGGACTAAGAATTTTTTTTCTTTTCCTCTCTCGTCTCTGTTACTTACGTCGCCTTTTCTCTCACCTCATCTATCCTTACCCCCAGGTGCTGTGGCCGCCGTGACTGGCCCCCGGGGGTGGGGGTGGCGGTGTAAAGCGCAGTCTTGTGGGTACCCCCTGGCCTGTGAGGGGCAATGGGGGTATATGTGGCAAGCAGGGCGGGGCCGAGAGCTGTGAGAATGGAGCGAGTCTGGTGCCGTGATTGATAATGAGCGTCACCTGCGCGCCACACAGGCCTCGTATCTCACGGAGGAGCTACGGGAGCACATAAGGAGGAGTGAAGGACGAGAGAGGACCAGTCCTGGACATTTACGTTGGGTTTTGTTTATGTGCGCTTTTACTTTGGTTTTGTCTTTGTTCATTTATGATTAAAGTGTCTGAACTACTAACTTTGTTACACAGTTATACTGAGAACTAAGCTGGTTTACTGATCTAAACTGGTCTCCCAGCTTAGTCAAGCTGTTTTAGAGTGTCCAGCTGCTTGTTAAACTTGGTTAGGCTAGGACACCAGATGTCTGATCAGCTAAACCAGATGAACCAGTTTGGCCAGGCCAGGAGTCTAGCTAGACCAGATTAAACCAGCGTATGTCATACTGAACAGACTTCTGCTCCCCACTGCCTCATTTTCATCCGCTTTATTGTCTGAAGTTGATATATTCCACATGACTTTTTTAAGTTGGTGGCCTATGGTTTTAGATGTATAATGGTTAAGATTATGGTTTGTTGGACTGGAATATTGTTCCAGGGCCAACGAAAGAGATCCTACTTGGTGAAATCTCGGTCACCTCCATTTCAAATCATCATAGAGCGAGGTATGAAGGAGACATTTGAGCCTGTGCTCTTTACCTTTCTCATGCCCTCTGTCACGACCTCTCGCTGTCAAGCAGGCTGACAACAACAGCAAAACAAACATTGAACAAAAAAATAAAAAAGAGAAGCTGCTATGTCAAAACTGCAGGATACATTTACATTCTCTATTGGCATGTGTAATGCTTTTAAAACATGATTAATGAGCTTTCGCAAACCACTGTAATTTTTATTCCACTTGACTTTCAGTTTGCGTGTAATTGCTATTAAACTCAGGGGACATATAACCATTATGTTCACATCAAATAAAACACTATGTTCATGTTCCTCTGTTCCATCTCAAACATCATAAAAATCTATTAAACTCTGTTGCTGTAAATATTTTAATATGAACTATTCAGTATTACATCACTTATAAAACTGTTGCTATTTATACATAGAAGGTCTACTGAATCCATAGAAAGAGATTTAAAGCTTTTAGTTTAAATATTTAGAAAATCTTTCATAAAACAGCAGCAATAGACATGCATTTTGAATAAATTGTTTTAAATCTGTTTATTGTTGCCAAACAAAAATATCAACTTTATATAGAATGCACATTAATATAAAATGTGTAGTCACAACTGTGTTTATCGGAATTTTACAGTGGGTTTAAACGTGGCTCATCCAATCAGAATCAGTCATTCGTAACACTTTAAAATAAGGTTTCATTTGTTAACATTAGTTAACATGAACTAACAATGACAAATATTTCTAAAGCATTTATTAAGCATTGTTAATGCTAATTTCAATATTTACTAATACATTACTACAATAAAAAGATGTTTAACATCTTTCTATCTGAGGTAACAGGAACTAACAATGAACAGTTATCAAATAACATGAACAAATATTAATAAATACTGTAGTGCTCATTGTTCGTTAATGTTAGTTAATACACTAACTAACATTAGGAGATATATTAAGATGCATTAAATGATCCAAATATCTAAGTAAAAACTCAATTACCATATTGTCATCAATTTTCATCAATTACTGATCTTAGTTACTCAATAATTTCCCCAATCACTGGAACTTTATGAAAAATAGTGTAATCGAAATTATTGTAAATATGAAACTTGAAGGTCCTCTCAAATTGGAATTACAACTAGAACACCTGAGTTACAGCAACCTTGCATTTTTTGTCATATACATTTACGTACATCTTTAACCATTCGCTGCATATTGTAAATTTTTACACAGCGAAATAAAACATGAATATGTCCATGTTTTTCTTGAACTCTTGAACATGACATACTCATTATGACTTAAGCAGTGTTGGAATAAATAGAATCTTCTGACAAGCAAGTAAAGGCAACATATATCGTGCAACCTATGGAATAAAAGACACTGTAGTGCCTATAACTCTTAAAAATAAAATATTAATAATAAAAAAATAAAAAATAATTGTTTAGACTTTTCTAACAACTGGTTTATACAAATCAAAAAGCAATTGCATGTGCGTGTCACACCGAATGGATAACCTTTAGCGTGAGAGAAAGGCAGAAAGAAAGAGAAAATCACTGCAGGTTTTCAGAACAGCTGGTAGTGTAAAAGCAGTCTGCTACCACCATGGAGGGCACAGACTGAGAAACCCCCCAGGCAGAATAGAACCGCCCCCCAAACACACACACACGGCTCCAGTCATTGCACAATTCACTGGCTGCCGAGAGTGACAATCCTGACATACAGAAAGAAAAAAGCTCTTGTTGCTTTGCAGCTATCACACACACATGGACTGCTTGAATAACCAGACAATAATGAGAGGACAGCAGAGGAGGTTTATTCTGGCATGGAGGGCAACTCATCCAGACTATCCAATGACACATTCCAAACCATCCACTCCCCCTTCACCCCCTGCTCTTTCCATATATCCATATATCTTTTCAAGGACTAAGAATAACAGAGCATAAACGTTTTTACCCACGCGTAGACGCACCAACCAGGAATAACCACAATAATAGCAGCACGCTGTTTGCAGCCCCAACTTGGGCTCCAACTCTGGGTCTCATTTTTCGCACACCCACCCCCCTCGAACAAAAGACAGAGATAAAGTAAGAAAGGCGAATAAAAAAAGAGTGATCTGATGCTAAAGCAAAAGATACAGTATACTCACCCCCTCTCTTTCTCTGTCACTCTATCAGCCCCCGTGTACGAGCGTCTCCTCCTATTTCTCTCGCTCTTCTCCCTTTCTGTGTGCCCTCTCACACACAGCAGCCATACAAAAACACGTTCAGGATCATTTGGGTTTTCATCATTTGTTTCTTCTCTTATTTCTCTCCAGGCTTTTGTACCCCTCCCTTTTGTCCGTGCTGGCCCAAAAAGTGCACACACATCCACACAAAGGGCTGCTCTTCCCTGCAGTCCCTGGTCCCCTTCAGCATCTAGACACTAGGACAACATCAAAGCAACTTGGGGGGAACACTTCAGGGGCCTATTGTCTCCAGTCTGATCGTTTTTTCTCGCCTCTGTCCCCCCCTTTGCTTCTGACGCCATTTGGTACGGTCCAGGCATTCAAGCCAAGCAGCTTTCACACATGCAGGGGAAGCTTGTCTCAGGCAATTGCTGACAAGCTACAAACAAGGCAGCCATCCCCCTTCACTGCACACACACACACACTCACACACTCGTGTGTTAACAACTCGTTTCTCTTGCTGAGACTCAAGCCCTCTCTTACCGGAAGCTGTTGAGCCTAACAACATCATTCAACGCCCCATATTGCTCTATCCTACTATTTCGAGGTGTGAGCTTCAGAATTGGGGAAGCTACTTTGAAACTGTCTTGGCAAAGCTACAACTACAAGTTATGTTTTTTGGGAAAGAAACTACACAAGCTACTTGCAAAAAAATGGAGCGCTGTAAAGGGCAGGGGTTATATATATTAAACAGTTAATAAAATGATCAGACTATATTATTAAAAAGAGCAATACATACGGATATCAATTAGGTTGATAGCATCAAATGTAATATATTAACACTGTTAAACAATTAATTAAATACATCTAAATGTTAATTTTTTTGTATATAATGCCATAAATGCATATATTCAATTTAATACTGTAACTATTTTGTGTGATTTCGAAAAACTAAAAGTGTGGAGCAAACAATTTAAAAAATATATATTTTAATCAACTGAGAGCACTAAATCAATGCAAATTAATTGATATTAAACACAAAAAAATATATTTCATGTATACATTTGAAAAAATGAATTGGAAAAATAATGCTAAACAGCTCAAAATAAAGGTTCCAAAAGTGATGCCATAGAAGAACCATCATAAAAAGTTCTTAAAAGAACCATCTTTTTTTTTCATAGTGTGAAAAACATTTTAACAATCTGAAGAAGTTTTTTCCAGTATAAAGAAACTTTTGTGGAATGGAAAGTTTCCATGGATGTTAAAGGTTCTTCATGGAACCATCAATACCAATAATTAACTTTTAATGGTAACGCGTAGGTACACGTTACTTCATGTACTTACTATAGTAATAACAGTAAATTAAGCCAAACCCTAACCGTAACTCTATAGTAAGTACATGTAGTTAATTAATATTACTCAGTACTTTTTTGAGTAAGTACAATGTAACTACGCCACCTTAAAATAAAGTGTAAACCTTTTAATTTTTAAGTGTATCCATGTGTTTTGCTAGAAAAAACAAAGGAAAATGCTCAACTGAGTATCGATTCAAATTGATTTCGAGACTGCTTGCACAAAATGAAATTCTGCTTAGGGAGTTCCACATACACGACTAAGAACTTAAAACTTTTTTTGTTTGTTTGTTTGCTTGTTTCCTTAAAGGGATAGTTCACCCAAAAATGAAAATTATCCCATGATGACTTATCCTAGGTGTATATGACTTTCTTTCTTTCAGACGAACACAATCGGAGTTATATTACTAAATACCTTGACGCTTCCAAGTCTTATAATGGCAGCGAATGGGGCTCATAAGTTTGAAACTCAAAAAAGTACACCCATCATAAACTTACTTCACACGGCTCCGGGGGGGTAATAAAGGCCTTCTGAAGCAAAGCCATGCGTTTGTGTGAGAAAAATATCCATATTTAAAACTTTATAAAGTAAAATATCTAGCTTATGTCTGACCGCCTTCCGTATTCAACTTACGAAGAAAGTGTAACGCCTCTCGCAGTTTAAAACGCTGACGTCCGACGTCATACATCGTGCCAGTTATGCTTTTTTCGTAAGTTGAATACGGAAGGCGGTCAGGCGGACACAAATGCATCGCTTCGCTTCAGAAGGTCTTTATTAACCCCACGGAGCCGTGTGGAGTACGTTTATGATGGATGGATGCACTTTTCACTGCCATTATAAAACTTGGAAACATCAGGATATTTATTAATATAATTCTGACATGTGAACATATAAGTCTATGGCTTGTTGGGGGGGTTGTGGGATACAGGAGCTTTCTCTTTCTTCCTTTCGCTTTTTCTCTCCATCTCTTTTACTCGTGTAGCTCTCAGGGAGTGAAAAAACAAAAGAGGGGGAGAGGGGGACAAGAAAAGTGAGAAGGGAAGGGGGGTAGGGTGGGACGGTATTCGTGCTCTCATCTGGCTTCTATAGCAGTAGGGAGAGAAAGAGAGAAATGGAGGGTCAGGGGCCACAGAAGTAGGGAGAGAGAGAGAGAGAGAGAAGGAAGGAAAAAAGGGTGATGTGAAGGTGGGGGGGGGGGGGAGGAGGATTAAGGAACAATGAATCCCAGACCCCAAACTGCGGGGTAAGAGTTCTCAAGTTGTGGGCCGTTAACATCATGTCTCAATGTGAAGCCCTGGTCTTGCTCCGACTTAAAACAAACATTTCGAAAGTTGCTTGTTTTCAGAAAAGTGAGATACACTAGAGCAGTGCTGAATGCCCAGCTCAGTAAAGCCCAAAGTATACTTCGTCCGTCCATGTTGGCGCACCGTCCACATGACGTAAATTTTATCGTCAGGAGGGTCCGCGGATGTCAGCACATCCTGTCCACATGCAGCCCAATTTGTGTGACCGCACGGACGGTCCACATACAACAGCGCATGTGTGAGTGACTTTTGCAAAGTCCACGCGCCGAACCCATCTTTCCGCGCTCACGGCCAAAAGAGCATACTTTGAAAGGCTTGTGCATAAAACAGAGCTTAAGTCTACTTAATATCATTTAGCATTATCATTAATAATGCTTATCTTCAATCATTTTCTCATTTAAAAAAAAATGTACGAACAAGAAAATAGTACTTTTGAATACCTAATGATGTCCAGAGTCCAGTCATGTCGGTAGCCTGATAACAGCAGTTTATTTTACATGGAGAGGGTCGCCTCATGAGGGCCGTCATATTGAGATCACATGACCAGCCAAATATTGCTTGTATTTTCTCTATAACCACCCTTTTTTAGACACTTTTTCTCACTGAATAAATTAACTAGGACCGACTAATATATCCATACCATTTAATAAAAAAAAATAAAACACACTAAAGTGGCCATTATTACAATGATTTCGCTTTACAACAAGTAGCACATATATTATGCTGCAAGTGTCAGCTACATAATATTTGTGTAAATTTCATATACAAAATCATTCCTTAAAAAGGAACTGAAAACTGTCATCATTTACTCACCCTCATGTCGTTCCAAACCTGTACTTAAAGATATTGTAAGAAAAGTCTTTCAATGGGCTCCAGTGTTGTTCGGTTGTCTTCAAAATATCTTCTTTTGTGTTCTGCAGAAGAAAAGGTCACACAGGTTTGGAAACGACATGATGAGGAGGAGTAAATGTGTACAGAATTTTCATTTTTGAGTGAACAATACCTTTAACAAAGCAAAATTAAAATCTTACCCGCTGGATTCTACTTAAATATCCCCTGGGTACACTTATCCCAGGTTGGGAATCACTATAGTAGAGGACGTGAAAGAGTGAAGAGAAATGAGGGAAGGAAAATAAGCATGGAAGAGGAGGGGTAATAGCTGGGAAGTAGACAGATGTGTCAATCAGAAGCAATTGTAAGCAGATGGACACAAAGACACCAACAGCCTTCCTCACAGCTTAAACAGAGTTTTTACCACCGAGCCATTATATTAAAGGTTCAACAAAAACAAATACATTAAATCATATTTACATTATAAAAGGGGGCTACTGAGATATAATAAGTATATTTGCCTGGTCATGTGATCTAATTATTCTTCCTCTGGATTTATCTCATGAGTGAAAAGCACCTGTACTTTTACTGCATGTCCAAAAGTATTGCTACGCAACAAATGTACATCAGGAATTAATCCAAAAATGACATTTCATTGAGGTCTGTGGAATGAGAACAAAACACCTATTTTGTTACTAAACAGCGCCTTTGGTTCAGGACACAGACTGTGAGCTGCACATTTCCAACTTAAGTTGTTATAAATCTTGAATACTTTGGAGCACAGACTTTAAGGGTTAGTTCACCCAAAAATGAAAATTCTTTCATCATTTACTCACCCTCAAGTTGTTCCAACTTTTTCCTTTTTTGGGAGAACTAACCCTTTAAGTTTGTTCACTTTTTAAAGAAGACACGTGGCAGATTATTGTAGATGTGAAAAAAAAAATGATGAAAGTTACATTTTTAAAAAGTTGTAGAAGTTTAAGTTTGTGAAAACATAAAATATAAAAATATATTTTTTAGTGCAGTCAGATCGATTAATCATGATTAATTGCATCTAACATAAAAGTTTTAGTTAACATAATATATATGTGTGTGTGTGTGTGTATATATATATACATATACACTCACCTAAAGGATTATTAGGAACACCTGTTCAATTTCTCATTAATGCAATTATCTAATCAACCAATCACATGGCAGTTGCTTCAATGCATTTAGGGGTGTGGTCCTGGTCAAGACAATCTCCTGAACTCCAAACTAAATGTCAGAATGGGAAAGAAAGGTGATTTAAGCAATTTTGAGCGTGGCATGGTTGTTGGTGCCAGACGGGCCGGTCTGAGTATTTCACAATCTGCTCAGTTACTGGGATTTTCACGCACAACCATTTCTAGAGTTTACAAAGAATGGTGTGAAAAGGGAAAAACATCCAGTATGCGGCAGTCCTGTGGGCGAAAATGCCTTGTTGATGCTAGAGGTCAGAGGACAATGGGCCGACTGATTCAAGCTGATAGAAGAGCAACTTTGACTGAAATAACCACTCGTTACAACCGAGGTATGCAGCAAAGCATTTGTGAAGCCACAACACGCACAACCTTGAGGCGGATGGGCTACAACAGCAGAAGACCCCACCGGGTACCACTCATCTCCACTACAAATAGGAAAAAAGAGGCTACAATTTGCATGAGCTCACCAAAATTGGACAGTTGAAGACTGGAAAATGTTGCCTGGTCTGATGAGTCTCGATTTCTGTTGAGACATTCAGATGGTAGAGTCCGAATTTGGCGTAAATAGAATGAGAACGTGGTTTCATCCTGCCTTGTTACCACTGTGCAGGCTGGTGGTGGTGGTGTAATGGTGTGGGGGATGTTTTCTTGGCACACTTTAGGCCCCTTAGTGCCAATTGGGCATCGTTTAAATGCCACGGCCTACCTGAGCATTGTTTCTGACCATGTCCATCCCTTTATGACCACCATGTACCCATCCTCTGATGGCTACTTCCAGCAGGATAATGCACCATGTCACAAAGCTCGAATCATTTCAATCATTGGTTTCTTGAACATGACAATGAGTTCACTGTACTAAAATGGCCCCCACAGTCACCAGATCTCAACCCAATAGAGCATCTTTGGGATGTGGTGGAACGGGAGCTTCGTGCCCTGGATGTGCATCCCACAAATCTCCATCAACTGCAAGATGCTATCCTATCAATATGGGCCAACATTTCTAAAGAATGCTTTCAGCACCTTGTTGAATCAATGCCACGTAGAATTAAGGCAGTTCTGAAGGCGAAAGGGGGTCAAACACAGTATTAGTATGGTGTTCCTAATAATCCTTTAGGTGAGTGTATAATGGCACACGTCCCACCTGTGAAGAAGAAGCAAAATTACTTAAAATATTAAATCTTGTTTTTTGACAAATGTATCAAAGATTAAGATTAAAACAAGAACAAATATCTTAAGCTGTCACTGGGACAGTACCCTTTATAAAGGTTCTAATATGTACCATTTAGATACTAATATGTACACTTTTGATAGCAATATGTCCATTTAAGGTACTAATATGCACTCTTTTGGTACAAAGATGTATCTTTTGAAAGGGTACCACCACAGCAGTGACAGCTTTTGTACCTTTTTTTCTGAGAGTGTGGAAAACAAGACAAAAATACTGAGGTAGAATTTTTTGCAGCGTGCACGCGAAGAGTTAATATTTAGTGCTGGTTGCTAGTGTGGAGGACGGCAGGAGGGGGCGGAGCCATTGGACGGGCTTCCATTGAGAATTGAGCTGCCTGTGATTGAGCTCAACTATTCCAGGCCACTGGGGGAGGGTCTCAGTCTCGCATTTACCTCCTTTTGCATGCCATGTTGAAAATGTCACATTACACATATTTTCTAACAGTCGTTAGTTAATAAATAGCTGTAAATGTGTGAAAACTCCCCCTATGTGGGTGTATTAAAACAACAGTCAAAAAAAAAAAATCCTATCACCCCTATTATAGTATTCCCAGCATCAATGAATGGTGGTGGATTTATAGCTTGGTATGTGGGAAAAATACACTGTAGATTATCCTAAAGGACCAGGCTATTAAAAGAAACCTTGGAGGTTTGTAATGACTGTGTTTACGATTTCAACAATCTCAGCTGCCGTAAACGGCACTACAGTCAAAGCAATTAATGTTGTTTATGAAAAGCAAATAGTTTTTTTGGTTTTGAGCCACACTTCTATCCTGTAGAGACTCTGTGTACCAACATCTGTATCACTACACTTGATTTTACACCAAACAAATGCTTTGAAACTATTCTTGAGTCAAATTGAGCTTCCTTCCTACACACATACTTAAGTCAAGCTCTTAACTGTTCAGCTCCACTATTGTTCAAAAGTTTGGGGTCAATACGTTTTTTTTTGTTTTTTTTAAAGAAATTAATACTTTTATTCAGTTGGATGCCAAGAATTGATTAAAAGTGACAGTGAAGACTTTTACACTATTACTGTGTACTGTGTACTGTGTACGTTTCATGACATACTAACACCCACGAAAAACTTACATTTTGTTAATCTTGGATGTTAATGTGTAATAAATTAAACCAAACGGCCATTTACCAATGTTCATGGCAAATCTGATTTACTAGACAGAATAAGCTCAAAATGAGGCAGTTTCTGGCTGTCATTCAGACAATCGAGGCAATTGTATCCAATCACATTCCACTGCATTACAGGCCACTGCACATTTGGACAGTGTCCAGACGTCGCTGTGAGACCTCATGCTGGCTGGGATGATCGCTAACATGCCATCAGCAAAACTCCACAGCCTGAAAAAGAAATGCATCAGACACTGGACGGCTCTGGGTGAGAAACACACATGGGACGGCAGATGCATCAGCAGGCGTTCTCCTGCGCGCTACGATAACACGCTGTTTCATTCTGGATGCTGGGACACCATGTCCAGCACTGAAGTCAAGGGGGGCAACGCCATGACATATGTCTACCCATATCAGAGGAACCTTGAGAAGGAATGTGCACTGCTTCAAGGAAATACAAGGCAAGGATGTTCTAATACAAAAGTGTTCAAATGTTTGGGGTCTGTGATCTTCATTTTTTTTATTAATACATTTATTTATTAAGAATGCATTAAATTGATCAAGTGACAAGTAAAGACATTTATAACATTACAAAATATTTCTATTTCAAATAAATGCTGTTTTTAAACCCTATATTCATTCAAAATGTATCATGGTTTCCACACAAATATCAAGCAGCACAACTGTTATAATAATAAGCAATGTTTCTTGAGCATCAAATCATCATATTAGAATGATTTTTGAAGGATCATGTGACACTGAAGACTGGAGTAATGATGCTGAAAATTCCGATTTGCCATCGCAGGAATAAACTAGATGTTAAAATATATTAAAATAGAAAACAGAATTATAATAACATTTCACAATATTACTGTTTTTACTGTATTTTTCATCAAATAAATGCAGCCTTGGTGGGCATAAGAGACTTCTTTTAAAAACATTTAAAAAAATTACAAACCCAAACTTTTTAATGGTAGTCTACACTATATTGCCAAAAGTATTGGGACACCCCTCCAAATCATTGAATTCAGGTGTTCCAATCACTTCCATGGCCACAGGTGTATAAAATCAAGCACCTAGGCATGCAGACTGCTTCTAGAAACATTTGTGAAAGAATGGGTCGCTCACAGGAGCTCAGTGAATTCAAGCGTGGTACCGTGATAGGTTGCCACTGTGCAATACATCCATTCGTGAAATTTCCTCACTACTAAATATTCCACGGTCAACTGTTAGTGGTATTATAACAAAGTGGAAGCAAATGGGAACAACAGCAACTCAGCCACGAAGTGGTAGGCCACGTAAAATCACAGAGCGGGGTCAGCACATGCTGAGGTGCACAGTGCGCAGAAATCGCCAACTTTCTGCAGAGTCAATAGCTACAGACCTCCAAACTTCGTGTGGCCTTCAGATTAGTTCGAGAACAGTGCGTAGAGAGCTTCATGGAATGGGTTTCCATGGCCGAGCAGCTGCATCCAAACCTTACATCACCAAGTGCAATGCAAAGCGTTGGATGCAGTGGTGTAAAGCACTGGACTCTAGAGTAGTGGAGATGTGTTCTCTGGAGTGACCAATCACGCTTCTCTGTCTGGCAATGGACAAGTCTGGGTTTGGCAGTTGCCAGGAGAACAGTACTTGCCTGACTGCATCGTGCCAAGTGTAAAGTTTGGTGGAGAGGGGATTATGGTGTGGGGTTGTTTCAGGGGTTGGGCTTGGCCCCTTAGTTCCAGTGAAAGGAACTCTTAATGCTTCAGCATGCCAAGACATTTTGGACAATTTCATACTCCCAACTTTGTGGGAAGAGTTTGGGGATGGCCCCTTCCTGTTCCAACATGACTGCGCACCAGTGCACAAAGCAAGGTCCATAAAGACATGGATGAGCGAGTTTGGTGTGGCGGATCTTGACTGGCCTGCACAGAGTCCTGACCTCAACCCGATAGAACACCTTTGGGATGAATTAGAGCAGAGACTGCGAGCCAGGCCTTCTTGTCCAACATCAGTGCCTGACCTCATAAATGCGCTCCTAGAAGAATGGCCAAAAATTCCCATAAACACACTCCTAAACCTTGTGGAAAGCCTTCCCAGAAGAGATGAAGCTGTTATAGCTGCAAAGGGTGGGCCAACTCCATATTAAACCCTACGGATTAAGAATGGGATTTCATTTAATTAAAGTTCATGAGCATGTGAAGGCAGGTGTCCCAAAACTTTTGGCAATATAGTGTATTTCCATTTCATTGTAACCTTGATAAGAGATGATGATGTAATGACCCTTTAGTGCTCATATTGGACCAGCTTGACCTTCTTTTGACAGAAATCTTGCATCAAAAAGCAACTTTTACCATCACGCATTTTCCATCTATTAAGTTAGTCGAGTTCTGGCTGGATGAAGTAATAATGGCTCTCAACTGCCGCCACAGAATTATTGCATATCAGGGGCCGTATTACAGAAACTTCCTATCTTTAGTTAAGATCTGACAAGTTCTAACTCAAATCGCTATGGTAACTGATCAGATAAGATACATTAAAAACTGTAGTATTGTAAAATATTATTGCTAATTAGAAAAACTTTTCTATTTGAATATATTTTGAAATGTAATTTTCAGCATCATTACTCCAGTCTTCAGTGTCACATGATCCTTCAGAAATCATTCTAATATGCTAAATTGCTGCTCAAGAAACATTTATTATTATCATCAATGTTGAAAACAGTTGTGCTGCTTAATATTTTTGTGGAAACCTTTTTTTTTTCCAGGATTCTTTGATGAATAGAATGTCTTTACTGTGACATTTGATAAATTCAATGCGTCTTTGCTGAATAAAAGCACTACTTTTTATCTATAATATCTATAATAAGCTGTTTAAGGCATCCACTGTGACATCACATCCTGCTATTGGGGCATGTTGTCACCCGTCAACATTTCTTAAATTAACAGTAAAAAAAATGTACTGGGCAGAAATGGTGGAAATATTGAATAGCTTTTTTTTAAGCCAAGACTTTGTGTGCCCACAAAGATATTCACTGCAGTAAAACGTGTGACAACTAGCCCCGGCCTCCCTAATTCACCCTATTCTTCTTCTCTAATGTCTGACCATATCTTCTGTCAGCTCCCTTCCACCCTCTTAGTCGCTCCCTTCCACCGTCTATATACCCCTCGACTCTATGGTGTTTCTAGTAGAGACAGATATGAGACGGAAGGCAAGTATGTGGCCCATTGTGTCCTCATTACGACTTTAGAGCTGTGATGTGACCGTACAGCCAGGAATTCAATCATGTTCTCACTCCCTAGTGATGCTGCTACTGCTTAAGGGGAGCAAGAAAAGCACAAGAACGTTCCCAAACGCTACATATGTGTTATTTAAACATTATATAAAGGCTACAGAAGTGTAATCACTTTATGGCATCTACAGGAGGAGGAAAAGGATGTTCAGCTTTGGAAAGAATGGATGCTGTCCTATCATCAGTTCTCACTATCATCTGTACTGATACAGTCTGTAATGAATAAATGGTTTAATAACAGCACACTGATTCTTGTTCTGCTGCTTTTTTGTTGTATTGGTTATAATAATAGCAAGCATAGTGTAAATAATTGATAACTGAATAATTGAATATAATTCTTATATTTTTCAGACAGAACATAGATATTGGTTGTGCTTTTTGCGTTGTATATAAGATAAAACTGTGTTTAAAAGCTGTACTGAAGACTGAGCGTCCCCTTGTGGACATTTGGGGAAATTAATAACATCAAGATTAAGGTCCAAATTTACTGACACAATTACTCTCTTTACTATACATTCAAAAACTGCTAGTAAATGTCACAAATATTATACATAATTATACACAAAAAATTACAAACAATAGAACATTTTAAACCTGAAATTTAGAAGTAGGAAGACTTAAATAGTATTTTAAATAGTTAAAACGTACTTCAGTAATCTTTTTTTTTTTTTTTTTTTTTTACAGTACATTAATATTTTCTGCATTTTAAAATAATAGTTACATCAAACACCTGCAGTTAAGATGCAATAGATGTAACAGACGACGCAACTGCTTGTAACTGTTGAAGGATGGAAAGTATTTGAGTCTCTATTTTTAACTAACAAAAAGCACAAGCAAAACAGCATATTATCAGGTATGGAGTCAATGCAATCTTGCTTCCTCAGGGACCAGTTTACTTCCTATATTTTTAAAGGGCACACTTGAATGAATTATTGTATGCAAATAGCTAAACTGTGCTAAATTATCTTGGATAAAATTAAGTTACATTTCCAGAAAAGAGATGATGCCAATGCATTCACAACACCACCCATACACTATATTGCCAAAAGTTTTGGGACGCCTGCCTTTACATGCACATGAACTTTAATGACATCCCATTCTTAATCCATAGGGTTTATTATCGAGTTGGCCCACCCTTTGCAGCTATAACAGCTTCAACTCTTCTGGGAAGGCTTTCCACAAGGTTTAGGAGTGTGGTTATGAGAGTTTTCGATCATTCTTCTAGAAGCGCATTTGTGAGGTCAGGCACTGATGTTGGACGAGAAGGCCTGGCTCGCAGTCTCCGCTCTAATTCATCCCAAAGGTGTTCTATCAGGTTGAGGTCAGGCCCGTCAAGTTCCTCCACACCACACTCGTTCATCCATGTCTTTATGGACCTTGCTTTGTGCACTGGTGCGCAGTCATGTTGGAACAGGAAGGGGCCATCTCCAAACTGTTCCCACAAAGTTGGGAGCATGAAATTGTCCAACATTTCTTGATATGCTGAAGCGTTAAGAGTTCCTTTCACTGGAACTAACCCCTGAAAAACAACCCCACACCATAATCCTCCCTCCATTAAACTTTACACTTGGTACAATGCATTCAGGCAAGTACCATTCCCCTGGCAACTGCCAAACCCAGATTCGTCCATCGGATTGCCAGACAGAGAAGCGTGATTGGTCACTCCAGAGAACACGTCTCTAGAGTCCAGTGGCGGCGTGCTTTACACCACTGCATCTGACGCTTTGCATTGCACTTGGTGATGTAAGGCTTGGATGCAGCTGATCGGCCATAGAAACCCATTCCATGAAGCTCTCTACACGCTGTTCTTGTGCTAATCTGAAGGCCACGCAAAGTTTGGAGGTCTGTAGCTATTGACTGAGTTGCTGTTGTTCCCAATTGCTTCCACTTTGTTATAATACCACTAACAGTTGACTGTGGAATATTTAGTAGTGAGGAAATTTCACGAATGGACTTATTGCACAGTGGCAACCTATCACGGTACCACGCTTGAATTCACTGAGCTCCTGAGAGCGACCCATTCTTTCACAAATGTTTGTAGAAGCGTCTGCATGCCTAGGTGCTTGATTTTATACACCTGTGGCCATGGAAGTGATTGGAACACCTGAATTCAATGATTTGGAGTGGTGTCCCAATACTTTTGGCAATAGAGTGTGTATATATGTATATATATATATATATATATATATACATAACTCTCACAGGCCTAGTACAAGTTGAGATGGATTGATGTGAAGAGTGAATTTGAGCTGTCTGATAAGCTGTAATCTTGAATAAATCCACTAATGTGACTCCATTGTTTCTTTTTATGCTTTCTTTCTTATATGCACATTGTCTTACTGTTGGCGTAACTCTGTTGCTTTTAAATGTGCTATAGAAATAAAATTTGACTTGGCTTTGACTTGATTAAAATACATTTTGAGACCCGGATCTGGCTCAGCGTGTGGGCCATAAATCAAAAGACAATATTCAAAGGGAGTAAAGATTGAAGAAAATCACATAACCCTCGGGATATCACTTATTACGAAATAGTAAACGTGTAAGAAATGGACCTTTCTAATTTTTCAAGTAAAGAAAAATGGCTGACCTCTGGACCTGGTGACTTCAGGATTTGGTTTGGGTGGCTTTTTAATTTCTCAATCTCCAAGTCTATTTCATATTGACCTCCACATCCTGCATGAAATAAAAAAATTAAAGTGAAAAATGTTTATAAATGTCAAAACAGTCCAGATCATTCCAGCATGGCTATTAAAAGGTTTCAATTAGGTTCTATTTGGAACATAGAATATGCTCTAGAATCTAGATCCAAGCTATTGTAAAAGTAGTCCATGTGACTCATGCACTATAGAACTGACTCAAGTTTTGTGAAATGGGTCAAATAATTAATTGAAAAGATCCAACTCCAAAGAATAATTCATTATCAAATCAGACATTGTAGTTAATTTTTGAGAGTTCATAAGAGAATTTGCACTCTAAAAAATATTGGCATTTATGGTTCCATGAAGAACCTTTAACATCCACAGAACCTTACCATTCCACATTCTTTATAGTGAAAAAAAGGTTCTTTAGATTATTCAAATGTTCTTCACACTAAGAAAAAAATGACGTTCACTGAAACGTTCTTTGGGGAACCAAAATGGTTCTTCTATGACATCGCTTCAAAACCCCTATTTGGAACCTTTATTTTCAAGAGTGTATGGCAAGATTTTCAGTGAATTTTGTTGTTTGGTTTCAGAATATACAGTAGTGCATAGTCATTCTGTATGGACTAGTTATATGACCACATTTGATGGATCTTCTTTGTCATTTTGGCGCTTAACAGTCCTATTCCCTATTTACTTTCATTATATTTATAAATAGTGGCTAGTATAAATGTGTCTACAGGAGGAGGAAAGTCATACGGGTTAGGAACAATATGAGGGTGATTTAATGACTTTTGGGTGAACTAGTCCTTTAAAATCACAGTATTACCAGGCTATGACACAGCCATGTCACTGCTCTCCAAGACATTACATCTGACTCTTGTTATGCCCTGGCACGGCTAGTGTAATATTTTGGTAACCTTAGGCATTTAATGAGCCTGGTTGTAATAAGACAGTCACGTAAGCTTCCCACGAGTCCTCCATTTATAACACTGACAGGTGTTGCGTGAAATTCGCCCTTTGCATCAGCTGGTAGGTAAAGAGTCTGAAGAATTGACATCTGCTGGGGCAATCTTGCCTGGTTATTGTGTTGTATTAACATTAACAGAAACAAAAATCTGTATGTAGTACACTACCGTTCAAAAGTTTGAGGTCGGTATGATTTTTTATGTTTTTCAAAGAAGCTCACCAAGGCTGCATTTGTTTGATCAAAAATACAGTAAAAATGGCAATATTGTGAAATATTATTACAATTTAAAACAACTGTTTTCTATTTTAATATATTTTAAAATTTAATTTATTCCTGTGATTCAGCATCATTACTCTAGTCTTCAGTGTCACATCCTAATGCATTCCTGCAAAATAGACATATTCATTTCTTTCTTCAAAATTTTTTTCGAAACAAATGGGACTGATTGAGAAGGCCATCAACTTATGACCTTTAATTCATAGGGGTATTAATTTATGTTTTAAATCAGTCTCTCTCTGGCAGCCTGTTAAGGTAAAAATAAATTAGGCCTTTTAATGATTAGGTCACATCTATAGGTTTTATTTTCAGTGCAAATGGATGTAAGACGATAGGTCACTGCTGAGTTCACAGAGTGCCCTTATTATGCATTTATTGGAGGATGTCTTAAAAAGTAGATTTGATTAATAGTAAGAGTGACAGTTTAAGAGGTAGAGGAGTATGTGTTAAGGTCAGAAATAAGATAAGAATAAAAGGAAGACTGGTGTGACACACTGTGTGTGTGTGTGTGTGTGTGTGTGTGTGTGTGTGTGTGTGTGTGTGTGTGTGTGTGGCCTGGTAAACCCTACGTTATGGGGACAAAATGTCCCCACAAAGATGGCAATATCCGAAATCCTTGTCCTTGTGGGGACATTTTTTGGTCCCCATGAGGAAAACAGCTTATAATTCATACTAAGTGATGTTTTTTGAAAATGTAAAAATGCAGAAAGTTTCCTGTGATGGGTAGGTTTAGGGGTAGGGTTAGTGTAAGGGGATAAAATATAAAGTTTATACAGTATAAAAACCATTATGTCTATGGAAAGTCCCCATAAAACATGAAAACCCAACATGTGTGTGTGTGTGTGTGTGTGTGTGTGTGTGTGTGTGTGTGTGTACAGAGCAAGAAAACATTTAGAGGCCATAGTGGAAAAAACGTGATTAAATCTATGACAAATTAACATCTAGTACCTGAATGTGAGCATATTATGTCTTTATTGGATCCGGTTGGTTCACTCAGCGGCCATCTTGGTTGCACTATTTTCTAGGCATGCAAATCCAGCCCCTATGTACTTGATTGGGGAAAGACAGAAATGTCCAAAGCATAAATACTATAAATAGCATGGTTTATTTAGCTTAAATAACACTAAAGCACCTTTACATTTGCATTGTTTTTTGCAATGTTTTTTAGGCTAGTCCAGCTAATGCTAGTAAAAACAAACAAACAAAACAAAACAAAAAACAGCCTCTTCAGAAAGGCTCTTTTGACAAAAGGTGTCCTATTGATTTATCCCAAACAATTTTCTTCTAGTGATCTGGAAGCCCATTTCCACCACATAAGAAAAAAACATGCTTTGGTAAATCATAATTATGACAAACAAAGTTACAATTATAAGATCAAATTAATGAATAAAAAAAAGTCATAATTAGGACATATTAAGTCATAATTATGAGATTAAAACATCAAAATTATGAGATAAACAGCAGAAATTATGACTTAGAAATAATTTTTACCACATAACTATGAATTAGTATGTCATTTATAGTATGTCAGTTATTTATATGTCACTTAGTCTGTCATAAGTTTGAATTTATCTCATAATTTCAACTTCATAATTTTTATGTCATAATTAAGATTTACCAAAGTATGATTTTTCTCTTATATGGCGGAAATGGGCTTCCATATTCTCCTCCTATACTTTGATATAAATGTATATATATATATATATATATATATATATATATATATATATATATATATTTATTTATATAGTATATGTAGTATATGAAGTATATGAGAAGTTGTACATTTCACTCAGTTACAACAATATAATAACATTTTACGTCAACACAAGAAATTCTAGGTGTATGAATGTTTAGTCATTTCCCTTTCCAATAAGAATCAAATCTGACGGACATTGTGAAAATCAGAGAAACCGTTTTATGTGATGTGTTCTAGAACCTGGATGAGAATCGTATCTATGACATCACTGCTGTAGTCCACATGCTCAAGATGAAGAGAAGGAATGAAAGACACCAGCAGACGGCTCAGGTTTAGACGCAGTGTCCTCAGTTTGGAGCTTTCATCTTTCTCTTCCTTGCCTCTCTTGCTCTGTTCCCTGAGCTCCGACAGTTGACACTTCAGCTGATCACACAGGGCAGAAAGGCTGGTCTTCTCCTCCTCTACCCTCTCCAGCTAGACACAGAACATAGAAAATTCAATAGATTTAGAAAAGACATGCATAAATAAACTTTTGTAGTTCCAGAAGACAATAGAAGTAGTGCTGGTCTGTGCAAAAGTCAGTGACACAATGCTAGGCTGTTGTGGGTGGTTGCTAGGGTGTTGCTATAGTGTTCTATGAGGTTGCTACAATTTTCTGGGTGGTTGCTTAATGGCCAAAAGTAGGGGTGGTGACAAACAGGTAGACACGATTAATCGCTATAAATTTGTCAACTGGTAGAGATTTTGGACTATTACCTCTATCGCGGTTAAGCTCACGTGACATATCCATGCTGCGCTGCCACTAAAGCTTATCATTTGAAAGAGTTTTTAAACCTTGGGGTTTAAAAACAAGTGCTTTTAAAACATTCAAGCACAATAAGCATATATATATATATATATGTGTGTGTGTGTCAAAATGCCCGTCTTTGCGACTATCCTTCCTTATAAGGAAGTGCATGTATCAGTAGGCTATATTAGATCAGTGCATTCTGTCTTAAAGTTTTTGCTTTTGATTTTATACAATGTATGTAGTATTTATAGGCCTATCTAGTGCTTGAAGTTTTTCAGGTAGGTCAATTTTATTTGGTCATTGTTGTATTGTAGTTTTTTGTCCTATTACTTGTAATTAGTTTCTTTGTTCCTATTTTATCATTGACTGTTTACTTGTCTTCAGTAAGCTTGATAGTATATATATACTTATGTTAGTTAGGTTAGTATTAGTTTGATGAGATGTATGAAATGTCAATGATAATTGATATCATAAAAACTTTATTTAAAACAAAAATAACTATATCGTGATATATATAATTTTCGTGAAATAAAATGACTCATATTGTGATTTTGGTCATATCACCCAGCCCTATCCAAAACATAACCAATATAATCAATCCTCAAGCAGTATTGCTATACAGTAACTAAAACTAAAGCTATTCATTTGTTTCATTATTTGAAATAAAGTGGAAATAAAATAAAAAATACAAATTAGATGAAAAAGTTAAACAAAGACTAAAATTACTAAAACTAAATCTGAAATAAATATGAAGGCTAAATAGAAATGTCAAAAAAAAGACAAAATTACTAAAACATTGAAAACTGAATATATAAATATAAAAGCTAATTCAAAATATTCATAAATTCTACATAAATAATACTAAAATAACAAGTCTCTATATGATATTTATTTCTTTTACTAACCTTTTTGAATAATAAAAATAGCTTATATAGTTATATACCCACTTAAGTAAGACTTTATAAGGTTTCATTTGGTTAGTTTAGTTAATGCATTAGTTAACATGGACTACTAATGAACAATACTTATACATCATTTCATTAGTTAATTTTAACATTTACTAATACATTTTAAATAAAAAGTTATATATTTTATTGTTAGTTATACCTTGGTCTGTTTAAATACTCGATTCTGATTGGCTGGAAGGTGTGCAGTAAAACCGTTTAATGCACAGGTAGTTCCAGTCAGTTTGATTACAGTTCGAAATTAACCCGCCACTATAAACATTGGTAACCATAGTAACACAGTTACGCTTGCAAACAGAGTGAGAGACATATATTAAAACGTTTATTTAGGTAGGCTAAATGGATGATTTTTGCATATCGTTTAATTTGTACGGTGAATATGGCAATTTTGAGAAATGAGCCCAGGCACAAGACGAAATAGAAGACTTGGAGAAGACGTTGAATGACAAAAAGCGGCACAAAGAATTAACACCGGCAGAGCTAGATAAGATAGAAGACGACAAAGATGAGGTCAATACGAAAAAGACAACTAAATGGGCAGTTAACACTTTCAGTGACTTTTTGTGTCTCAGAGCAGGTATTAACCGTCACATTACAAAATACAACATCATAAGTGATAAAGACTTCAAGTCAGGCAATGCCGTTTTTAAATCGGTTTTAAAGTGCTACAGGAAAAATGGAAAAGACACCAGCGTTCATCATCCGCGTATTACTGAGTCTGACTTGGAGAAAATTAGAAATGCATCTGCACTCTCCCCTTTCACACCCATAGGACTTGTAAGAAAAGTTTGGTTTGACATACAGCTGTGTTTTGCATGGAGGGGAAGAGAAGGAAACCGTAACCTATCAAAAGAGTCTTTCGTTCTCCGGCAGGACGAGAATGGGAAAGAGTACCTGACACTGGCTCATAACTCAGAGACAAAAAACCACAAGGATCCCACTGCATCGGATAGAGAACATTTTTACGAGGATTTATGTTTGCAAGCCCCGGCGACCCACTTTGTCCCGTGGACAGCTTTAACAAATATCTGTCAAAGTGTCCAGAAAATGCCGGAGCGTTCTATTTGCATCCGAGACGCATCCCTCTGTGCAAACTCGAGAGCACCGAAGTATGGTTCACCAGGGAGCCGATGGGTCTCAAATACCTTGGGATTTTCTAAAAAATATTTGTGAAGAGGTTAATAGATATTTCGATTTTGCCCACGAATTTAAACTGTGTTTATATTATTTTCCAAACCTAAATTGTATACTTTAAATTCTTGTTTTTCAGGTGGAAGGTATCTCACAAATGTACACAAACCATAGTTTGCGGAGCACTATAATTTCACCTCCAAGCCTAAACCTGAAATAACCCTACCCTTTTCCATTTCTAATTTCACGATAAATGGAAATGTTGAGTTTAACATCAATTAGTATAACGATGAGTAAAATAATCCCCAAACAAAATTTCCAATTTTTTAAATTGTACTTAATTTAATGCATTTCAATAAATGTAATGTGTCTTTATATTTATAGTAGCCTAAACTGTGATTAGAGACGCCGGTTTTATTTCACACTCTACATAATTCATTTAATAATAAATGATATGATTAGTTCAAATAAAGATTGCCTTGTCACTGTCAGTGTTGCCTGTCATTCATAAATAATTTGAATAAATCCATTAAAGAATCATTAAGTTAGCCTATGTTAGCTATATGCTTAAGCAACGAGGGGACTTCAGAGTGTAGACTTTAAAGAAGAGATGCACACAGTGCAGCTAACTCGCGCACACATCTCTATCTCTCTCTCTCTGATCTTTTTCTTTCAGTTCTCTGTCTCTCTCTTTTAATAATGAATTTAAATAAATGTGATTTGTTCAAATAAAAACAATCCGATGGCTCTACTTTATTTAAAGCGGACGGAGTGCTAGAACTAACAAGCCATAACTTAAGAAAATAACCATCATTTTAACCCGTCTGTTAAAAAATTACACTGTAAACATCAGTTACAGCTTTAACTTGTTTTTAACTTGTTAAATAACCAAGGTATAAGCGGGATAATCCACGGCTAGCCATGCATTAAAGGATTTTAATGCACGACCTAGAGGCTTCACGTCGGGTGGTTCTTCGCCTCTACGTCGTGCATTAAAATCCTTTAATGCATGGCTAGCTGTGGATTATCCCTTACTTATTGCACTGTGAACTAACATGAATAAACAACTGTATTTTATATTTGTATTTTAACTAACATAATTAAAAGTTAATGAATGCTGTAATAATATATTGCTCATAATTGTATAAAATGATATGATCATAGTCATTGCATTACCTCATGAAATTTTTTTATTTTTTTTTGTTTTATATGAGATAACTTTAAGTCAGTTTAATATAATTTAAGTTGAAATGCCCATTTGATTATACTTTAAAAATTTAAGGCAGCAACTGAATTTAAGTTAAGTTGAAATAGGTGGAGGTTTTTTTGCAGCGTAGGTAGTTCATGTTAACTAATGCATTAACTAATGATAACAAATAAGACCTTATTATAAAGTGTTACCAGCAGCAAGAAACATTTTACTAACAACCATCCCACATCTCAAATCAATCCGCTCTGCCTCTTACCCTGCTGATGAGCTGGTTCCTTTCGTCCTCCAGGGCGGCGCTGTGCTCTCTAAGCACCTCCAGTTCCTGTCGGCACACATCTCTCTCCTCCGCTGTCTCATGCATCAGCTCCATTAGCTCATCCTGCCACTGTTGCACCTCTGTCAAGTTCCATTCCTCTTCCTCCTCCTCTTCTTCATCATCAACATGACCTTCATGATGCACCACAACTTTATTCTCATTTTTCAAGGGCAATTCGATTATCTCCTCCACAGCTGAGCTGTATCCCCTCCCTGTCCCAGATGATGCATCTTTTTCACATGTCTCCTCTGCATCAGCGGGCCCCTGATGCGACTCAAATCCCTCCATCATTCCGCTCTCAGCTTTGGTCACGAGTGTGTCAGATTGAGCGAGAATATTTCTCTCCTTATTCAAAACAGGCCAGCAATGAGACTGCGAGGAGAGCTCTTGTGGTGTGGTGAAAGGGGGGACAAGAGAGGATGGTGTCTGTTTTTCTAGGGTAAAAAACGTCTGTTTTGCTCTGTAAATATATTTTTAAAAAGTTTAATGTAACATGTTTATTATAGAAATATGGGTAGCACTTTATTTTACAGTCCTGTTCCGCATGTACATACTATGCACTTCGTATAGTAATTACAATAACTCTTTAGTAACTAGGTACTAACCCTGTACCTACACCTAAATCTAACCCTTAAAGGGATAGTTCACCCAAAAAAAAAAATGCTGTCATCATTTACTCATACTCAAATTGTTTCAAACCTGTATGAGTTTCTTTCTTCTGCTGAACACAAAAGAAGATATGCTGAAGAATGTTGACCAGACAGTTAACGATAGCCAATAACTATATGTTTCCATCCACCTATTTTTATGTGCATTTTAGGATATTGCATAAAAAACTGCTAGATTGAAATAGCAAGATGCACATAAATTCTAATGCGCAATACATTTTTTATCCAATAAGATAACATGCGCATTAACTACGATGGAAACACATTTAGCGAATAAATCCCTCGATGCGCATCAAAAAAATCATGTGACTGCACGATGGGACGGCATAACTGGACAAACCAGTGGACTGATTTTGTTGCACAGCATCTAAAAATGCTGTTTTGGATGTTCTGAAATGCCTGAGCAAAGCCTGTCGTCAAAGTGGTTTGGTATAATTACCTTCCAGAACTGTCTTACACAACTGCATTCCCAAACAGCAGCATCTGCCTCTGAAAGCAGGTTTATTGCGCAAGTAATTTATTATATATGAAAATGATTATATACAGTGGCTTTCACTTTTCTTAGTGATATTTAGAACCATTTTATCAGGAAGTTATTATATGTGTTCTCTTCGATTTAATGAATGGAAACGCTGCTTTATTCTCAAATGTTTTTTCCAATTCAGCGAATAAGTTACATTCGCAACTTTGGATGAAAACATAGCCATTGACTTTCGTAGTAGGAAAAAAAATACAATGGAAGTCAAATGGCTACCATTAACTGTCTGGTTCCAACATTCTTCAAAATATCTTCTTTTGTGTTCAACAGAAGAAAGAAACTCATGGAACAACATGAGGGTGAGTAAATGACAGAATTTTCATTTTTGGGTGAACTATCCCTTTAACTTATGTAGTTACCTTATATTGCCAACTGCTTTGTTAAGGATACTGTTAGTACACATAAGTGTGTGTACTGTAAAATAAAGTGCAACCGAAATATGTATGAACGATCACCAGTTGTATTATTCCTACCTTCTTAGAGAGTTGGAGACAGCGGTCAGGTTAATGAGGGGCAAAGGGGACCTCTCAGCAAAGGACAGTCCTAAACATGAAATAAATACTAGTCATAGTTGACCAAAAAAAAAGAGAAAATTCTGTCATCATTTACTCACCTTCATGTCATTCCAAACACATATGCATTTGTGCGGAGCACAAAAGAAGATATTTTGAAAAATGTCTCTGTGGTGGTTTCTTTCATACAATGAGAGTCAATGGGGTTTAATGTTGTTGACAATTATTGTATGGACCGTTTAAAAACAAGAAACATTCTTCAAGAAATCTTCTTTTGTGTTCCGCAAAGGAAAAAAAGTCATACAGGTTTGGAATGACAATACATGACATGGTGAGCAAATGAGGACTATTCCTTTAAGGCAAGTTAAGTGTGCCATTTTAGAAAGGACAATTGAGTCTGTACCTTTAAAAGAAACATGTTAAATTTATTTTAGAATCATTTTGATTAATCATGTGAAACTGAAGACTGGAGTAATAGCTGCTGAAAACTTTTCTGCAATCACAGAAATAAATTACATTTTAAAATTTTGAATGGTAGTGTGCAGTGTTTTATAAATCATCTTAAAATGTAACTTGTTATGTTACAGTAAATACAGTGAAAAGATGTATAACACTCAAGTTTGTTAATGTGGTTTGTTCATACAGATATCACCATTGCAAACACTATTACAATTTAGAATTTTTCTGCTGAGCGAAAACTAGATGAAAACAAGCTGATTGTAATGAAAAGCCAAAGTGTATGGGGGCTCTATTGAGGCATGTCATTAACACAACCAAAAACCACATCAGAGCCTCTCAAACTAAGCGGTAAGGCGATGCAAAGCTATTTTAGTATGGCTTTTATGTGGCATACTAGCATCTTTACCAGACAAAACAGAGGCTGGTGGATGTCTGGGTGCCTGACTGGTTGTTAACGCTCCTGGTCGGTCCTTCGTCTGTGAAGACAAGAAGACAAGATTCTGAAATATTGCTTTTTGATGAATAATCAGTTTGCATTAGCATCTGGGACACATGATTTTTTATTGGTTTGCTTTAATACTTTCAAAAGATTTAGAGTATCATAATATCTACCCTGAACTTCATAGAGTTAAAAACCAGCTGAAATTTCAGCCATACATTATAAAGCCCCAATTTCGTTTTTGCTGAATTTTAAAGTGTCCCTATGATGTTATATTAAAGGTTCCTACTTTTATTTTGGAGGTCTCCTACAATAGGCTTACATAAGAAATTGCGAGCATTTTGGTCGCATATGCGCCAGAGATTTAATCTGTGCCATCTCATAAAATATTTGGGACCATTTGTGTGAGTAATTAATTGATATTGCAAGATTAATCAAATAATTGTTGAGGTGCGACTTGTTTTCATTTCTATACAAAAACTAGTTACTGCACAGTATGTGCCTGCTGTGAGCTGATTCCACCGTTCTATCACAACCAAGCAAACTTCATCTTTACATTAATTAACTTTAAAGCAGACTTTAGGTTGGTTAATATTAGCCGTCAATCACTCCCTTTCACTGCGCACCGTTGTCACGTGACAGGGTGCTTACTAACGCGCAGAATGTAAAGAGCTGAAGAGAGAAGGATAAAAAAAAGGGATTTTTTTTTTTTTAAGGGACAAGTGAAAGAGAATTGTCCGACCGGACAAGTAGCCTGATTAAAACGTCAAAAAAAACGAAGGAATCACCTAAACGCGAGAATGATTCTGATTTTATTTAATTTAGTGTAAGTGGCGATTAATGGTGGATAATAATGTACGTACTATAATGTTACTACTGACTGTAACAAGGTTGCCTTGTTGAGGCTGGCCAGAGGCTGTTAATGCTGTTTTGAGAAATCAAAACAAATCAGCGCAGAAACACACACAAATATCGAAAATATGACATTGATTTCATACAACAGTTAAAATCAAGTCGCTTATACTTTAGACGCAATATTGACTGTTTTTGTTCTGTTCCAGCAGCGAAAATAGTTCCAAACAAAGATCACAGCAACACTCAGCATTTTGAACGAATCAGTTGAGTCAAAGATTCAATGATCCATTCATAAACAACTGCCTCATTCTTGAACCATGAATGAATCGTTTGCATGAATGACTCAAAGACTCACTCATTAAGACAGTCCCTTACCGCCACCTACTGACGGTTTAGTTTCACGTTTAAAAGTATCATTCTTTCCAACATTTCTTATTTGTATATTCAAAATATATTTAAAACAATCTCATAACATTATTCAATGCAATTGTAATTTTTTCAGTGTAAAAGATTTTATTTGATTGGCAACACAGAGTTATTATTCTAACTGAATTTACTGATCAAATGTAAGACTTTAAAATGAAAGGTGAAGCAATAAGATTATTAAATGGTCAATAAATGCCCTTGGGGTAAATATCACAAATATGCAGATTTAAATAGGCTATGATAGAACGGATAGAACACTGGTGAGAATATTGCTTCAGAATAAATTTTATTTAACACAAAAATCCTATTTTTTCGGGGTTCGGTCTCTCTAAACTCCTCCTTTAAGGGAGCCTAATCTGCTCTGATTGGTCAGATGGCCCAGTCTTTTGTGATTGTATATTGCTGAAAAAAAAAAAGAAAGGCTTTAACCATATCTGATTTTCAGCTCTGGAGACTTCCTTAGCACTTGTATGCACAGTGATCTGAACAGTCATGATGGTGTCGGTTTTATCGTATCAATTCGAGCCTGAGTTCTCATCCTTTGAAAGTGCATGCAAAGTGGATTTGCTTTCACAGCGTTTTCTCGACATGTCGACAACACATACCAAACCCTTCCAGGCCTCAGTTAAAACTACAGTGTTTGCGGGCAGGTCAAAGTAGATGTTCGCAGGCAGCCAATGAAGACCATAGACTGCCATTATGCAAATTTGTTACAAACATACGTAGGTTCTAGCAGGAAATTTGCTGATTTACTGATTACTGGAGACAATAACTCCATTTATTATGCGCTTTGATCTTTGACATTTTGCAGACCTTTTTACATTCACAAACAGCTATATATTACACACTACATGAAATGTAATATCTGAAAAAGCATAATAGGGGGAACATACTACATTTATGAATCAATAAATCAATTACAAGTGGAGGGAACTGATACAGTGCCACCTAGCAACTAATACATCTGAATCCTAAAATTGTACGTTTGCCATATTTATCCCTTTCCGTTCTCACAATTAAAGATAAAAAGAGGAAATACAGGAAATTAAAGGAAAAATGAAATGATAACACTTTCACAAACGTACCTAATGAGATAATCCAAGCTGATTTATTAGCATTTGCTACTTGAGTAGGTTGCAAATGTTCTTACCTCTGGAACATTCTCCTCAAGCAGACTCTTTGTATTTCTCCTCCTGAATAAGTTCAGAATATGCCGAATGTCATACCGGTTATGGCTTTCTTAATAATGTCAAGAAAGAACACTTTAGTGTAGGGTCCAATTCTCACTATTAACTAGCTATTAGCATGCATATTAGAATATTGGCTGTTTATGAAGCACATATGAATGCCTTATTCTGCATGACCATATTCTACATCCCTTAACCCATTACCTAAACTTAACAACTACCTTACTAACTATTAATATGCAGTAATTAGGAGTTTATCGAGGCAAAAGTCATAGATAATAGTTAATAGTGAGAATTGGACCCTAATCTAAAGTGTGACCCTAGAAACAATCAGCAATATTGACAGCACAACTTACTGCCGTTTAAAGGGTTTAGGGTATGACTTCTGATCTTCCTTCTCATCTTCTAGTTCTTCCTCTACCAAGCAGGTCCTGTGTGGAGTTTACAGTAAGGTGACAATAAAACTAACAATAATTGATAAATGTAGCAAGGAGTTAATAGTTCGGAATGGGGGGGGGGTGGCGTTATGTGCTCCCCAGTTACTGTGCTCCTCAAATATTTGGCTACCTTTGGGTTTCTTTAACCTTCAAATGTCTTCTCCCAGATACACCAGACCCCTCCAAATCCTTCTTTCCATTTTCACTCATGATATCATGGCAAAACTGTTTTGTTGCTGTCACCTGAACTGTGGGTCATAGTTCATGCTGCAGAACCATTTATCTGGCAGCTCAGTGATGCCATCTGGAAGCCTCCTCCACTTCAGGCAGCTGTCACACTGCACCCAGACTTGATCTGGAACTTTCCTTGAAGAGGACACAGGTAAGTCTATGAAATATTAAAGGGATAGTTCACCTAAAAAATAAAATTCTGTCATCATTTACTCACCCTCAGGTCGTTTCAAAACCAAGACTTACAAAGTTTTTAAGAATGTGTTTTACAATGGATGGGGATGAGAGCGTTTAAGCTCCACAAAGTACACAAAAGCAACATAAAAGTCTTAAAACTATGCAAACAAACCAACATATATAATGAATAAAATATTTAATGATTCCCAGAGTGTGTATGCAAGTTTTAGCTCAAAATACCCCACAGATCATTTTTATAGCATGTTAAAATTGTCACTCTTTGAGGGTGGGCAAAAACGTGCCATTTTTGTTCCCTTAAATGCAAATGAGCTGCTGCTCCTGGCCCCCTTTCAGGAAGAGGGCGGATATTCAAGAGCTTGTGTTAGCAGCTTTGATTACCTCATGCAGACATGCACTGAAAAGGTCAAAAATTGTTCAGCCTTTTATGTTCAAACCAAAGTCAGACAATGATGGAGAGACTCAAGAAGTGACAACATGTAGAAATCAACAGGATGTTTCTGATTGGTTAGTTGATTCTGAATGGTTAGCTGATGTGGAGTTAAGTCATGGATTAGCATATTCTGATATGATAATCTATAAATCGCTTGTGTGGGAACTGTTATAAAATGCCTACAGTGCCAACGAATATATGCTGCATGAAGATAGAACATATGTAGTTTAGTTTAATTACGGTTATGTTGTCATCTTGCTTTTATGACATGCTATTGCATTTGTGTTATGTACTGTATTGCAATAAATGTGAAAAGACAATGCAACAGTTTGAGCAGACTCCCAAATGTGCTCAACTACAACAACTCTTCCTCTTCTCAACATGGCCTCACCCCCTTTGTTGTGTGTTCCCGGGGGCAGGGTTTATGTAAATTTTTGTGAATAAGCTTGTTGTAGTCCCTACCAGCCATTTGTTGTAGTCCTTAAAAAGTGATTTCTATAAAAGTAAATATCTCCCTTTGCTTTGAACTTTAAGCATCTTAACTTTGCAGATGTTGTTTATGCTCAAACAGCAACATTACACACTAACTAAAGTTAAAAAAGTTATATCATAAATAACCACCTCTTTAATTACTTCAAATCACTTGAATGAGCCAAGTATAACTAACGTTGATGTCACAATCAATCTTCAGTGAATAATGACTTAAATTTAGGCTTGTTTCTCTCCAAAAGTTATTGGATGACTTTAGAAGATTTGGAATTTAAAGCATGAGTCATATCCGCTTGTTAAGTCGTGACGTAAGGAACGCCGTTTCTTGGTCCAAGCCTCAACTCGTTTCACTTGAGAATGCCATCAACGGCGACGATGAGCGCTATTTATTCATATTAAACATCAAACATTTTAAAAAGTTAAACATTTTAAATACTTACAGTCTACACAACAGTCTCTGTGCTCACAGCATAACAGACATTAATATTTTAACAATTTATAAAAGATGAATCACTGTCTGACCATCTGGAATTATGATATGGAGATAAAGGTTATGATTATAATTTTTTTTGTAGTATTACACCACATTGTGTGTGTATATTAGCACCGTTTGTTGTTTTTCTTGTGGTATGAGATGCCACGTGACGTCAGACTTAACAACTGATATTCGTTGTGCCGATATGCCCATATTATTTTATGGTGATTTTGCATCTTAAAAGCTGTAAAGACTGAAATTTTTTCAAAGTGTATCCTTTTGTGCAGTGTTATTTTAGTATTATTTACATTAGCGTTTATTTATGTATGTTTTTTTTGTTTGTTTTTTTTAACTTTATTTCAGTTACTGAAAGCTGTTTTAATAGTTTTAGTTAACAGTAACAACCCTGCTTTTAATGTTCCACAGACGAAAGTCATAGGGATTAGTAAATAATGACAGAGGTTTTATATTTGGGTGAACTATTCCTTTAAATTAGCTAGAAAGGTCCTTTGAACCCCGTGATTGTTTTTGGGTTACTGACAGGTTATTGATGGCAGTACTCACAACACATCCTCTATTGGTACTGTGCACTTTGGATCCTCTTTCTTTCGTTTGTAGCGGATTTCATTCCAATACTCCTCCAGCTTTATGCTGAGGTTGTGCATGATCTTCCTGTATAAAATAGTGCCTTTCCATCAAAGTAGCCCAAGGGCATCATTTGGGTAAATGCCGGTAGAGTGATAAACAGCGTTTGTTCAGCGCACCTGTATTTATCGGTGTCATCAAAGTCTTGTTTGTTGTGAGTGGGCTGAAGGAAATTGCACTCTATAACACCAATAACACCCACACCTTTTCTTTCGGCCTGTTATAAAAGCAAACCACAGCTTTTAGTATTGAATTGATGGGTAAAGGAAGCAGAAGAAACATGCAATAATTTCTGGTTACCTTACATTGGCAGCTCACTTTCACGTATGGCTTTATTAGCCTGTTCTTATGGTACATCATAATCCCATAATGCTCTTTGCTTTTGGTGTTGTATCCGAAAGTGATCCGAATACGCTTAGTCTGAGCATTGAGTTGAGAAATGCTGAGACGTTGATGATGTTATATATATGTGCACTCCAAAAAACAATATATTTTCTAAGGATACAAGGAATGATGGTTTGTAGTTGTCCTGTGCGATATAAGCCAGACACTTGGATATTAGCTGGCTCTTCACTCTTTGCCCTCGAATAATGATTTGCATGCGAGGCTTCAGGTATAAGATGCTACAGTATGCCTACAATACAAAAACATAAAGAATCACATAACTGTCTTATTTTCAACCCCTCCCTTTCAATTGACATATTTACCTCTATTCGTAGAAACATAGACACGATAATGTAAATTCTTACTATTGATATAATTTCATGCCACATTCTTGTGAGATATGCTATGCTAGTATGCTCACCCGTAATGAATATTCACTTTCTGGAGTCATGGCGGGACCAGTACTGCTCTCACCATTCCTCTCACTGATGGTGGCCCGGATCAGAATGTCATATTTATCTGTGTCAAAGTCAAATTCAGTGTCGCCATTTGTAGTCCTGAAAAACACAATTTATACACTAGTGTTCAAAAGATTGAGGTCGGTAAGATTTTTAAAAATGTTTTTGAAAGTTTCTTATGCTCACAAATGCTGCATTTATTTGATCAAAAAGACAGTAATATTGTGAAATATTTATACTTCGGGGCTGTTGAATGCTTGAATCTGATTGGCTGACGAACGTTCTAAGGTGTGCAATTATTTTCAGGGAAACGCACGGCAAAAGTAGCTCCAGGCAGGTCTTACTGCAGTACAGTTCCATATCACTTCACCAAATGATTTGAGTTATTTCAGCATTACAGCATTCAACAGCAAAATAACCAGAACCCACAGCAATACTGACCAAGTAAAGAAACATAGTAAACAATAGAAAAAAACGACAAATTATTTCCATGTTTTTTCCCTACAAAATTACGTTTAAGTATGTACGAAAAGCACATACTCTCTTTCTCCCGATCTCTCTGCTCTCCCACTCAAACATAGAGAAATGTGTTTTCAGCGCTGCTCTAACGACTTTATCAGTAAAATAGTTTAGCAACTTAAAAGCTACATGACATGTCTCACTAGCGAGGTAATAACATCACTGTTCTTACAGTTCCGTATTAGTAGACGCTGCTGCTGAACACTGTTGAAAGAGACACACAGGCTGAGGCAAGTCACATTCGTGCTCTCTCTCTCTCTCTCTCTCTCTCTAATAACTCACTGCATTTATAACAGCATTAGTCTGCTATCAGTGGCTGGAGCTTCCGTTACTAGCTCTAATTAGTAATGGAAGCTTGGGTTTAGATGCATAAGAAATTAGTCCTGCACACAAGAGCGTTTTAAGGACAAAACATGACAAATGTCTTGAAATACATAATCTGAACAATGTTTTTAGGTGTGGTGACCGTAGTATAATCAGAATAAGTCAAGTCAAGTCAACTTTATTTATATAGCGCTTTTTACAATGCAGATTGTTTCAAAGCAGCTTCACAGTGTTAAACAGGAAAATAATTAACAGAATTTGATTCGGCTGTACAGCCGCTCTGGAGAAAACGGTGATGTCATCAGCTCATTTCAATTATCATATATATTCAAGTAATGTAGTTGATATAATTTAGTTTAGTAATTAAATTTATTTGGATATTTATTTGAAAATTTAGTGTCCCCAACTGAGCAAGCCAGAGGCGACAGTGGCAAGGAACCAAAACTCCATCAGGTGTCCTAATGGAGAAAAATAAACCTTGGGAGAAACCAGGCTCAGTCGGGGTGCCAGTTCTCCTCTGGCCAATTAACAAACAGTGTATGTTTATTATTTTGGCAGCCTTATAGGTCAGAAGTAATATTAGATTGGATTATTCGAAAGATCGGAGGTATCACGCCAGGTTTATTGAGGATGGCGTGTCGATTAAACAATTATTAAATAGGAATATTCAAAATATCGGAGTCATCACGCCGGAGATGGATCCATTGAGGATGCCATGTCAATGAGCAATTTCAGAGGGTAGACTAATTGACACGGTCTCTGCAGACACTTCAGGGATGCGTTGGTAATGTCTGGGCGCTGGTCCACCATCTGATCTGGATACGGCCCGGATCCGGCTGACTGCAGTAAACTTCGGGATAAACAGAGAGACTAACATTAGCGTAGAGGCCATTCCTCTTATGATGTAACGAGTACATCAGGTGTTATGGGAAGTGTTCCCGGTTCCGGCTGACCTTGTTAATGCAGCCTAAAAATTTGAATAAAACATAAATTAAAAATGTTTTATGTGTATGCCATAGTAAAGAGATGCGTTTTTAGTCTAGATTTAAACTGACAGAGTGTGTCTGCTTCCCGAACAATGCTAGGAAGGCTGTTCCAGAGTTTGGGTGCTAAATAGGAAAAGGATCGACCGCCTGCAGTTGATTTTGATATTCTAGGTATTATCAACTGGCCAGAGTTTTGAGACCGCAATAGACGTGATGGAGTATAATGCGTTAAGAGCTCGCTCAAGTACTGGGGAGCTAAACCATTTAGTGATTTGTAAGTAATTAGCAAGATTTTAAAATGTATGCGATGTTTAATAGGGAGCCAGTGCAGGGTTGACAGAACCAGGCTAATATGGTCATACTTCCTGGTTCTAGTAAGAACTCGAGCTGCTGCGTTTTGGACCAGCTGCAGTTTATTTATTAAGTGAGCGGGGCAACCACCCAGGAGAGCATTACAATAATCTAGCCTTGAGGTCATGAACGCATGAACTAACTGTTCAGCATTTTGCATTGAAAGCATATGCCGTAATTTAGATATATTTTTAAGATGGTAGAATGCAGTTTTACAGATGCTAGAAACGTGGCTTTCAAATGAGAGATTGGTATCAAAGAGCACACCCAGGTTCCTAACTGACGACGAGGACTTGACAGAGCAGCCATCAAGTGTTAGACTCCGGGTTGTTGAATTATTTAAAAATGCATACCACCTCGGGTGTGCATTATTTTTCCAATAATTCAATGGCCCGTCATCAATTATTCCTTACTTAAACCGTTTTCTATTTGAATATACAGCATTTTAAAATGAAATTTATTCCTGTAATGGAAAAGCTGAATTTTCAGCATCATTACTCAAGTCTCCAGTGTCACATGATCCTTCAGAAATCATTCTAATATGCTGGTGCACGATATTATCGATATTGAAAACATACAACAATATTGTTGTGAAAACCATGAGACAATATTTCAGGATTCTTTGATGAATAGAAAGTTCAAAAGAACAGCATTTATTTGAAGTAAAACATCTTTTGTAACATTATAAATGTCTTTACTGTCACTTTACTGGTGGCCTAATGGTTAGAGAGTCAGACGGTAACCCGATTCTCAATACCAGCAGGAAATTACTGAGGTGCCCTTGAGCAAGGCACATAACCCCCAATCGCTCCCTGGGCGCCACAGCAATAATGGTTGCCCACTGCTCCGGGAGTGTGTGTCCACGGTTTGCAGTGTGTGTGAGTGTTCACTACTCACTGCTCTTAATGTGTGTTTGCACTAACTTAGATGGATTAAATTATGAGAACAAATTCCGAGTATGGGTTACCAAATTTGGCCTTCACATGTCTCTTTCACTTTCTGTTCAATTTAATGTGTCCTTGATAAATAAACTCACACTGACCGCAAACTTTTGAATGATAGTGTACATCAGATCATCACCCTAGCCATCTATTTACTCACCCATCCGTTCATGCATGCCAGTAAGAAAGGCGGAGCTTACGTGCGAAGGTTCCAGATGATGATGCGTGTTCCTGTCTGTCCAGCAGCGCTGATGGCGCGGAGCTCTGCGAACAGCTCTCTCTCTGAGCTAAAGAGAGAGTGTGTGAGGATCGCTCTCAGACTGGCTCCATCCTCCACGCTGGTGAGATCAAGAGTTCAGTGTATGTCAAAGCTTAGGAAAAACATGCACATAACATACAAATTGGGTTACACTTTATTTTGATGGTCCACCTTAGACATTCTACTAACTATAAGTAGCTTTGCAACTACATGTCAACTAACTCTCACTAGAGTATTAGTAGACTGTTAGGTTAGGGTTATGCTTTCGTAATAAGTTGACATGTAGTTGCAAAGTTACTTATAGTCTGTAGATCTGTTGGGGAGCATCAAAATTAAGAGTTAGCAGATATTAAGCAAACTCTCTAATGAGAGTTAGTTAACATGTAGTTGCAAAGCTACTTATAGTTAGTTGAATGTCTGAAGTGGACCATCGAAAATAAAGTGTAACCAGAAAAATGTAATATTTGCACTATTTGCAATAAAAAAGCAAAGCTGAAGAAGAGTACTGGTTACGTCCATCGCGTCTAAACGTGATCATAGGCACCAAGACTCGCTGAGCTCCGATGGCCTCGAGGTAAGACTGGGACAGGAGTCCCACACTCATGGTGTCTCTGGTCTTCGTGAAAACAATGGCATCTTTTCCCAGGCGCATGGACCCTGATTTAAACCCATTGCCGTAAACACCAACTGGGATGTGAAATTTTGCTGCTTTCTTCTCGCTGAAACCAAAGCTTAAAAACATCAGGAAAATTTGTTAATATGCATCAGAAGCACAAACATTCAAAATTTCAAATAAATTGTTTTACACTTTTGATTCATCAAAGAATTAGGGGAAAAATATATGTTTTCCATATAAATATTAAGAAACACAGCTCGGTGAACAGGATTTCACTAAGTACAACATGTATCAACATCATACAACATTCCAATCAACCAATCAGATTTAAGGGACAAATTTAGAGTTGTTCAATTTTAGGCTTACAACCAAGGTTAGGTGCTTCTACATCTGTGTTATTCACCCATCATTTCCCTCTGATTTTAGGGAGAAGTTGTGGGTAGGGATAGGGTTAGGACTACATTTTCAGACAGGAATGTTGTTGCAGGAACATATCTTACTTAGAAAAAAATAACAGTGACCACTGCTTTCAACAGCACCAAATCATCATATTAGAATAATCGGTCATGTGACAGCAATGATGCTAGAAATTCAGCTTTGTCATCACAGGAATACATTACATTTTAAAATATATTCAAATAGAAAACAGTTACTTTAAATTGTAATAACATTTCACAAAATTACTATTTTTTATGTATTTTTGATCGATCAAATAAATACAGCCTTGGTGAGCATAAGAGACTTCTTTCAAAAACATAAAAAATGGTACTATCACATATCTAATCATTACTTTATAGATCACCTGGTCAAAAGTTTACAGCTGCATTCATTCACAACTCTAGGCATGATAAGTATAGTAAGTACAAGAAGCCAGTTAGGTGTTCTTAATTGTTCTGGCAGTGGGTCCTAGTGCTCAGTGTTGGTTTAATGTTATAGGCTTTTAGTGCTAATGACATAAGACCACTGTGAATCCCTTGAATTAAGTGACTAGAGTTCTTGATTCTCTTGCAGTTATAGCAACCAGTAATTACAAGTCCATTTCACACACTTTTCACTTGCTGTACTTAAAATGAATAATAAATTAGCTTAACCTCCTGGGTGCCACTGTCCACATAACATTATATTTTAGTGAATTACTCTGACACCATACATGCCACAGTTTTAAGTCTGGGTGTCCTGTAAAGAGCACATTCAGAGGTTTCAAACCCATTTTGAGGTTTCACCAGGACAACAACTTCTCCTTGGTCTTTGAAAATGACTGAATGATCAATTCAGGAAATATGATTATATTTTGTAATATTAGCTATTTAAATTGGACGTTATTTAAATTGGACTCAAATAGTTTGTTATAAATCAACATCTCAGGAAAATGTTATGGGGTTTCTAATCAAAATATGACTTTCTGTTACAAAACAGGGCATTGATTTCATACATGTTCACTGTAGAGGACACCGGGACTTAAATCATGTTTATCAGGCATCTTAGGAGACACAAGTGAATAGGGAAAGAAATTACATATTAATATTCCTATAAAATATTAGATATTATTATGAAAATGTTGCCAACTATTACTCCCATTATTACACATCTTTTTTATTACATGTTGCTCCAAGAACACATTAATATGCAAATTAGATCCATACATTGCATTGAATGGGAAAACCCATGTATGGACATTTTGCCCACATATTGCATAAAGTAAAATGGTATATCAATTCATTCCATTATATATTTCATAACATAGTTGGGAATTATCTTTAAACAAAGTTTGGTTAAAAAAAATAATGGAAAAAAAATCCCATTGTTTTTGCCTATATACATTTATTTATTTTTTAAACAACTGAGTCCTGGTGTCCACTTACGAGGACACAGCATAACATATGAATTAAATATCATTTTTCAACAAAAAAAAAATGTTTTCCCATTTGTTTCTTATGCTCTAAACAATGTAATGACATGAAAAAAATACTAAATTCAAAAACCTTTTTTTTTCCTGGGTCTAAGGAGGTTAAGTGATTGGACAGGCTTGCTGTAGTGCTTTTTACCTGAGCATCTTATGCAGTCTGGCTCTGGTCAAACCCTCCCCATTATCCATAAAAGAGAGGCAGTCTAGTCCTCTAATGCGTGTCCAATCTATCCAGATCTGTCTGGCACGAACATCTGGGTCATACGCATTATCTGCAACACATTTCACTTTTGACGAAATAATATTCAACCAAAACTGGAACATCTAATACAATGTTGCCAGTTGCGCTAGATCACCGACTTCTTATCACACACCTTTGGCAATTTTTCCCTCACAAAAAAGCTACTAGCGACAAATCTTGCGACTTTTTGGACTCCTGGGTTGTGTTCGAATTCCGAAATCGTCCCCTCATTCAATATTCCCTACATTAGTCTACTAATATAGTCCACTTGAAGGAGTATTGCCCTGTTTATTTCAGACACAGCCCTGTAGTAAGCCACTATATCAAACTCGTTCCCATGTCTGATAAAATATGTAAATTAAAACAGCTTTATTGAACATTCGGCTATGTATTAATTATAAAATACAGTAATGTGAGCACGGGTTAGGGAAGAAGTTGGCCCGTGACATTAACTAGAGACATTTGAGCTGACTTTTTCCATTGAAAATAGTTGGCAACACTGATGAATTGTTTAATATGCCACTACTATAATGAGGTCTTAATAGCAAACCCAACATTTCAACATGTCTCTGTTTTATCAAATAAGTCGACAAAAGAGTGATTTAGACGAGAACTCACCAATTATTTCAGCTATAGCACTGAATGGCCAGATGTGGCTTGTGGAATTAGCATGAAGAAATTTGGGACTGATCTACATAGGGTAAAATAGGGTGTTGATAAGGAAAAAGGATTGCATTTTAAAAGCAGCATTTTGCAAATTATGCAAATTAACATACATCTTGCATTAGCTATTTAAATATTTTTATTATGGATATTGTCATAGAATTTGATTTTGAGGTACAAAGTTATAATTCATTATAATTAAAAAATGTTGACACATTTAACAATATAAATATGTATTCTTATTAAAACAAAAACGGTCAAAATGACTGCATTCTTTCACCTTCTTTCTCATATTAAAAACACAGTGGATCATAATAATCTACAAGAAAATTGATAAATGCATGCTACTTACTGTGCTTAGAGGAATGCCACATTTTCTGGTGGCCATATTTGCAGGAAGATCTATGTTAGATATTGAAGAAAGCTGCAGAGAAGGTTGTGTTAACCAACCAAGGAGCGTCTGTGCGTTTTGCTGTCTGTGTCCAGATATAGCGCACACTCCAGCTATGTGTCCACCGAGGCTTCTAAAGGAGTTCTTCACATATTGTTGTGAGCAATAAATGCTGGTATGAATGTGTAACCAGACACATTTTTATTTATGTCTTGGAAATGCAGGTGCTTTGAATGCCAATGTATAATCGAAGGATATTTTCTTCCAAACCAGTACTTTTTTCCATGCATTTTAAAAGGAAGCAATACAACTGGGTGAGAAAGATCATGGAATTTTATTTTTCATTCATTTACAATATTCATCCATTTAAACCTATCAAGATGACAAGTTACAATCCACTGAGTAAAATTATTTTATTTAGGATTAATCGATGTAGTTAACGTTGAACTTGAAATGTTTTTGGGTAATTATTTGGTTTATTCTGTAGAGCTTAGATCAAATGGTAAAGCTTTTTGTGTTTTATTTACAATAATAAGAAATCACACAATGCACATAGTAGCTTTTTTGAGTACCTGAAGTTTTGTCAAAGGTTGTCTTAGTTCAGTCCAAAACTTTCTAGAACTAGACTGTCTGAAAGGTTAGTCTGAATGCGTCTGAACTTGACTCCAGCTTTTCAACAAACACAACCTGTTCTCTCTTTCTTGCTTTCACCAGGGCTGCACTTTCTTCTCAGAAACAAACTGCCCATGGGGCTCTTTGGCCCCTGCAGGCAGCAATGCCAGGTACACTGGAGTGATGGCGCCCTCATCTGGAGATTTGGTTGCATTTGGTCCAGCCATGTCAGTCCTGACCCATCCTGGACAGCAGGCATTGCATAGAATCTCATCTCCAGGCCTCTCTTTCATCAGATTTCGGGCTAGGATTCTAGTCAGGGTGGTGAGGCCGGTTTTGGAGACCCCATATGCAGTGCTGGGCCAGCCTCGTTCTGAATGGACCCCTTCCTGAGCGTCGCGGACGAATCGCTCCATCAGCCCATTCAGTTCTTCCTCTGTGATGTCATCGCTTCGGAAACGAGCCTGGAGTTCTGGACTGCAGCGGCTTAAAGCCACTGAGCCCATTACGCTGGAGACATTCACCATCCGACCTAGAAGCAAATAAGAGCATTTGAGGGAAAAGAGGAGAAGAGAAAAACCACCAGACAAGCAGGTTCTGCAGGGCATAATTTGACTTACCTCCTGGTTTGATAATGGGCAAGAACACGTTGCACATGTCTCTAGTAGCAAAGAAATTGGTCTTCAGTGTCACATCTGCTTGGATCCCAAAGGGTGTTGTGTCTGCCACTGCCATGAAGAAATCAAACATTGTTTTCTTTACATAAAAGGCAAAATTAGGACAAAATGTTAACCATCTAGTGGTCTTCGGTCATTTTAGACTAAAACATTTTACATTTTGAAATGTTTTACTTAATTGGAATGGTATAAAACTTGGTGAATTTTGTGAACTATATTACTATATGAACACAGTTAAAATGGCCACCCTTATAGATTTTTCTTTTGGAGGGGATTATTTCTTGCAATTGTAAAGTATAAACGAGTAATAACATAATAAAAAGAGGTAATGCGACTTTTCATCTCACAATTCAGTTTTTTTCCCCTCGCAATTGTCTTTGGTCTGTTTTGACAGCCGAGGATCACAAGTATGACGCCTATACGTGAGGAATACCAGAGGGTTTGTCCAAACAAGTGCTTTTAGTTACTTTTGAAGGCGATCCCAGCGTTGTTGATGAGCACGTCCAGGCCCCCGTACTTCTCTTTAAAGAAGTCCCGTGCGGTGCGAATGCTGTTGGGGTCATTGATGTCCAGCTGATGGAAAAGCGGTGTCAGCCCCTCCTTTTTCAGACTTTCCACCGCTGCGTTTCCTCGACCGATATCCCGGGATGTCAGGTAAACGACCCCGGCGTACTCTTTGCACATTGCCCGCACGATTGCAAACCCGATGCCTTTATTTGCACCAGTGACCAAAGCTACTTTGCTGTTGCTCATTGCTGCAATGTGTCTGCAATGGAAAAGAAAATAAGAGCATATCATGTGGCATAACAGAAACAACAGCCTAATTAATAAAATAACGTACAAATAACAACAAAACACGTACCTGTTCTAGTCCGTCCAGTTTTGTTTTTGCCAGTTTTTAGTGTTCGTCGCTACTTACTGCGCATGCGCGGAGGAATACACTTGCATAATGCATCGCAGTTCGATGTCTATGTCATGTGCATCAAGTTTTACTTGGCCACAGAGCGATGATTATGAGCTTCAACACTTTTTTTAAACGTAAATATTTTAAATTATTTTCTATCCGTACTCTGATTGGTTCAAACTAAGACAATGACGCAACGAAGACCTAAGCACGTGATCCGGCTGTGTTTTTGACCATGTGGATGTCTATTTTGTTTTTAAATGCGGTTTAGAATGACATTACACCCGTACTTCAGGTAGCGCTGTTATGTGGATACTTTAAGATGAATAAATCTGGGTGTCGTGCTGGGAGAAGAGCGAGGAAAAAAAGACGGGAAAAACACGAGTCGCATGTCTCCAAAGGTATTCTGTTTGTGTGCTGATATATTGTAACTTTGTAGTACAGTGCATAATGTTTGAATAAATGTTTTGTATTTATTTTGCTCCTGTAGTTACTCTGACTCACGAAGCACAGTTTGTTCTTTTGAGGAGATGGCTGAAAGAAAGAGGATTCACCTCACAGTCTCTCATCCCTGCCAACTTCCATGGCAAGTAACCATTGTAGATAGTTTTCACACTTGTATAGTCATTATGTTATTAACTTATATATTTTTGTTCCTCAGACATTGGAAGGGGGCTTATGGCAACTCAAACTATCAAGGTAATTATATAAATATATATATTACTGTACGCACTTTTATTTTAAAGTCACTTATGCTCAACAAGGCTGCATTTATTTTAACAAAAAATATTATTACAATTTAAAATACCTCTCTTTTCTATTGTAATGTATTTTAAAATTAAATTTTATTCCTGTGATGGATTTTTCAGCAGCATTTACTCCAGTATTCATTGTCAAAACATCATAATATGCTAATTTGGTGCTCAATAATAATTTCTTAAAGCGTCTTATCATTGTTGATAACTGTTATGCTGCTTCATTTAAAAAAAAAAAAAATGAAATTACTACATTTATTCACTAGGAATGCATAAAATTATGATGTACAAAGATGTAAGGGTTTCCACAAAATATTGTGTAATTAATTAATGTTATTAATTGGATTCAAATATCCAATCACACTGAAAATATATTTGTCCCCCTTTCAGGCCAAAGACATGGTGATTTCCTTACCTGAGAAATGCTTACTGACATCCAGCATAGTCCTGAAGAGTTACATGGGTGACTATATAAAAAGGTATTTTTGGACTGATCATTATTTCACCCCAAAACCAAAAGAAAAATATGGTTTATTATGATATTTATTATTATTGTATATAATATTAATTACATAACTATATTTAGCATTTTAAAAAATGAATCCGTTCTTAGGACCAGTAAGATTTTCTATGCACACAAATCATTTATATATGAGATATTCTGAGACTATTGTGCTTTAAGATGTTCGAAATTAAATTGGGTTTCCCTCTCTTTCTAACCGTAGATGGCATCCTCCCATATCTCCTCTTCTGGCTCTTTGTTGTTTCCTCATTGCTGAGAGACATCGTGGAGATGCATCAGACTGGAGTCCCTACATTAATATCCTCCCAAAGACCTACACGTGTCCTGTGTACTTCCCCGAAGACATCATTGGCCTTTTGCCTAGGAGTCTCCAGAAAAAAGCTACAGAGCAGAAAGACCAGTTTCAGGATCTCTGCTGCGCTTCACTGATGTTTTTCCATTCCCTCCAGCCACTCTTCATCCAGGACACAGAGGAGTTGTTTACCCAGGATGCACTGCGGTGGGCTTGGTGTAGTGTTAATACTCGTACAGTGTACATGGAGCATGATCGGAGCAACTATCTCTCCGGGGAGAAGGATGTCTATGCACTTGCACCGTATCTTGACCTGCTGAACCACTGTCCTAACGTCCAAGTAAGAGCATCTAACAGAAATACACTACTGTTCAAAAGTTTGGGGTCAGTAAGATTTTATGTTTTTGAAATAAGTCTCTTATGCTCACCAAGGCTGCATTTAATTGATCAAAATACTTTCTATTTGAATCAAATGTAATTTATTCCTGTGATCAAAACTGAATTTTCAGCATCATTCCTCCAGTCTTCAGTGTCACATGATCCTTCAGAAATCATTCTAATATGCTGATTTGCTGCTCAAGAAAGATTTCTTATTATTATCAGTTGAAAACAGTTGCATGGCTATAAGTAAAGAAAACAAACTTTCCCTGGTGTGCAGGTTGAAGCTGGCTTCAACAAAGAAACTCGCTGCTATGAGGTTAAAAGTGTCCAAGGCTGTAAGAAGTTCCAGCAAGCCTTCATCAATTACAGCCCAGATAATCACAGACTGCTTTTGGAATATGGCTTTGTTGCCCCTGGCAACCCCCACAGCGTAGTATATGTTGATTTAGGTAAGGAACATGCATACTGAAATATTACATTTTCTGGAACTGTATCGATCTAGATTTGTTGTTATTGTAGGAACTCTAAAATTGTGTCTAGATGAAAGAGACAAACAGCTAACACAAAAACTACTCTACTTAAAGGACAATGATTTTTTAAGGTAAGTAACAGATATATTATGTCAATAACATTCAGTTTTGTGAAAACCATGATACCCATAAATATTATGCAGCACAACTGTTTTTAAAGGTACACTATAGCTGCGTTTCCATTACCCTTCAAATTGCGCAATTGAAAATACGCCCAATTTCACAAAAACTCCCATATATGGCAATCAAGTTTTTACGCTGGCATGAGGTGGTTTTTCATGCAATTCGAAAAAGGAATATTTCACAAAACTGCAACTGCATTTACAGGTCACCTGGCGTACACAAAAGTTGATCATTCTTTAAAGAAGGCATGGTATGTTTGGACAGAAGACAAGACAGAGTTCTTTATTAAGCTCATAAAAGACAAAATAATTACAGTAATACTGGATTCAAACAACAAAGAAATGCCACAATTTATCAAGACCTTGAAGCAGATATGAGTGAGAAACACTCAGAAACACCTCATATGTGGCCACTCTCAAGTATACACGGCTTTCCTTGAGATTAATTAATGCTTGGATAACACTTCTACATTTCCTTCCATTAAAAATAATGGCTAGAGCGGTGGCTGTGATATACATAAACCTACTAACATCCATCACCACGATTTTTGGAATGACTTATTGCAGGAGGAAAAAATTCAGTTGTAGTCGTCTAACATTGGTTAATGGAAACGCCGTCATTTCGCAATAATTTATCGACATTTAGAAAGTATTGCAAATGTTTTGCGCAAATTTGTAATGGAAACCAGGCGTATGTAACTTTTGGCCCTCTAGCGGTTAAAAAACAAAACTGCATGTATTTTGCTGAAGAACATTGTTTTGGTTGTGCTTCGGCTCTGTGTGACTGTGTGGATGAATATGGTTCTTTCTCCCAACTAAAAAAAGAGACAGAGATTATCCTACTGTTCATAAAACATTTACTGCTAGGCTTGAGAGATATAACCAGTTTAGATGGAAAGGATCTCAAACTTGTCCAGCTGAAGATGTTACTGTAGCTTTACCCAATAATAGATAAATAAATTCACAGCGCTACAACAACCGTAATGAAATATCCATTCACAATAGATAATGCTTTACAAAGAACGCTGTTAAAGAGCTACATATGGCGATTTATCTGTTCAATAAAATACCTTACTCGCACGCCAAGTAATAAATACACCATCTCCGTGTCGCTTTTACAACAATTAAAATCTGTTCTCGCCATCTCTGAAAAGCCAAGTCAATGTTGATTCTGGTTTTATTACGAGTTCTCTTGTGTTCTCTTTTTGGTGTTGTTTTTATAACGGTGATTCACCGGAGATTTGAGATTTAGATTCGTGTCAACCTTTCTCACTCGCTGTGACAACTAACCTATGCCATTTTTTATTTTGCTAACTTGCAAGAAATATTTACTAATGAGTAAATTTTTATGAGTACGAGTTTACATTTGCTAGTGTGTTCAAAACCAAGGCGATTTCTCCTCAGCTCTTCTCTTTGTCCGTACGATTGTGTCATGTTTTCTAAGACATGTTATACAAAGAGACGTGTTGTAAACACTCCACACACCGCTTTGCCATCTCAGCTGTTCAACAGACCCGCTTGTTTCGCGGTCGCGATTTCAAAAGTGTTCTCAATCACTTCTCTCATTGGCTATTGTAAAATAATTTACGTAATCATCCCGATTTAAAATCCTAAATATCAAACATGTTTGATATGATCGGGGCGTCCCCGATTTGTGTGAGAGTAGATCGGGAGGTGCAAGATTCGATCTGTGAACGACTCACATTACCAGATAATCTGCGCCGAACATCGGAACCGATCGAGGTCCTTAACAAGATTTTTTCTCTGATTCTCGGGAGGGGAAAATCGGGCATAAATCGGCCTAAAACTCCTGTAGTCTGAGCCCGGCTTCAGACAAGATAGATAAAGTTCTAATTTTAGAAGATGTGCAATGTGTTTTCTTTGATTTAATATTGAATCAATTACAGCATAAAAAGGTCACATTATTGTTCTTAAAGTTTGATGTATAGCCATGTAATGTTGCAGTTTTTGAAGTGTTAATTATAAACTCATGATCTTGGGGACATTTAGCAGTTCTTATAAATTCTGTATTCTGTTGTGTCATTATAACAATGGCCAGTTCTTATAGTACAGCAAATCAAGTTCCATATGCTCTCACTCTTTGACAGAAACTTGACGTTTGGGATGGATGGCCCTTCCTGGCGACTGATGACTGCACTGAGACTGCTGTCATTGAAACCTGAGCAATAGTGAGAAGTTATCATCCTAAACACATTATTTGCATGAGTGGAAATTTGATTGTGTGATAATGCAAAATACATGTCACAGTCTCATCACTGTTATTGCTTTTAGTTGCATATATTTTATTTCATGACAATTATTTGAATACATTCAAAACTGACTTAATGCTGTTGTCTGCAGTACTAGTTGGAAGAGTGTCCTCTTGGGGGCAGCAGTGAGCCAGAATAGGGAAGAGTGGTGCATTCAGTCTGCCCTAAAGCTTTGCAATAACCTCACTGATGGCAATGTCAAAGCACTAGAGAGGGTGAGTCTAATTAAAATCTATTCATTCTTAATGCTGCCTGTGTCTAATTAAAGATATGAAACCACTTACAGTCCAAGTCTTTCTATTTGTACAGCTATCACAGCTCAAACAGGGTGCAAACCTGTCTCGTCTTGAACAACTGTGTGTGGTGGAGAGCCTGAGACAAGAGGAGCAAAGGATTCTGGAACACACACAAGTAGCTCTTCAAAACCTCCTGAGACAATAGTCACTGTGGTAACAGTAGGGTATTCGGAACACTATGGAACCACAAGCCTCTTGCTGTCACTGCCGAGATTTAAACACAAGCCAAGACTGAGTATAGAGCCAACAGATACGGTTAACCATTGTACTACAGCCCTTAACCCGATCACATCCAATACTACAGGAAATATGGAGTCCAAAATACTTGAAAGAGTAGTTCACCCAGAAACGAAACACTCATGTTGTTCCAAACCTGTATGTCTTTTTCTTTTTACTGTGGAACTCTAAAGGAAACATTAAGAATGTTCATGCATCCGAGTGTTCAGGCCAATGCTCACTTTCCCCCGATTCACTTTCACTGCATGGACAGCCTGAACATATTATTAACATCTTCCTGAAATAAAGTCATAAAGGTTTGGAACAAGAGTGAGTAGATGACATCATTTACATTTTTAACTTTTTCCTGTGTGACAGTTTTGATAATAATGGTGGACAGGAAGACAAGGGGACATTTAGGACAATGAGATATTAACAAACCCCAATCGTCTATTGAAAGTAAATGAGCTGCATGCTGAGTTTTTGGTAGGAGACCACTGATAATCAAATGCATACCTCTGAACAATGATGCCGGATTCTAGGTCAGCATTATCTGTCCTTCTCCACACAAAGCTGCCCATATTAATGGGCAAGAGAAATGGGATCAGATGGTGGCGTTAATAATCCATTGGGAATGCTTGAGAACGGGAGAATCACATCCAAGTTCCTAAGCAAAATTTCATGTAAATACCAATTTCAAGGTTTATTATATATAGTTTTTGCTTTGTGATGCATGTATTGTTTTGGTCAAATGGGCTTCCATTTAAAGAATTTTAATGTTTTTACAATCCATTGAAAGTGCAACTGACAATATGAGATTTATAACAACAACGACTACAATTTACAGAATTATGGCATAACATATTTTTTAGTCCTCTTCAAAGCTTGACAACTATTCTCTTCCTCATTTGCTTTCTCTGCACCATCTCCATGGAGACTGTGGCTTCATATAAAGGCACAGGGTCCTCCAACTGTGGCCTGCACAGAGACAACAGTCAAATTCAACACCATTCACTACGACAAAGCTGATTTCACACTTTTACTCTCTGCATTACAGACACGGCCCACATACATTCAGTTTTAAGTTCATAATTGCTCCTCCTGTACAGATTTTCATACTTCCTTTCACACACTTGTTTATTCCTCATTCTCACCTGAAAGTCCCTGTGCTGAGTTTATCCATCACATCTTTCAAGATATCTGAGAGAGAGCAGACTAAAGGCAAATAACCCAATTACAGACAGGAAACCACGTGTCCTGTATGTTGTTGAAAAGATCGTTCCAGTAGCCTGAGGACACTGGGAGAAAACCCTCAGGTCTCAAATATATCAAACTGGCATGGACATGCCATATGCACACTGAGGAACCCAATGACCTCATTGCAACATATAGCAATTTCAGAAAAATGTCTCTGATATGTGATTAGTCAGATCTCTTTTCTTCATTCCACTGGAGAGTAAAACATTAGTGGTTTGTCTAAAGAATAAAGATCTGCCTATCAGACATTTTAATGGAGTCTTATATTAAGGCTTCATGGTAAGTATTGCATACAAGTCACTTTGAATAAAACGATTTGCTAAATACATAAACTACATTATAGGATGAGCTGGATCTCTTAAACATAGGCCACATTCACATTACATGGTTCAAGTAACCCAATTCAGATTTTTTTCCTCATGTGGCACAGATCGAATATGACCCACGAATATGTAAGAAGGAAAAAAGCACATGGATTCCGATATTTTCAGATCGGTTTCAGGCCTCATTCATATGTAGAAATAATCAGATACGGGCATTTGCGTCTGCCATGTAAGCGAACAGATCGGATATTTCCGTCAATACGAGTCATACATCATTGAATGTACGGTGGCAAATTACGTCAACCAACTGTGATCACATGAATCTTTTCAATGGCGCAATGGAGGACGAAGGCTCAACCCAATGTTTTGCTGACCTTTAAAGATGGTGCAGAAAGCAAAAGCTTGTATTATCATTTCATGTGTTCATTGCAAATCGAGTTTTTACTTCCTTTTCGGCCTAAGCCGGGTCAGTATGGGTTGTTTCGCCAAGTGTGTAGTGTAAATGCAGATATCAGATATGGGTCACTTTTAAAAGAATATGTAAGCTGGTCTTCAAAAAAAATCTGAATTGGGCATCAAGACCTGCAGTGTATATGCGGCCATTCAAACAAAGCTGAGGCCTGGATGCTTTGTAATCAGGAGGCAGTGTTCAGTTACAGATTAATGAAGTTTGTAGTAAAAGATACGAAGGTATCGGCCCTGCCGGGCACGGGATGTTGTCCACACCTCGTCATTAAGGAACGAGAGAGATGCTGCCTTCAGGAAGAGAATGTGGCTGTCAGGAGGGTCCAGCTTGGAAAAGAGGATAATGATTTTATTAAGTGTATCTAAATGTATAAGTCAATGCTGCTAGTCAATCAATATTTGATGTATAAAATGAAGACATAAAATGCTGAATGTTAAGGTATATTAAAGAGAACAGGAAGCTACTAACCTGTAAGTGTTGTTCTGTGGTGACCCAATGACCTCCAACTGAAAGAAGGGTAAGTAGGTCATGTTTATGTGGCTGATGCCTCTGAGCTTCTGCCTCCTCCTCATAGAGTCTCACTGTTCAAGTAAGGCTCAAAATCATACACTGCAAATTGAAAATGTACAGGTACACTACCGTTCAAAGGTTTGGGGGTCACCTGAGATTAAAAAGCAAAAGTGTTACTAAAGACTTTTACATTTCGGTTACACTTTAGATTAGGGTCTATTTCTCACAATTAACTAACTATTAACTACGACTTTTGCCTTAATAAACTCCTAATTACTGCTTATTATTAGTTAGTAAGGTAGTTGTTAAGGGATTTAGAATATGGTCATGCAGAATAAGGCATTAATATGTGCTTTATAAGTACTAATAAACAGCCAATATACTAGTAATATGCATGCTAATAAGCAACTAGTTAATAGTGAGAATTGGACCATAAACTAATGTTACCAAGATTTCTATTTCAAATAAATGCTGTTGTCAAGCATTTCACTTTTGTATCCTGTAAAGTGCATAACGGTTTCCACAAAATATCAAGCAACAGTTTTCAACGTAATAATAATAATAATAATAAAATAATAATAAAAAATATTTTTGAACCCTAAAACAGCATATTAAAATAATTTCTGAAGGATCATGTGACACTAAAAACTAGAGTAAAAATTCAGCTTTGCTGTCAAAGAAATAAATTACATTTTAAAATATATAAAAATAGAAAACTAGTTATATTACATTGTAATAATATTTCACAATATTGGTGTTTTTACTGCATTTTTTAAAATCATATATATGCAGCCTTGGTGAGCAGAAGAGACTTCTTATTAAACAAAAAAACTTGCCAACCCCAAACTTTTGAAAAGTAGTGCATGTATTCCAAGCATTTAAATGTAAATAATAAATTACATTTTTGCAACACATCTGTGTTGTAGGACAAAAAATCAGTATTAATATAATTTAAACCAGACTATGCTGAAATGGTTATAAATGTCATATAAAGTGTGGTAAACCTCCTGAATCAATGACGATGTCCACTCCAAGACCTCCAGTTTCTTCAAGGCACGAGTCCACCAAGTTCTCCTTTGAGTCCCACACTCTGATCACTCGAGCTGAAAGAAGAGACATTAATATCAATGAAGCACTTTAAATATTTGTACATGGTGTCAAAGTATTTGTCATGAATATGTTAGTGTGAATAGATGTACCTATAGAAGAGATTTCTACCATACGTAACTTACCTAAAAGTGATTCCTGCACACCTTGAGCCAGTGCAAATAGCAGGAAGAAACAATATGAATAAAGTCAAATGGCAAAGAAAGACAAAGAGATGTTCAAGGCAGAAGTGAGAGGATAAGAAAGGCACTATCAGAAAAGCTTTGACAATCAATGTGAGTGAGTTTAAAGAAAGACAAAAATCTAGGACAAATAAAATCTGTTTTGATTTTCAGAGGAAAGGGGTTTGAATCCTATAACGGCCAGCTTTACATCTTTGAAATATGAGAACATGCCCTCAGCAACAATCAAAACGTATAGATTTCTACATTTGATTAGACTTTGGTAGATTTGAGACTTCTAACTTTTACATAAAATGTGATGATGGTTTTCATATGCTCATGAAATGAGAACACACCATAGATCAGACACCATAAATACAAGAGAACAGATAAACTTTCAAAGAGATAACAACTAAAGATTAAAAAAGATTGGCCCCATTTCACTTCCTAGCCTGACATTTCAGTTTGTCTGATGTTTATCAGGGATTTCAGAACAGCTCATGCCAAGTTTTTCAAGAATCAAAACTTCCAGTGAAGCGTTTAGTCAAACCAGCTTGGATTCCATCCTAAAGTGACACTTCATTGGGAAAATATCTTGGCTGTCATTCCTCTCCACAATGCTTCACTTCAGTACCCACCCACACTCGGCCGGAGCTCTTCCAAAAACTTCTGGTCGTCCGGAGACAAAGCTGTAGCCAGGACTTTCACACCGTGATAGTGGGCGAGCTGAATGGCCAGAACTCCAAAGGGCTGCATGCACACAAAAGAGGAAGTGCATGATAATGATTTTAGACAAACATTGGTTGTAGAACTGCTGTGCTGATTCTGATATTAGAAGACCACTAAATGAAAACAACAATAATCCATTTTCAAAATATCTGAATATGACAAAATGGACCTGTTTCAACACACGTACTATCGTTCAAAAGTTTGGGGTCAGTAATATTTTTTTACTTTTTTAAATAAATTAATACTTTTATTTAGCAAGAACTAGTGCTATCAAAATTAGCGCGTTAACGCATGCAATGTTTTTTTCAGTTTATTTTTCCGTCATAATTTGGCTAGCATTACATTATATGACCACGCTCTTATTCATGCAAATGCTTTTAAAACCATTCAAGTGCGACAAGACAAACGAGAACGTGCTGTCTGTGAATGTCCTGACACACACACACACAACGCACAGAAAGACTCGCACCAGAATCGAGTTCTCTTTCGTGCTTGAACAAACAATAACACAGAATTATGCCAAAATGCCCGTTTTGTCGAGTATTCTCATAAGAGCGATCTTAAATTAGTTAAATAAATTAACTTAAAGAGTTGTGAGAAAAGGGCTTACTGTGCGCTGAAGTCGCTAACTTTCTGCACAGTCAATAGCTACAGACCTCCAAACTTCATGTGGGCTTCAGAATAGCTCAAGAACAGTGTGTAGAGAGCTTCATGGAATGGGTTTCCATGGCTGAGCAGCTGCATCCAAGCCTTACATCACCAAGTGCAATGCAAAGTGTGGGATGCAGTGGTGTAAAGAACGCCGCCACTGGACTCTAGAGCAGTGAAGACGTGTTCTCTGGAGTGACAAATCACGCTTCTCTGTCTGGCAATCTGATGGGTTTGGCGGTTGCCAAGAGAACGGTACTTGCCTGACTGCATTGTGCCAAGTGTAAAGTTTGGTGGAGGGGGGATTATGGTGTGGGGTTGTTTTTCAGGGGTTGGTCTTGGCCCCTTAGTTCCAGTGAAAGGAACTCTTAATGCTTCAGCATACCAAGACATTTTGGACAATTTCATGCTCCCAACTTTGTGGGAACAGTTTGGGGATGGCCCCTTCCTGTTCCAACATGACTGCGCACCAGTGCACAAAGCAAGGTCCATAAAGACATGGATGAGCGAGTTTGGTGTGGCGGATCTTGACTGGCCTGCACAGAGTCCTGACCTCAAGCCGATAGAACACCTTTGGGATGAATTAGAGCGGAGACTGCGAGCCAGGCCTTTCGTCCAACATCAGTGACTGACCTCACAAATGCGCTTCTAGAAGAATGGTCAAAAATTCCTATAAACACACTCTTAAACCTTGTGGAAAGCTTTCCCAGAAGAGATGAAGCTGTTATAGCTGCAAAGGGTGGGCCAACTCCATATTAAACCCTATGGTTTAAGAATGGGATGTCATTAAAGTTCATGTGCATGTAAAGGCTCCTGCCTTTACATGCACATGAACTTTAATGACATCCCAAAACCTTTGGCAATATAGTGTATGTCAGTGCAAGTTGCATTTAGTTAAAACAGCTCAAACATGCAACTCAAACATGCATTTTAGTCACATTTAGACATTTAGATCATGTGACACTGAAGACTGGAGTAATGATGCTGAAAATTCAGCTTTACCATCACAGGAATTAATCATTATTTTAAAATATATGACAATAGAAAATAGTTATTTTAAATGGTAATAATATATCACAATATTACTGTTTTTATTGTATTTTTTAATCAAATAAATGCAGCCTTGGTGAGCATAAGAAACGTAGAAACTTCTGACCCTAAACTTATACTAAAACTAATAGGAAGTATCAGGAAGGTGTTGCCCTCATGACCTCTGCACAGATACCTACACCAGCCCCATCCAGCACTAGTACAGTCTGACCCGTAGCCATCCGAGCCAGAGTATGGAGAGCAGTGTAGGCCCTGAGACCGTCTTTAATTACTGCTGCTGCTTCAAACCAGCTCACTTTCTCAGGCTTCTGAACTGTTAGCATATGGAAAACAAAAAAGTACATTGTTAGAAAAGCAGTGTATCTTTAAGGAACTAGGTAGGATTTTAATGCGATCAACACTACCTAAATTATGTTCATCAATAAGCACAATGGAACAAAGGCCAGACTGCTCAGCATCCAGAGGAAGAATTCCTGAGAAGACATGCAAATGTTTATTTGATTATATAAATATAAAGCAGACTCTAATAAAAAATGTAGTCTAATAAAGTTCTTACCAACAACCTCATCATCTGGCTGGAAAAACGTCACTTTGGGTCCAACTGAAAAAGGATATGCATCGCATCAGATTTATCAGTCAAGTTTAATTTGATTATTAATCAGCAGTAAAAGGTAATGGCGTCAAATACACAAGAAGTCATGTAAACCTTGCAGAACAACCCCGGTGATCTCCCTTCCAACTGGGACATGCTCGTTCTCAAGCCTGAGGTCCTCACACAGCTGAAACACAGATTAAGATGGATGCAAATATTAAAAATAAAAATAAAATGTAGTTTGTGAAATGAGGGTGATTTTGCCTAAATAATGTCCATCATGTTTTGTACACAGTTTGATGCTTGAAACACATGATTTGAAATTTGCTATTATTCTCCAGACGCTGTTCTGCAAGCGTCAATCACATTATCAATCACATTAAATCACTAGTTACTAGACATTACCTTAAAATCAACCGGACTAAGTGCACAGCATTTTACTTGAACTTTGACCTGATGGTTGCCAATGTTAGTGGGTACATTCTGTGACAAAATGCAAAGGACATCAGTCAATTTCAAATTGCTTATTAGATTTGTTTAAGAAACTTTGGGTATGTAAATACATGGATCACTCTCACCGTCTCCTGTAAGACAAACTTCACATCACCCTGGTCTCCTCCTGGTTTGCAGTAAAGTCCCTTCATGGCAATTCTAGCTGTTCTGGAATAATATAATAATAATAACACAATCAATAAAAATGATAGATTTAGAAGCAATAACAACAAGCTGACTGAAATACTGTATTAATAATATTATTGTAATAATATGCAATACAGAACGATCTCGAAAGAAATTCATTACATTTATTGCATGTGCAATCTCTTTTACACTTGGACTGTGCAAGTTAAATATGATAAAATCCAATTTGTGCAGAATACGTTACTCTTGCTTACTAGCTGCTTGTTTTCCTTTGCATAACCCTTCATATCTCGCATGTCGTTTTAAAGCATCAACATTGGAGATATAATATCTGCTTATGTTACGCTATATAATATTTTTTTGCAGGTAAGAGTATTATAAAACCTACTAATGTAGTTGACTGCGGTAGTGTTTTGTTCATTTCCTTTGCACGTGACTCGTTCAGCGTGACTGACGTAGGGGAGTAGAAATATAAACACATAGAAAGGAAAAGCCATCTGATCCGGTTTATGAGGGATTATGTTAGATAACCGCTTATTTAAACGAAATAAATGTCCTCAGTGAATCTGAAATAGAGACCGACGTACTCTAAATAATAAATCAGCCACGAACCGTCATTTTAAAATGAATCTGTTGAATCGGTTCGCCCAACCGATCTGAACGATTCGTTCACGACTCGAAGCGGTTCCTGAGTCGAGTTCCGGACCGATTCGTAACAAGCCGAGAACAAACTGATTGAAAGAGCAGATTAGGCGAGAAGCAATTCACTTTAATAACCGAATATTAGAAAAATTATAAATTAAAGCAAGAAGCCGTGGTTTACAGTGAATTTATAAAAGCTAAGGGGCGTTGTTAGACACGACGCGGAGCGGAGTTCAACTTTAATATAAATACTGAAAATGTGTGTATGACTTGTTTGTGTGACACAAGTAATGCGTGTCCGACTGTCCCACTAAGTATCTATCGTATATTGAAATACATAAATGTGATATTTATAGATAAATTTAATCTAAATACATTAAACAGAAAAACATTTAAAATAGAAATCTGTGAACGAATTGGTTTGGGCCACAGTGCGCCCTCTGTCTGCAGTAACCGCACACACACGGATGCCTGAATGACGTCCGCAAGGTTTCATTTTTTTCCTCTTTTTACTTCACTACTAGCGAAGCTACACGGAGGAAACGAGGAGCCAGAAGGAGCAGCGAAATAAGCCTGGAATTTATCTCGGACATTTAACAAAAAAGGAAAGAAGAGTCCCCCGCCTGTCATCCCATGCTCCTCTAGTTTATTTCCTCTCGGAGTGTTGGAGATATAATGGAAACTGAATGATGAGGTAAGAGTGTTTGTGTGTCTCAGGCCGATTGTCCTTTTTTTGACAGTGACTGCGACCGTCCGCTGCGCGAGCGAGTAATTACGGAATTTCAGCGCGCGCTTCGTGCGAATTTAGTCGCTCGCGCAAGGCAGCGGTCACTTCAACGGTTATTTCAGCTCAGTAACAATACTACTACTCTCCCCGTAGTCGCTTATTCATAGAAATAGGCCTCTGTAAGCTCTCTCTCCACGCAGAGATTGCAGCTAAAGCTCAGCTCTGATTTATTGGTAGTTAGCACACCGGCTAACGGTGTTATATTTTCAATGACAGCCGCTCGAAAACTGATGATTTCTGTGGTACAACTCATGGATATAGTGGGCTGTTTGGACCTTGAGAGTGCTCAGGTAATGTGTGCTATATGTAGGATGTAGTAACATTGAGTTTAGCCAATGTACTTGTGTGGTTGTATGATGAAGATACAGGTCATCTCCACACATGGCTGCAGGTCTCGTCTCCAATGCAGTCAATACACACGTGAGTGCATGCTAGCCAGGAGAAACAGAGGTTATTATCCTGTGATTATGCCTGAAGGATGGTGATTAAGGCTCAGATCCTGTAGTGCAGGCTGGTCGTGGATTTGGGTGCTTTGTCTTAAAGCCACTATCATGTGTAGAATGTAAACACTGTCAGATTGGAGGGAGGTTTATAAGATCTTCTGAGAAATGCAGCTGGAGCCTTTTGGCCTGGGACAGTATGGTCATAAACCTGATCAATTCCTGGTTTATAGAGGCACTCCTTGATCCCAGGACTAAACCTGCCGCCCTGAGTAATGCCTCAAAAATTTGACCTCAAACTGATTTAAGATCAGATCTACCAACCTTTTTAAAGCTTGAGGGGTCCAACCAAGCGTAAAAGTTTAACCCATATTGATGTAAATATTAATTCATCTGAATTCATCTTGAGGAGGTGTTTTTATAACTGGCTGTTTGAGTGCATAATAATATTCCAATCTAATCAAAAGTTGGTCATATTCTGATTTTATAAGTATATAAACATTAACCTGGTTGTCAATCACATTAATCTTATACTCTGGTTTTTAGAAATCTAACTGAGGAAACTGGAATCTTTTTTTTTTTCAACATCAATTTATATTTGCGTATAAAGAAATCAAGGTAATTCTGGGTAATATCAGATAGTGAGTGAGGAGTTGTTTATTTGAATAACTATTACAAATTTCCTCATGAACAAGATTTTACAGATGAATAAAAACAAATGGGTTGATTTAGACTACTGTTCAAAATGACCAAAATTCTAAAAGCATTTCCATTTTTTCCAAATGAGAATAGAATGCAGGCGTTTTATGCCATAAGGAGGTTCACACAAGACTTTGATGTGAAATTTCTTCGGATATTGCAACGCTCATAATATGACATCACGCTCTGTGGCGACTTTAAAAAAAAACAAAAAAAACATAACAAATAGTAATCCCAAAATGTAACAAAATATACAACCTGCTTCACCGCAACATGACACACCTGCAGTTAGTGTATTTCTGCTTTTTGGTCACTCCGTGAAGTATCGGTCTTGTATTGGTGGTCACACATCTTCTCTTGATATCGCAGCTCAGTCTCCAAACTTGACCGTTGGGATACATTGAAATGCAAAACTTGCATGAGCTTGCGTTTCTGGTGTCCGGCATTTGCATGCATATGATATGGAATTCAATAGAACGAAAATGTAGTGTGACCAGCCGCCCCTCTGGTTTGTTCCGATTTCATTTAAACAGGAATATTCCAATAAAAATGTCTTTTTAGAATGAAAATGTAATCAGAAAATGGCCTTTAATCTGAAAGTAATGTTCATGTAAACGTGCTCCTTGTCTATGGTGCTTACAAGCCTTGTTTAGATGAGGATAATGGAGCATTTGAAAGCCTCAGTTTTAAGTGCAGGCTCTAGAGGAGCTTATTGTTAGGCCATTCAGTTCATGAGTCATTAGAGGCTGTTTTTTGCAACCTCAAGTTTATCCGGCCACTTTCTCTTCCTGTCTCTCCTCCATCCATAGATTTGCCATTCTCTATTCCCCATCCCCCACAGGTGTACAACAGAGATTTAGTCTGGGGTGTGAGATAAAAGAGATCCGCAACCCACTGTCGGTCCCAGCAGGATGGATGACAGGCCAGCTCTGTGTGTGCGTGTCTGGTCTTTTTTTGTTCACCGCTGATATGCGCACTGCCCTTTTGCTACTCACTTTGAAATTTGTTTCTCTTTGTTTGATCGTTGGCTCAGAAGCAGCTTTTTGTCTAAATAATTAGGTTAACAGGAAGAGAGAGGGACCCTCAATCTCTCACCCCAGTGCTCTGCTCCAGAAGGCCTGAATAATTTCAGCTATTCCTGCCTGCTTTTTGCTAAACAAATGGTCTGTAAGTGTATTTGCTTTGCTGCTGGGGGTTTGAGTGTAAAGCTGTTTTTATAGCTTGTGTATGTACTTATGTAGGGCAGGGTCTGGGGTTTTTGCATAATTTAATGAAATAATGTGTACGTTATACAACATTGGAATCTCAGTTATATGATTACTGTCTGATTAATGTGTGCATCCTCGGCGAAGCCAAACTACTACAGTTGCATTATCGAGTCAAAATTATTTGTATAGCGCTTTTCACAAATGCACATTGTTTAAGAGCAGCTTTACAGAAAATTGCGAGCTTGTTGATGTTTATAATATCTTAATATCTTTATGCCTTATCGTCATATTTATCAGATTAGAGCTGGGCGTTGATAGTTTACATTTTATAACAATATAAGCAGTCAAGCCTTCGCTTTTTATCAAACGTTTTGTTTTTTATCTTTTTTTCCCAAAGACCACATGTGCTCCTAATTTGAAAAATTTAGGAGCGCATATACATTCACCTAAAGGATTATTAGGAACACCTGTTCAATTTCTCATTAATGCAATTATCTAATCAACCAATCACATGGCAGTTGCTTCAATGCATTTAGGGGTGTGGTCCTGGTCAAGACAATCTCCTGAACTCCAAACTGAATGTCAGAATGGGAAAGAAAGGTGATTTAAGCAATTTTGAGCGTGGCATGGTTGTTGGTGCCAGACGGGCCGGTCTGAGTATTTCACAATCTGCTCAGTTACTGGGATTTTCACGCACAACCATTTCTAGAGTTTACAAAGAATGGTGTGAAAAGGGAAAAACATCCAGTATGCGGCAGTCCTGTGGGCGAAAATGCCTTGTTGATGCTAGAGGTCAGAGGAGAATGGGCCGACTGATTCAAGCTGATAGAAGAGCAACTTTGACTGAAATAACCACTCGTTACAACCGAGGTATGCAGCAAAGCATTTGTGAAGCCACAACACGCACAACCTTGAGGCGGATGGGCTACAACAGCAGAAGACCCCACCGGGTACCACTCATCTCCACTACAAATAGGAAAAAGAGGCTACAATTTGCACAAGCTCACCAAAATTGGACCGTTGAAGACTGGAAAATGTTGCCTGGTCTGATGAGTCTCGATTTCTGTTGAGACATTCAGATGGTAGAGTCAGAATTTGGCGTAAACAGAATGTGAACATGGATCCATCATGCCTTGTTACCACTGTGCAGACTGGTGGTGGTGTAATGGTGTGGGGGATGTTTTCTTGGCACACTTTAGGCCCCTTAGTGCCAATTGGGCATCGTTTAAATGCCACGGCCTACCTGAGCATTGTTTCTGACCATGTCCATCCCTTTATGACCACCATGTACCCATCCTCTGATGGCTACTTCCAGCAGGATAATGCACCATGTCACAAAGCTCGAATCATTTCAAATTGGTTTCTTGAACATGACAATGAGTTCACTGTACTAAAATGGCCCCCACAGTCACCAGATCTCAACCCAATAGAGCATCTTTGGGATGTGGTGGAACGGGAGCTTCGTGCCCTGGATGTGCATCCCACAAATCTCCATCAACTGCAAGATGCTATCCTATCAATATGGGCCAACATTTCTAAAGAATGCTTTCAGCACCTTGTTGAATCAATGCCACGTAGAATTAAGGCAGTTCTGAAGGCGAAAGGGGGTCAAACACAGTATTAGTATGGTGTTCCTAATAATCCTTTAGGTGAGTGTATACTGTATATGGACATCGGACAATAATCTAGGCTAGTTTCATTTTTTATTCGATATAAAGCACTTGCTTGCTCCTTGTGCGTGTTTGTTGCATATAAATTGTCACTGACAATATACCCATATGTTTATCCTCATCTTAATGCATATTTTGTTATTGTAGTAATTTATATATAGTTCTAGGTCAGCCATGAATCTTTAGTTTGGCTGTGTAGCGTCTGTGTGTGTGTGTGTGGCGTCTTGTACAGTGCAGTGACTGTAACCTTGTCTTAACATTGGACAGAAGCACAACAATACAGTCCCTCTTCCGGAAGCCGTTGTATTTAGTGTCCTGAGTGATTCTGTCTTTATCACTTGATCCAGGCTCAGATTCTGTTTAGACAAAACCTGTAAAATCCATTGAAGATGTACTATCTGTTCTCACTGTTACAGCTGAGCTGTTCTGCCTACCTCAGCTGCAGAGAAAGCACTTCTGCATCCGTGTTTATGGCTTTTCTTAAATGCTTCGAGATGGAACTGAACAAATGAGACGAGATCAGAACTAAATTTGAGAACAGGTTGCGATACTGAATCTTTTACTAGCTTAGCAGCGTATTATGAAAGCTTGGTTAGGATGGTTTGCTATCAGTGATGATGAAAGCTTGAAGTTACATTTCATTTTAAGCTGGGTTCCTCTGCATGTGTCTGGACTGCATTAAATATGGGTGGAGTGCAGATTGTCTGTGATTTATTGAGTAGTGAATTATAGAACTGTTGGGGGTGTCAGTGGAACCATAAGCATCTCTGAATATCGTTTGAACACTGTAGCAAGATTGACTCCCACATCTCTTTCTGTCTGCCCTTAAAGGAAACCAGTGGCTCTGCAGTGATTTGCTCTTCTTGGGTTCCTGTGCTTTCTAGTACTGTATCAGGTATTGATGTTGACAAGGTTGAAACTGCATTCATTCAACGACTGTTCAGGCTCAAATGTGCTGTGAAAGTGAACTGTGGGTAGAAGTTTAAATACACTTTTCTCTCTACTTATGTTTTGCAAAGTCAAAGTCAAATACGGTCCAGGAAAGACTGTTGTGCTTTTGTGTGGAATGCAAACGTGTGGGTGCGTTTGGCTGACTTGTTCACGTAAGACCCCAAGCCTTCTTGGAAGGAATGCAAACAGGAGTGTGAGTGTGATGTTGACACTATTAATACTTGCACTCCCTTTGGCCCCGGGGTCTCACGTCACCTGACTAATGAATCCACCGCTGGATGTGTGTCTATCTGTGTGAATTGCACGTGTTTTTTTCCACTGTGTCTGTGCAGGGTGAAGTTGTATAACTTTGGGGAGTGAGGGAGACTAAATGGCTTCTCAAATGAGAACGGCACTTGATTTTATCCATCCAACCCACTACAATGCGAGTAAATCACTCACATATGCGAGTAAATCTTCTGGGCGACTAAATAATATCTATCATTAGCCATTGGCTAATAAATGATTTTACTCACCAGTGTGTGTGTGTTAGAGGCTAAGAATAAGTTTAGCATAGATATATTTTCACTCGCTGAACACTCAGAGAAACAGTTTCGCTCTCCGTCAAGCGATTTGTCAGTTCAGCTCAATGGATGTGCAGCGTTTTTCTATGGCTCTGGCGCAGCGTACCTGTATTTGACGTACTGTAAACTCTAGTGTGAAAGCACACAACTCGCTGTCACTTGGCTGAGAGCGCTGTTTCTCTCACACAAAGAGAGAGAATCTTAAATACTACGCAGAATTGACAAGCTACATATAAACAATATTCTTTGTTGTATTTTCCTATTAAAATAACGGAGTTCATTTGGAAATATTTTGCTTTTAACAACAAGCAGAAGATATGCGGTTTCTCCGGTAGTGGGCGGGACTAATGTGCAAATGGCAATCTCATTGGCTGGTGCTCCTCTATTACCGTCCCTGTTTTGATTTCAGCAAATCAGTTCGAGTGTACACAGACAACGTGATTAATATTCATGAACCCATCAACTCATATTGTTATTAGTAGTAAAATTAGTAGTAGTATTATTATCTTATTAATAATTACTATTATCTATTACTATTATAATTTTTTACAGAAACACTGAATGACCAACAATATCTTAAGCACCACCACCAGTCCTACGTTCAATTAAAATATAAAATATGCATTCATATATGTATACATGTGTATATATAAGGGCTGTCAAACGATTAATCGCGATATATAAACGTTTGTTTGCTTAATATATGTGTGTGTACTGTGTATAATTATTATGTATATTTGAATACACACACATATGTATATATTTAAGAAATATTTGCATGTATATAATATATATATTTTTATACAATTTATATTATATTATAAATATTTTATTATTTACATGCATGTGTGCGTATTTATATATACATAATAATTTTACACAGTACACACACATATATTATGTAAACACAAACTTATTTTGGATGCGATTAATCGTTTTACAGCACTATATATATATAATATAATTATAAAAAATAGTAAACAAAAAAATTTACTAGCCAATGGCAATTCTATTGCCAAGGTGTGCGTAGAGGGTTGCCATCAGACTAATACTGCTTCTGAATCTGGAAAAAGTTATTGATTGATGAATAGATAGATTGAGTTGATCATCTAACACACTCTAGATATTTATCATAATAGGTATTGATATTTTTCTGCATAATTTGAAAACACATTTTAGTAATATTTGACATAATTGTCAAATTATTGACAGAAAAATGTGTAGATGGGAGCAATATGTTTAGAAAAAGATAGGGACTAGGGTTGGGCCGATAGATGATGTCATTGTCCATCGCCGATGGCTGACACTGACAGACATCGCGATGTTGAGCCGGCATCGTTATATTGTTTCCATGGCAACGCGTCATGCTCACATCAGCCAAAATAGTGCTGTATGACAGATGTATCACTTCAATTTCATTTTTCCTTTTTTACTCAAAATATTCACAAACCTGCTTAACGTCATCATCTTATATTCCAATTCTCAAATACTGTGAGTGAGTGTTTTCCTGTTTAAAAACCTTTATAAATGACCTTGATCTTGATCTATAACGTGAGAAGAATGCCACATTAGTTTGCGCCGCAAGTCCTGAGTCCTGTCAGTCAAATTTACATCACATCAATTCATCTGTTTCTCCCGAAATACATGCAAGTAAGTGGCCGGTGAACTGGGAGAAGTATAGAGTAAACTTTACAGTAGCTTACACTATGTGTATCTGATATGAATAAAGCATGTCGGCAAATTATATTTGAATTGGATTGTTATTGCTGCTTCCATAGACACCAGTGTGTATTTTACAAACTATAAATGTATTGTTTGCTAGTACTTGTATGTATTTAAATTTCTGAAACTTAAAATAAACATTGTGTGGTTGAAAACACTAAATAGTTGTAATATATGACAAGCGCTGTGTGCGTCTGTCTCTAATTTAGCGCCAGCCAAAGCGCGAAAGCACAGTTTGAATCTGGCAGTTATATCACTTCACTGTAAATTCTAAGAGCTCGTTCACACAGAACACGTTTTTGCTTTAAAAAACGTTAGATGCGGAATATGGGGAAAAACGCAAGGTCTCGAGATACATTTTTTTAAAAAGTTGAACTGATTTTAACTTGAGCGCCATGTCTTTTAGAACGCATCATGCCCCTCTAACCCCCCCACCCCCCATGTCATCGTCCATCACAATGTTTCACAGTAGACATTGATGCAAATTTGGTAGACATCGCTCCCAACCCTAATAGGGACAGCCTACGTTTAGCTTTTTACTTATGCTGATTGTATATAACGCTTAAATTCATAAAAGTTGTTACATTTGATAAAATTATCATAATGATCATATACCTTTGTTAGTCGCAGGGCTTATTTTGTGCAATAATCCACAAGACAATGGAAAAATCTATTTGGGTTTTTGCCTGCAAATACATCATTACTGCAGCACTCTATATCTATTATACTTCCTCACCCACATTCTTCTCACCTAGTGATGTCATTCCTGCTGTATGACATCACCTCTCTTTTCCCCACCCTCTCTTGTCTTGATTCAGTTTGCCGGATTTGGATCATTGAGGCAGGAATGAATGAATAAGAGTAAAACTAAACTCGTCTGAGACATGCAGATCTTCTGAAAGCATTGGTTTGTTTGTGTTTTATACTGTTTTCCGCAGAACGTTTCCCTTTCCTGGGCTTTCATTCAGATTGGCTGTGTTTGAGAGCATTGTCCCGAGGAAAAGCTTCATTTGAATCAGAAAAAGGGTGACAGGAAAAAGTAGGTCAGATGCTCAAAGACACACACACACTTATGGTCATTAGCAGGGCCGTGACAAGGGCCGGTTCTACTGTGTGACAGTGTCACTAGCACTGCAGTGTTTGACACTACGCTCTGCCAGTGAGAGAGAGCGTGTGAGTCACCAGTGTCCTGTTTAATCAGAGGAACTGGATGTTTTCAGTATTGAGTCAAGGCTCTGTGAAGGACTTAGTCCTCCATCTTGAGAAATACCCCACTGCTTCAGAATACAAACACACCCTGGAGCCAACGGCATTCAGACATAATGGATTTCCGCAAATAGTCGTAAAATAAGAGAAATTGCACACTATCGAAACAAATTTTGATGCACAAACTACATAGCTTATGATAAAACCTTGCTCAAATGCATGTAAATTAGGGCAGGACGGTATATCGAGTTTGTACAATATATCGATAAATTTTTAGAAACGATATGGAATGATGCAATACCGTTTATATCGATATAAAGTAGATTGATACGAACGCATCTGAAAAATAGCGGAGTACACAGAATGAGCTGATGCAGGGAAAGTGCATACAATTTGTCCTAAACATGACACATGCTTTATATTAAGGGCTTCAAAAAAACTGGTAAGATATAATTAACATGTATAGTTTAAAACAGCTTGCCCAGTCAGATGCTCTGAGAGACAGATAAATACTTGCGTTTGAAATGTGGTGCTTTCCTCAGTGCATTTCACAGGTATATTCTTCATCTGTAAATGTTACATGCAAATATGTCCATTTTGCTGTCAGGTGAGGACGAGCCTTCTGCAAGTGAATCTCAGTTCAAAAAATTCAGGCTACCGTGAATGAGCGCCGTCACGCGCATTCGCGCAAAACAGACGTAGCGCAATAGAATAGGAACGCAATAATTCTGACTAAAGTATAGGGTGAATTCAGGGTGATTGGGACACTTTTTGCCATTGAGAAGACTTGGAAAAAGTGTCCCAATCACCCTGAATTCACCCTACATATTTCTAAAATATTTGTTGTTGGACAATAAATGTGCCATATGTGGAATTTTAAACCTACAAGTAAGTATATTTTTATGAAAGTGACCATTATAATGGGGTAATCAAATATAGGCTAATATGCTTTTGTTTTTATATTTTCATTTTTAGTTTAGTGAATTTAAAAACAAAATTATTAATTTTGTCAATTGACTTGACTTGACATAATGTATTGCATAGCCTACATTACATTCACTGTATTTGTTTATAGCCTTCAATATCAACATTGTTTTTAGGACATCATTGGGCAGGATGTGAAATAAAATTATTATTATTAAAATAAATACAGATTTTTTTATTATCCAAATAGAAAACGTAGAAAATACCGGATATATACTGTGTATCGCCATTCAACCAAAAAATACAGAGATGATTTTTTTTTTGGCCATATCGCCCATCCCTAATGTAAATGAATACTTAAGATAGTACTGAGTTTTAGTACAAACTCTGTTCAACATGAAACTGCTTCACATTTAAATGTCAGATACTGTATATGGTGTGAAATGAAGCACATTCCTGCATCATCATTTTTGAAGGCAGGGCGATGTGATCTAGTGGTCGGAGTGATGAAACATCATGATTTCAACACAACGTCAGTTTCTGCTTTGCTCTCTGCCAGCCCTTCAGATGAACAGTTATTGAAATCAGCAGTTGAGTAATATGTTTTTTTTAATCGCATTTTATTTCCAGTACATTCTATTTTTTCTAATAATTAAAATATCACTTCCAGTATCATCTCACCTCTTTAGCATTAAGTTTTCTTTTCTTCTCTTAAATTATTTCTGACTTGGTAGTTTTAACTGGGGCTCCAAAACTGTGAAATGGCTTGAACAAGAAAGAATTGCAGGATGAGTCAGAGAAGTAATGTCATTTTGATTTTGAGGGCACATGAATTAAAAAAATGATGTGCACTGATCAATCATTTATAATAAACAATGCAATATTCCTTAAAAAATGGGAACGGCCCATTTTGATTTCATTGATTTTATTTATTGTACTATATACATTATTGCTACAACAGTTTTTTTTTCTCAGTGATTGGATTAGCATGTTTGTTTGTTTGTTTTATTTGTAAAACCCTTTCAGTTTGCACTGTGATTGGACCCTGTGGAGGCAGAGCAATGAATTCCATTATGCAGGAACTGAAAGGAAGAAAAGGGTGGAGGAAAAATGGGGAGGGAGAGAGAGAGAGAGAGAGAGAGAGAGAGCAGTCTGGCACTGATTAAAATACTTTGGCCAAGGTGCCCTGGGTTTCTCTGCTGGAGACTGTGTGTGTGTGTGTGAGAGAGTGAGTGTGTGTTTACACAGCTGGGAGATAACCAGTCCCAGTCCCAGTCCCAGTCAAGCCTTCAGATAGTTCTCTTACTTTCTCATTGTTTTGTGTCCAAGTCTGTTACTGAGGTTATTTGTTTGTCAGACTTACTGTAAATGAGAACTACAACAAACACAGGTTACATGCGCATATATATATTATATATATAAAAAATAGTTGGTGGGTTGTGGTGCTAGTAATAAGTATAAAATTGTACACTGAACTCCTCTGATGAAGTTCACTGTAATAATGACTCACATCCCCTCAAAGAAGTTTGTCACAATTAATTCCCTTTAAATTTGCGATGAAAGGGAAGTAGCAACATTTCTATCTGGTGGGTCATAAAGCCCGCCCTCTCCATTAGGGGTGTTGATCGTGATGCGGACGTGGGCGATTCTGCATCAATGCAGTAATAGACCATAATCGGTTATAGCCTACTGACGTTTCTCTGACATCATTCATCACAACCGTGCTTCTCCTGCTAGCGTTAAATGCTGGAGGGAGGCGAAACACAAAAGCGAGTAATAAAAAATGCACCCACTATTTTAACATTTACAGCCTGTGAGCAAGTGTGTGTGTGTGCAAGGCTGCGTGCGTGCAAGTGTGTGAGCATTATTGTAACTTAAATACACTACTTGACAGTTTCAATGGCTTTTAGTATTTACTAGTGTTTGTTAGTTCTAAATGGTCCTGTCGTCTGCTGTGTTCAGACTTAAGTTTAGTTCGATGTTTTCCACATTCGGGAAGTGTACTTTCTTGGAGCAGATAAAATAAAAAGGGAGCTCATATATCTCACTGCTTGTATTCAATTGGCAAAAATGTTGCCATGTGCAGTAATATTGAAAATTGAGGATGCAATGCATCATGATACATTGTGAAATATCGAATTGATATCGCTGACATGATAATCGAACTCATATTGAATCGTGAGACCAGTGACGAGTCACACCCCTACTCTCCATGTAATTTAATGGGATGTGAGCCAAACTAAATAATCCAATTACACTTCATATTTTTCCCCCGAAGCTTTCTGTCACTAAGTAGTTATTTTTCAATAAGTTTGGTTTTAGTTAGTTATTTGAATTCATAAAAAAGGGGTAACTTCACGATTGACCACAGTGCTTGTGATTGAGTCTGCGGGAGTATGGGCTGGACCGTGATACTGTGGCTCCACTTCAGGATCATTACTGCACAGACTCAGAATTTTAAAAACGCAAAGTTTTGAAAACGATGACGTTTGTGAAAACGGTAGTATTTCTTTAAAAAAAAGTGTCATCACCACCTACTGACCTGGCAGCATAATACAGCGTTTTTAATCATTTTTGTGGTCGTTTTGACAATGTTGTTGTCTGTATGCAGAAAACATACAGACATTTACATTTTTAGTACATTATTGTCGTGTAAACGTGCCCTTAAGCCCTATTTGGGCGGTAATTGTTTCTCACGTGGAAGTCCATAAAAATAAATTTGCATGCCACCTCAGTGATAAAACTCGTGCATTTGGATGGTGCTTTATTCACGGTGGAGGAGCGAGTTTTGTGATCCTGCGTACATGGGAACGCGCTGCTCGTGTGGTCAATGACATGATTGTATGCTGTAAATAAAATGTCATATGCTTGGTATAAGAATAAATGCATATTTAATTTAATAATAGGAAAATAATATCCTAATTATTTAATTATTTTAATCTGTTTAAAAATAGGAAGATATATAGACACACATTATAGTTAAAATGGTTTTGTCTTGTATTTTATCACAAAATAAAGGATGTCATTTTATTCAACATGGAAATGAGCGGAAATAAGTTAATACAGCCTCTTATTTACATGAGGTAAACATAATGCTGCTTGGTTATTAACATATATAATTGCGGCCCATTTATATAAGTAATATATATTCGTGAATATATAAGTAATATATATTCGTGAATATATAAGTAATATATATTCGTGAATATATAAGTAATATATATTCGTGAATATATAAGTAATATATATTCGTGAATATATAAGTAATATATATTCGTGAATATATAAGTAATATATATTCGTGAATATATAAGTAATATATATTCGTGAATATATAAGTAATATATATTCGTGAATATATAAGTAATATATATTCGTGAATATATAAGTAATATATATTCGTGAATATATAAGTAATATATATTCGTGAATATATAAGTAATATATATTCGTGAATATATAAGTAATATATATTCGTGAATATATAAGTAATATATATTCGTGAATATATAAGTAATATATATTCGTGAATATATAAGTAATATATATTCGTGAATATATCAGTAATATATATTCGTGAATATATCAGTAATATATATTCGTGAATATATCAGTAATATATATTCGTGAATATATCAGTAATATATATTCGTGAATATATCAGTAATATATATTCGTGAATATATCAGTAATATATATTCGTGAATATATCAGTAATATATATTCGTGAATATATAAGTAATATATATTCGTGAATATATAAGTAATATATATTCGTGAATATATAAGTAATATATATTCGTGAATATATAAGTAATATATATTCGTGAATATATAAGTAATATATATTCGTGAAAACTCAGAGATGTGGATTCGGACGGCAATTAAATTACCACACGACCTTGGTGTTTGTTTGTTTGACAAAAACACTGACATTCTGGATTCGGACAGCAATAAAATCACTGACTAGCCCCTGTCAATGATGAAAATACCTTATGACCCCACGAGAAACAATTACCGTCCGAAAAGGGCTTAAGTGAGAAAGCGGGAATTTATTTGTAGGGAGTTGTGTGTTTTTGTCCTTCCTCTCAGGAAGTTTTCTGTAGGTCAAAAGTGATTCATTCAAATGTCTCTTCCTTTTTGTTTCTGACAAGAGTGATTTTGTGTTTCAGGACGATGAACAAGTCTTGTTTCTTTATGATGTTTCTCAGAGGTTGAGTAAGTGAACGAGTGTAAGAATGAAAGCTCAAGGTTTCTTTGTGTTGTTTTGCAGGAGTTTGAGGCTGGACGGCAGCTGACAGACTGAACCATGGCTCAGTTTCCCACGCCCTTCGGAGGTGAGTTGATGCCTCGACTGACTGACTGACACGTGTGTTTGTGTGATGGAGGGTGGTTGGATGTGTATGAAGTGCAGTGTGTGTTTGAGAGAGAAAGAGAGGCAGAAAGAATGAATTCAAGTGAGTCAGTGAATGTCTGAAAGAGACTGTGAATAGAAGAGAAACGCCCTCATAGAACTGTTGTCACTTTGGTTTGCAGGCTTTTATGTGTGTGTTTCTTTTTCTGTTTTCATTTATGTTTTAATGTGGCTTATTTATATACAGTGGGATCATTCAAGTCATTCAAATGGTTTACATTGTTTAAAGGAACACGCCACTATTTTTTAAAATAGGCTCATTTTCCAACTCCCCTAGAGTTAAACATTGACTTTTACCGTTTTCGAATCCATTCAGCCGATCTCCGGGTATGGCGGTAGCACTTTTAGCACAGCTTAGCATAGATCATTGAATCTGATTAGACCGTTAGCATCTAGCTAAAAAAAACGATATTTCGATATAGCCATATCAGCCTAGAAAATCGCAACTTTTAATTTTCTGTCGGTCTTAGTACATGATGTAACTAGAAGAGTAAAGTAGGAAAAATATTGAAACTCTTTGGTAATTTTTTTTGAGTGAGATGCTAACGGTCTAATCAGATTCAATGATCTATGCTAAAAGTGCTACCGCCAGACCCGGAGATCGGCTAAATGAATTCGAAAACGGTAAAACTCAACAGTTTAACTCTAGGTGAGTTGTAAAATGAGCCTATTTTAAAAAAAAGTGCAGTGTTCCTTTTAATATAATTTTTTTTTAATTATGATATTATCTAGAGCTGCAACAACTAATAGATAAAGCAATCAATAATGAGAGTAATCTATTGTAATGGAGTATTAATCTAATATAATTACTATGTTCAGATGAGTGAACGTGTTTTCCTCATACCGGTTAACATTTATTCTGTCCTTTTGTTTTTAATTGAGTGATTTTAACTTAGTTACTTTTATTAAAATGGTTAGCAATCAGTGTTTTTTGGTTTAGAATATAATATTTATAAAATGTATTGCATATAGGCTGCATAATTCACTATATTTGTTTTTATAACCTTCAAATTTCACATTGTTTGGAGGACAACATTGGGCATGATGTGGAATAACAATTTTGTTAAAAATAAATTTGTATGAATTATTTTTCAATTAAAATATTCTTTTTTTAAATAAAACAATTAATAGAAATAATCGACAGATTAATTGATTATTAAAATAATCATTAATTACAGCCAATTTGAGTGAAAAGTGGACAACACATAATATTTATTTTTTATGTTTTCCAAAATCTCAAAACTCTTTGTTTAAGGTCAGGTCCTAAAAGTAACTTTTGCCACACCTGGTTGGTGACTGAAAATTTGCTGGCCATAACTTCTTTTTTTACCAGCCATGAAACTTTTTGCAAAAACAGGCAGTTATGACACCAACATTTTACATTTCACAATTTTCAGGTACAGACATTTTAAGTTTATCAAATGTAAAATGACACAGTCTTCACTGTATAAATTAAACATAGATTAATCCTTATTAAAGTTACAAAAGTTATTCAGTCAAGGGCATTGAGTGATTTTTCTTTGTCTTTTGTTGTTTGATAAACATTATGGGGAAAGTCGGCAGCTATCACTTTAAGAGCTAGTGCACGGATGCAATATACTGATACACATGTATTCTTTCTCAACTGTTTATGCTGACTTAAAACAAAACTGACAATGTTTACGAGGATTCTTTTTGCGCATAAAAATATTACCAGCCAACTAGCGATTGACACTGTTTCATATACTCACCAATGCCGATTTTTACTCTCATTTGTTTTCTGCATATGTTAATTTTAGGCCCTGTTAGTGTTATGGTAGATTTTGAATCCTATATTTTAATCTCACACATTTAGATCAAACTGTATATGACTGTGTTGAATTTTCACAGTGTTGTTTTTTTACACAATAATGTCAGTAAGAATTGGTTTGTGTTTAGCTGTGACCTCTCCGCTTAATGAAAATGTTAGCAGATTAAACACGTTTAATCATGATGCTGATGTTTGTCTCTGTAGGGGGGTCGGATACATGGGTAATATCTGTGGACGAGAGAGCCAAATATGACCAGCAGTTCCACAGTTTGACCCCCACACCTGCTGGCTTCATCACAGGTAATCACCACAGGTTTTCTTGCTATGAGAAAAGTTAAGAACTCTTATTAGTGCTGATGTTTGCTAAAACCCTTTGGAGTTTGATGTTTTCTGAAATATGTGAAGAAATCCTTTGAGTTCTGTGCAATCGCAAATGACCACCAGCTGTGCAGTCAGTCATAGACCTGTGGTAGTCAGATTTTTATGCCTGTTATTTCTCTGTAGGATACACAGAGCGATGGAGCAAATTAAGTGAAAACGGAAAAACAAAAGCAACCACATCTTTCCCATCATCCTTTTTTAAACGCATCCCCCATGCTAATAAAAATTCCATGGATATTCTTTATGACAGTTTATTAAAACCATACGACTTACTGTTTTCTGCCCATAATGGGTGGATATCTATTTGCATGGCCATGATCAGACTCGCATCAAACCGACGTCAAAGAACTAGTGGCAATGAAAGCCAGTAAAACAGTAAAACCAGCTTGTCCCAGCTGGACTTTGGATGTCTACTGAAGAGATGGTACTTGTGAGTTTCCTGTTGACCAGTGGATCTCAAAGAGCCTCTTTGTATTGACTGAAGGACGGCTGAAATTGTGAGTGGCCCACAGGCAGACAGGAACGGAGATTGAGTCTGTTTTTGGCTCTGAGAGTATAAAGGCGTTCTGTGTGTCTGTGCCGAGGAAGACACCTGTTGTCAAGAGGAAAAGTGTTTAGAGGAAGGTGAAAAGTTCATCAAAGCTGCTACATCGTTTTGCTTTTAACACAGCAGAGGCACAATCTCTCACATTCACATCTCTCATTGGTAGGTTGTAAAAGGGAAAGTATAGGTTATCTGGGCTGGGTTATCATCAGTATAGGCTGTCATGAGAGCAGGAAGTCGGCTTGATAGGTTAGATAACATATGAGCACACTAACTTTTCTTACTCAAGCTGTAGCCGGCAGATCACTCGCCCCATAGGGCAATGTTACTCAAGTGCGGTCAATAAACCCTGAACATGTTTGTTGACAAGATTAAATGGGCTTACGTAACTCTTAGTTATGTTATCAGTGTTTTACTAGAATAATAAAATTAACCTAGAATAATTAAAATTGACACAAACCATTCCATTGTGTTCGTTTATACCATGATACATAATACTCTTTACTTATACATTTTAAGCATACTAATTTCATTATTTTTCCTTTCTCTTTCTCTGTAGGTGACCAGGCAAGGAATTTCTTTCTGCAGTCAGGTCTACCTCCCCCCATCCTGGCCCAGATATGGTACAATTCCTATATAATACATTCATAATCGAGAACACTACTTTCACAATCCACAATGTGCTACTGGTCAATAATTGCATTCAACTGTAAAGAATATCCCATTAAAACAGTAAAAACAAACAAAAAATAGCTGCTGTTGTTTCCAGAAATTCACTATAAAATTACTATGACAGTGCTTCCAGTATTTCAGCATGCTTGTATATTTTATTTATAGCTTATAACCATATATTTAATTACATTATTTAAGGTTAATATACCTAAATCTGTGCTTTAAAACATACTGATAACCACCATAATAATACAGTTGGTACAGTAGAACACCACAATTTTCATCATACATTAAGTGGCATGTCCATAAAGCATGGCCAGTAAACATTTGCTAAATATCATAAAATGTAACACAAAAATCACTCTAATGTTTTGCAGGGCTCTGGCCGACATGAACAACGATGGGAAGATGGACATGCTTGAATTTTCCATCGCAATGAAGCTGATTAAATTGAAGCTGCAGGGTCACCCCCTCCCTCCTTCATTGCCCCCCTCCATGAAGCAGCAGCCCATCTCCATACCCCCGCAGCCTCCATTTGGTAAAAACACTCTCATTTTGATGGCTTAAAACATATTGGGACAAATCTTAGTCCAAGACCATTTAGACCAGTGGTTCTCAACCTTTTTGACTTGAAGGCCCCCCCATTGTCCAACACAAATATTCAAAGGCCCTCCATATCCGATAAGATATTTTCTCTGGTATTTCTGCTGTAATTCTGCTGAAAGTGAAATTGTTGATATATCACATTTAATTTAATTTAGTTAACTCTCATTCTGTATGTTCTTCAAGAAAAACAATAGTTAATGAGAGGGAAAAAAGAAATAATACATGTATACATACATTTTGTTGCGAACCACTAATTCAGATTAGACATTGTATAGATCAGGACTATACTAGAAAAGACTGTATGCTAGATCAGGGGTGGGTAACTCTGGCCCTCAAGGTCCACTTTCCTACAGAGATTAGCTTCAACCCTAATCAAACAAACCTGAACAAGCTATTCAAGGTCTTCAGGGTTACTAGAAAGCTACAGACAGGTGAGTTTGATCAGGGTCAGCTAAACTCTGTAGAAAAGTGGATCCCGAGGGCCAGAGTTGCTCAGCCCTGGGGTCAGTTGCATAAATTTAGCTGTAGCTATGTTAAAACTGTGTCTTAAGAACTAGTTTGACCAACTAGCAGTTAACCAAGGGGTAATCAGTCTTACTTTTACAAATTCAAATTAGACCAATCTACCTTTTTATGTATCTGGACCTTGTTCAGGACTGTTTTAGATTCTGGTTCAGTCCCTGAAATTGAAACTTTACATTGAAAGTTACAAGTAAATTTAAATTAACAGTACATCAACATAATTAGCATATGTCATTTGTCCCATTATTTAATTCTATGAAAAATGTCATAAATTATTATTATTATTATTATTATTATTATTATTAGTAGTAGTAGTAGTAGTAAATAAGTCAATATGTCTTTGATTACCATCTTCAGGGATGCCCAGTATGGGTGCAATGCCAGGCCTGCCAGCAGTGCCGCCCATGCCCCTGCCCCCTCTGCCTACAGGAGTGCCAGGCGTGTCTCCTCCACTGGTAGCATCGGTGACGCCACCCCTTCCATCCCTAGCCAATGGAGCACCCGCTATGATGCAACCCATTAGTGGATTCACGCATCCAGGTAATGTAAATACACACTTACACTACCCAGACTAGCTCATGCAGTTTTATTTACTTTGGCAGGATAATTCATGGGTGTTTGTCTCTTTATCTCAGCTGCCGCACTCAACAAAACCTCTTCGTTCAATCGTTCCAGTATCAAGCTACAGAAGGGCCAGTCTGTAGAGGCACCCAGGTACACACACACATGCACATATATGTACATTGTATTAACAGACATTTCATAGATGTTGACAAACACATTTTCTCTCTAGTGCTCCAGCAGCTCCTCCGCCCACTGACTGGGCCGTGCCTCAGTCCTCTCGGCTCAAGTACCGCCAACTCTTCAACAGCCATGACAAAATGATGAGTGGCTATCTCACAGGTATGGTCACACATGGAGAGACACATGACAAGCGTCAGACAATGAAAGTTGTTTAGTTGTTTGGTTCTGGGTAATCTCGAATAGCCAGGTAGGCCTGGATTCCATAGCAACTTTAATTGGAAAGTCCAGACTTAGAGGCCATCTGACTGACATATAAATCAACTATTTGCAGTTTGTTTTCTTAAGCGTCATGTTTAGGGCCGTAAAAATGTAACGCCGATGCCCCTATAATATAAGACTGGTTTGTAAAACTCTTGGACATATTTTCTCTATGCATGAACTTCACATACTTTTAAAAATGCAGCATTTAGTTGATCCTGATAAGCGCTCATTGTCACAGCTGTAAACACGACAACTTTCTTCTTCCATGGGGAGGTTTGGCGTCACGATAGCTTTGTTTCCAGGCAGACAGTTAAAGAATGCAACATGTCTCCAGGAAATCCTGTAGAATTCATCCTATCAGATGACTTCTTCGAAACTCCTGAAGTGTTTTAAATATTGTATGCCATATGCATCAGACGCTCTGCCAACGGTCCATGGGCTTGACGTCTGAGGCTGAGACTAGGCTCTGGGTAGCCTCATTTAAATATCTAGTTTATACGCTACATAGCTGTATATTTAACAATGTTATTATAGTTTTGTATTTTTACATTTGCTTTTATTTAAATTCTATTTTCAAATTATCTTCTGTTTTGTCCATATTTTCTTTAGAAAATGTAATCATCTAGTTTTTAATTTAATGTATTTGCAGAGCTCAAAGTTTTAGTGATGAGTCACAGTGGTTACTTAGTACAGCTTAGAGGAAACAGAGGCTGCTGAATCAACATACTCAACTCTCTCTTTCACTTCTGTTTCCTCTCTCTTTCTTTTCTGCCTCAGGTCCACAAGCCAGAACTATTCTAATGCAGTCCAGTCTACCACAGGCTCAGCTGGCCTCCATCTGGTGCGGATCCAACACATTTTTCATATCGTGTCTCCGTCTCGCATTTAAAACTCAAAGAAAGTTCAGAGTTCTGAGATGGGGATCAGTGTAAACATAAGGATTGGTGTCTGGTTATTGTAATGAATGCATTCGATTTCTGTTCTTGAAAACTTGATGTTAACATCCGTCTCTGGTGACCTAGTCACATGTGGACAGGAAAGATAAATTGTTGTTTTGACTCCATATAACATCTACTCGTTTCTCTGTATAGGAATCTGTCAGATATAGATCAGGACGGAAAGTTGACTGCAGAAGAGTTTATTCTGGCCATGCACTTGATTGACATGGCCATGTCTGGTCTGCCCCTCCCCCCTTTACTGCCCCCTGACCTCATACCTCCGACATTCAGGTGAGAGACTCAACTGACGGCACAAAACTACACTTTCACTTTTTCACTTATCTTCTTTTTCAAAGGTTTAGTAGTGCATTTATCAATTATCAACTTCAAACTTAGTTGAAAAATAGCTGCTAGTTTAATTGAAAGTTAATAGTTAAGAAGTCTTATAACAGTGTAAATTGTTACATTTAGAGGTCAGGTTGCACAAGAATGTTCTACATGTACATGCACTTGATTTCTTTCCTGTTTGTGTAGGAGAATGCGTTCTGGTAGTGGTGTGTCTGTGACCAGTATACACTCGATAGACCCACGATCCCAGGAAGAGCCTGAGGAGGAGGAGAAAGAGGCAGAGAAAAAACTTCCAGGTCAGGGGACAAGAGTAAATACTGACCAGTTTCCTAAAGGAAACTCATCTCGCTCACTGATAAACTATTTGTGGTCTCAGATGACAAGATCCCACCCCCCCTTTTTGGCATCTTGGATTGATGCATTTTGTATCTGGATACTCTCTAACTGGATTTAGCGCTTTAAATTGCATTTACACCTTCCAATGCAATGTTTTGTGAGATCTGATACCACTTACAGAGACAAAAAGGAAAACGCCACAGAGGTTGCGTTAATTGTAAATGTTCCACCATTTAAAGACTTTACAAATATTGACGGATAATTCAGAGTGCTTTCCCTCATTTTGGCTAATAAAATATCAGGTTTCTGGTTTACTTTTACCTACTTTACAAACATTACCACTGTAAGTGATGCTAATAGGCAATAGAAGTGAAGAAAATGGCTGAAAGAAGTTTTAAAGCTTCTCCCTCAAAATAAAGGCACCCTGAAAGAGATGTGATTGAGGATCTAGAGAGAAAAAATGAGAAATTCCAAGTATAGTCCAGTGGAATAATTCATGAGCTATTGTTCTTTTATTTGACTAGATCAGAAGACTAAAAGTAGAGCATGACGGAAAATTTACAACCCAACCTGTCAAAGTGAGAGTTAATCTTTTATGTGTAGTGCAAACTTTTACATATTACTTGCATAGTTGTTTATGGTTAACAAAACTGCATTGGCATGTATTCATTTTCAGTGAATGTGGTCAGAACCTATCATGACCACCTCTGAAATTGGTTTCACTGATCCCAATCCTAACACTATTTACTATTTGTTAATGCTAGGTGTAAAAGATTGCTACATGTCTTTTGAAACATTTAAATGGTGTATATAAATATCTTAAAATTATGTCCATTCCTCCCCTCAGTCACATTCGAGGATAAGAAACGAGAGAACTTTGAGCGTGGGAACCTGGAGCTGGAGAAACGTCGGCAGGCATTGCTGGAGCAGCAGAGGAAAGAGCAGGAGCGACTGGCAGCGCTGGAGAGAGAGGAGCAAGAAAGGAAGGAAAGAGAACGACTAGAGCAGGAGAGACGCAGACAGCAGGAGCTGGACAAACAATTGGAGAGACAGAGAGAGCTGGAGCGACAGAGGGAGGAGGAGAGGCGCAAGGAGATCGAGAGAAGAGAGGTGAGTTCAAAAATTCAGTGAATGTTAAAGGAACACGCCACTATTTTTCTAGAGTTAAACAGTTGAGTTTTACCGTTTTCGAATCCATTCAGCCGATCTCCGGGTCTGGCGGTAGCACTTTTAGCATAGCTTAGCATAGATCATTGAATCTGATTAGATCATTAGCATCTCGCTCAAAAAAATGACCAAAGACTTTCGATATTTTTTCTATTTAAAACTCGACTCTTCTGTAGTTACATCGTGTACTAAGACCGACGGAAAATGAAAAGTTGCGATTTTCTAGACCGATATGGCTAGGAACTATACTGTGTAGTAATCAAGGAACTTTGCTGCCGTACTATGGGTGCAGCAGCGCCTGAAAATAGGCTAACTTCCATCAACATAACCAACGTGACAACCTGCTTGCACAGGGAGCGTGCCTTGTAACCATGGAGACATTTCTGAGAGACGATTCATTTACGAAGATATTTACTTTGGTGCAGATCCTGAACCGTATCTATTTGAACCGGAATTAGGTTTAGAACATGTCTTAGAACATGATGTAACTACAGAAGAGTCAAGTTTTAATATCAAAATATCAAAACTCTTTGGTCATTTGTGTGAGATGCTAACGGTCTAATCAGATTTAATGATCTATGCTAAAAGTGCTACCGCCAGACCCAGAGATCGTCTGAATAGTTTAACTCTAGGGGAGTTTGAAAATGAGCCTATTTTCAAAAATAGTGGCGTGTTCCTTTAAGCACTATCGACGGCATCTGTAACCCTTTGAGTGTGTTTTGTTTGCGAAGGCTGCGAAGCGGGAGCTGGAGCGTCAGCGGCAGTTAGAGTGGGAGAGAACGCGCAGACAGGAGCTGCTCACCCAGAGAAACCGAGAACAGGAGAACATTGTCCTACTCAAAGCACGCAAGAAAACACTCGAGTTTGAACTTGAGGCTCTGGTACATGCACTTCTCTACACTTCAGTGTTTATTGTCTGACTAATTGTAAAGCTGCCATTTGTGACTGCTGTACCATTAGCAGCACCAAATAGAATGGTAATTTATTTGAGCGGCCCCACTGATTTTAAAAGATTGACTTTTGTTGTTCTTTTTGGCACAAATCTAGAATGATAAGAAGTCTCAGTTGGATGGTAAACTGCAGGACATTCGTTTCCGTCTCTCGGCTCAGAGGCACGAGATCGAGAGCACCAATAAGACACGAGAGCTCCGCATTGCAGAGATCACCAGCCTGCAACAGCAGCTGCAGGTGTGCACTTCTTTCCTTTTCTCTTTCCTCCTCTCTCTCTTCTTTGGCTTCATACAAAAGCATCATCAGCGTCCTTTCAGCATTCACACTATTTGAAAAAGTCTCTCCTCTCCAGTTTGGGTGAGTGTGTGGAAGAGAAGAAGGAATTTAAACCCCTCATAAGCAGACGAGCTTAGAATATAGATTTTTTTTTTTTTTTAAATCTATACATATACACAATAAGATATCAGATTTAAGTTGCTCTGTACATAAGTGTTTCAAAGTAATCAGACTGTTTTGTGATTTATCTCTCTCTTTTGTATCCATCAGGAGTCTCAGCAGTGGTTGAGTCGGTTGATTCCTGATAAACAGTGTCTGAATGACCAGCTGAAGCAGGTTCAGCAGAACAGTCTCCACAGTAAGAACACTTTCCTCAACACTGCTTTAAAGATCCAGAACTCTAGACTGGACTTTTTGGTGCGATCCGAGTATGAATTATGTCGGAATTTGATTAAAGGGAAAGTGTATTCCAGACTGTGAACTTGCGCACCAATCAATTCAGCCTAACTTAAGCATACTCAACATCTTTTCTGCTTCTGTCACACTTGTTAGTATGTCTTTCTCTGAGTAAAGTGCTTTATATTTGCGTCTCTTCAAAATACATCCACAGCAGACAAATGCTAGTGTCGTTGTGTGCTTGTAAAGTATACATGGTCCAAAAGCACGATGAATTAAACCGTTAAACTGGTATCTTCTCGCCCTGAGTGGTTACCTAGTTAACCCCCTCGAGTCGGCTGTAGCTTCAGCTCGATCAACTCGCTTTTTTTCTTACCAGTGCCAAAGAGACTCAAATAACTCTGTCGATTTTTATCATTCAGGCAAGTTTATTTGTGTACAGTCACAATGATCTCTAACTTAGTGAATACTTGTCTCACAAACATGAGACCTATGTCTAAAGAAACTGTCAGTCGTTCGCGTGCCTCTTTGTTATCTGCTAATGCGCCACGCCCACGGAGCACGCGTTCTTTTAAGATTCAAATAGCCTACTACAAGATCCATGAGAGCAGAGTCAACGCCCACATTAACTCAAATAAACACATCAAGTGTAGCGCTATACTTTAGCTACATTGTTTTGAGACGCATTGAGGAATAATCCTGGAATAATTTACCTAAGAAGAAAAGCTGTTTATTTCTAAGAGTAACTGCCAGCCGATTGTGAGGTAAGTTTATTCTGTTAGGGTCTGTGAATATTAAACACAAAAAGACTGTTTAAATATGAATCCTGTTGCAACATAAAATGTCATAGACGCAAGATTTCTTTGGCCTGTTTTGGACAGATTATGAAGTGTTTATTGTAAAAGACTAGTGTCACATCAATAAAGCTTTTATTTGCAAATTTCTGCTCAGATGCTATAAATATAGTACCAGTCAAACGTTTTGTGTTCAGTAGCCATTAAAACGTATTTTGTTTCATATTGATGTTTAAATATTATAGCCTAATGTTATTTTTTAATATATGTTGATTGTGAAAAGTGAACAACACGAGTAATAAAGGACACATCATAAAATGTGCAGTATATCAGAAGACATGGAGTTTGTCAGAAATGATTTTGACCACTTCATTAAGTTTTGTTTTGTAGAAAGCCTTTTTTTAAAGTGAATTTCGTTCTGTATAAATTGCATCTTAATATTAATCAATGTTTTTAATATATTTGCTATTTAATAAGTAAATATAGCAGACAATAGCCTTAGCGCTGGCATGATCATGCATTGCACGCGTGTCTCATAAATGAACCGAAACTCGAAATGATATTTGAGTATTGTGTGTATCGGATAGTTTACAAAATCAAATGATTCAGAAAATTTTTGCCATTGAAATGTCTGGGAAAAAAGTGTCCCAATAAACCTGAATTCATCCTATACTCTTTGAAATCACAATTGCATTGCATTGTTGTTTTAAATCTCAAATATTTTACTTATAACATTCATCATTACCAATTATTTAGTTATTTGTATTTACTGAATACTGAATTGTGTTCAGTGTCACAATATTACTGTTTTTAGCATAAGACTTCATTCAAAAACATTAAAAATAGTAGTCAAATCTTTTTAATTTATAATATAATAGGCCTTTGTAATGCCTTTGTTGACTACATTCTAAATAAATTACAACAAAATATATTTATTTTGTCCTGTTGCTTAGCTCTCTCAGTCACATACCTGAGGCTCATTCATTATGCAGCTCATTATGTGGTTCTTTGTCCTCTCAGGTGTAAATCACAGCATTATTCATGATCATTCACACCCCTTAGCATGTAACAAAAAAGTGTCTTACAAAATGTAAATCAATATATTGTTTTATGTGAATGAGTAGGCACAATGATTCTCACATCAGTTTGAAGCAAAAACTCTAGGCAAACAACACCCATTAGTCAAAAGTCTTGTGGACTCATATCTATGGTGTGTTTTGAGGCCTTAATTCAGTGACTTACATTTTTAGTTTTTTCAAAAACCATGCATAAACATTATTCTCTCAAAAATACAAGCATGTACATACATGTTGCTCTCATATTATGGTAGCCCAGTTTGTGCTGAATACAGGGTATTGACACTTTTGCCATTAATATGTTTATAAGCAACTGAAAAAAGCACAAATGTCAGAGCATGTCAAAACTTCTAAAGGGCCCCAAAACAGCTCAGACTTTAAAGGGTTAAAGTGGTAAACACCTGCCACTAGTACTAGGTGTGGTTTTTGTGCTGATGGCCCAGATGCACTGTTTGGACCCAAACATGTGACCTTATGTTTCTTTGGGCACTGTTATATTAAAAAATATATATATTATTGGAGTTCACAGATTTAGTGAAAATTAAACTTATGTTTGGTGGTTGGCAACTTCTGCCATCAAGTTTGTCAAAGTCTGCAAAATTGCTGAGATTAAAGTTGATGATCAGCCCAACATTTGTTTTGCAAACTGCTTGAAATTCAGGACATTCAAATCAAGGTGTGTTCAAAGTTCACGCCCTCAGCCCACATAAAACTTTTGCAACATTTAAGAAAACAATTAACTATACTCACTGTAATCTGTAAAAGTAGTTGCTGACTGGTCACATCTGGCACTGCATCTTTAGTCACAGAGGCATTAAAACAGTCATGATTAGTCATAACTACTATGATTACTATTCATTTTGCACATTTAACTTTTTTTGGTGATCGTATTGATGGTTAAAGCTTTCTTTCGTTTACATCAGTGTAAAAGAGTAAAGAATCACGCTTTTCTTTTTTGCAGAATGGTTCATGAGGATGTTAATATCTCAGAAATGCTCTTTAATAGTTGTCTGATTATTTCTGCTTTGTAGGAGACTCTCTGTCCAGTCTTCAGAGGGCCATTGAAATGAAGGAATCCACTAAACAGCAGCTGAGAGAACAGCTGGACGCTGTGGAGAAGGAGACGCGCTCCAAACTATTGGAGATAGACGCCTTCAACACACAGCTAATGGTACTGAAGCCCTGAAATACCTAAACACACAAGTACAAGTACTTTTATGTTTTGCATTGTGTGTGTGTGCGCAGAGTGCAAAATTAACATTTGTGCGAAATCCAAGTAAAAATTGTCTTTGGTGAATAAATAAAATTGAGCAACGTAAGTTTGGGGGTATAAGGTGATGATCATGTTTAAATGTCTTTGAAACATTTAGGGCCCTATCATACACCCAGCGCAATGTGACGCCAGGTGCAACGCAAGTGTTTTTTGTTAGTTTCAGCCCGACACGTTTTTATTTTTACGTCCAGCGTTGTTTAAATAGCAGATGCACTCGTGCCCATCTGTTCACCCATAGGTGTGCTGGTATGTTATTTGTTATTTAAAGGGCACGTTAGTAATATGCGCCAATAGGCGGATGCACAACGTGAGTACACTCTGGTTATTACACACACAGGCACGCGCAGCAGCACACAAACATTATTAAATATTAAAAATAAAGGGATTCCTCTCTGGAGAAGCGTTCAGTCTTTCTGCTCGCAAATTCCGCCATGTATATGGCGAATCCGCCATGATACAAGTGCACCTGGCTTTTAAAGAGAATGGGCGATGAGACTCTGATTGGTTTATTGCACATTACGCCAAAAACACACCCATGACTCATTAAGAGACTAGGTACAACCCTTTTGGACCATGCGCCTGGCGCACCAACCGTTTTTCTGTCGTTAAACTAGCAAAAGTGGATTCATACACACCCTATGTGCACCTGCGCCATGCGCTCAGATCATTAAAATAGGGCCCATAGTCTCTTATGTTCAGCAAGGCTGCATTTATTTAATTAAAACTACTGTAAAAACAGTAATATGATTACAATTTAAAATAATTGTTTTCTATCTTTATATATTTTAATCATTCTAATATGCTGATTTGCTGCTCAAGAAATATTTCATTTTATGAAATGTTAAGCAGCAATGGTTTTGCTGCTTAACATTTTTGCAGGATTCTTTGATGAATAGAAAGTTCAAAAGAATAGAAATCTTCTGTAACATTATAAATGTCTTTACTGTCACTTTTGAAATTTAATGCATCCCTGCAGGATAAAGATATTAATTTCTTTAAAAAAAATCTTACTGACCCCAAACTTTTGAACGGTTGTGTATATACTGTATATTTAATAAAAATGCAAAACGACCATTTCATGGCCAGTAAGAATTTAAAAATATATATATTTTTAAAGTCACTCACCTTTGACTGGAGAGGCAAAATGTTACTTTTGGGCCTTGTGTGTGTCTGTGTGAATGAAAGAGGAAGTAAGAAAGATTGCATTTTGAAATGTTATTGACCTTCCACCCCAAACATACATACAATATATTTGATAAAATCAACAGAACACAGTAAGAATGAGTGAAAGGGAGAGTGTGAGAGAGAAAGTAGAAGTATTTTCACAGCGTCACACAATCTCTTGTTCCTCTTGTTCCTCACTGTATCTGCCTGCTGCTCACTCCGTCACCCTGTCCCTCGTCTTCCCCATCCTCCATTCATCCTGGCCGACTTCCTCTCAACTCTTTCCCCATCCACCGTGTTTATACGGCTTTGCTGGCCCTCTTTGTTCTGGCTTGTTCCGCTTTATCCTTCGTGGTGGTACAGTCCTTGGGGCTGTTCTATCAGACCCACGCTGCCAAGATGGAGAACCTGCAGTCGGAGCTACTAATTGAAGAGCAGAGGGGGCGACAGGTAGACAACCTGAAAATGCTGTTAACCCCCCTGAAAACTACCACCACCAAACTATTACCCTCTACTCACAGCACTGTGCTCTCTGTTGCCCTTGATGAAGGGGAGTTAGAGTAGCACACTTCCAGTTGTGTCTTGTCTTGACTACTTCCCTTTACTAAGCCATCAACAGGGCTCAACTATAAGGATATTTTATCTGCTCAGATTTTTGCCCCAGACGCATTTTCATTATGGATGACTAAAATACTTAAAATAATACAAAACAACCAATAATAATAATAAGTATGTACAATTAATAAATAAAATTATCATTGGATTTGAAAAGATACTTTTAAAGATACTTTAAAAAAGGCATAAATGTATTTACAAAATATAACAAACGCAGGAAACAATATATTATGGTCTGAAATGTTTATTTTTTTGAGTCTTGTAACGAACCATTGGAAAACCAGCCCCTTCAATTTTTTTGCAATTCCACGATCATGGAATACAATGCAAAATCAACAAAATGTTTATTTATTTATTTATTTTTGCTCTCTTGCATAATTAGCCATTTAACAGCAATTAATTGCAAAAAGTCCAGTACTACATAAAATTATTGACACATTAGTGTAATAAGTGAGAAAATAAAGCTTGGATATGCTGCTTAATGTTTAAAAAAATGATTAGGCGCAATAATGTGCACGCAGAAAGCTGTCACACAAGCTTCAGTGATCAAATACACATGAGGTTCTGTCAAAATACTGTCTTACAGAGTATTCATGTAAACAGACAGTTGAGTAGATGTAAATCGTGAAAAAAATCATGAAATCGTGGTGGGACTAGGAAACAAGAATGTGTGCTAGTTATGATAACAGCCGAGTTTAAGTGTGTGAATATGTAGGATGCGTTCTTGTTTTTTTTTTTTGGTTTGGGCATGCACCAGACAGAACTCTTCGTCGTTGTATTGTATCTCGCAGTTTTTTGTCCGCTTAATGCCACATATGTAATTTTTCACCACAAGAGGTCGCTTATTTAAAACAAAGGCGTAGCTTGATGACGCCTTGATTTCGCGGAGCTTTTATTATGCCCCAGACGACCGCTTCCGTTTCTTCTGGTCATGCGTATGTGCGGTAACGCAGCGCTGTTTTATCATATTAGATACATTTGAGTGTGTTAAAAGTTATGTTATAATACTACTCTGTGCATTCACTCGGCGGCTACTATGAGACACTTGTTTCACACCTCAGTAAGCTAGATCGATATTAGGCATGGTAAAAACATGATACTCGCGATAAATCAATAAAATTTATTTTAAACCGTAAGACTAACTGTGTTGAGCTATGTAACAATGATTAGTTTTCTGTCGATGAATGTATCCAAACAGTTGCTCACCTGTCTAATAAAACACATAATATCTTAAAGTGTCTTTGGTGTTTCCATGGTTTCTACAAAATAAAACGAAAATCGAGGGTAACGCGGGTATGAGGTGATGCACAGAACACGGTCTGTGTCCTGGTTAAAATAGCTTTTTTTCTCTGGATTTAAACATTCTCGGTAACATTTGGGATAATGTAAGTACACAAGTCAACAAAATATATAACATTGTTCTAGTAATTTTTGGATGTTTTAATCCAAAAATCGTACAAATTGTGCCTTTAAGCGTTAAGTCTCTTGTACTGACCCTGTGAGACAGGTCCATCTTTATTGTCGAGCCCTGATCGATAATATTCCTGAAATATTAATTTTGGAGATTTATTTTTTTTCCAAGCCTGTAGCTCGCACTAATTAACAGAGCAAATGCTTCGCTGCTCCGCTTTGGTTCAAATGTCATGTCTAGTCCGTTTGTTTCCCGCTCTATACTTAAAATGATTATTAACTTTAAGAGGCTCTGCATTGGGTAGAGCTGAGTACAGAGTGCAATCAGTGATGATGATGACAATGATGATGGTGGTGTGACCTTTGACCCGTCACCATATGGGTGGCTCTGTGTCTCTTGCAGTCAGGGAGCTCTGTGGACGAGGTGCTGTTGGACTGTCTCGCAGCACTGCTGGCCTGTTTGAAGCATATACACTTCTACTTCCAGGTCATCCCTCCCTCTCCCCCCTGACCTTTGATTTCACCTACACCATGTCCCCTGCTCGTGTGTCTCACTGCACCTCCTCCAGCTCCCTTTGAGAAGCCCATCAAAGGCAGTGTTGTAGCTATTCTAAACCTTCACGTGTCGGTAGAAAGCTATTCCTTTTTGCACACTGATCTGAGGCTGGTCGTAGATCAGCGTAATTAACGCTTAAGTTTGATCGTGCTGTTTTTTTTCCAAGCCATGTGCGTCAGTTAATTCCAAAAACAACATTATGCATGAACCTGGACTTCAAAATTTTTTGGGATACATTCTTTGTTCTCTTGAAAAGCTTAGCAGCTATTATAGAAATTACATAACAGAGAACATCATTTTGATGTAGAGCAAAACGGTACATCTTCAGGAACTCATTTTAACTGAATTTGAGACATGTTGTTTAGCAGTGTTCTGTTTTTTCTCTCTCTCTCTCTCTCCACTTGCTAGGGTTCTAATATTTATTTATTTAGTTGGATGCTGAACAATTAATTCTGGAACTCAAACTTTCTTCAGAAATTGCCAGAAATATAGCATTAGACATAATATGAAATAATTTTTTGGTGCAGGTTTTTTTTTTGTAATTATTGTTTACATTTTTACATATATTTTTTTTGTTTCGTATCATTTATTTACATTGGTCTTGATGTGATCAAGAATATGCTATATATATACTTGCCCAGGAAAAATTGCATTTAAAATTAAAATTAAAATGACTAAAGTGTAGGTGGTATTAACTAGAAAAAATTGCTCACAAGCAGACCTTCAGTGTGTGAATTTACAAATGCATTAGAAATTGCACGTGAAATCTATTCACTCACATCCTTTGACACTGCTTTGGTGTGTATATGTGTGTGTTGTACTCGAATGGCTAACTCTCTCTGTCTTTCTAGAGTCTTTCTATTACCAAACCGCTTGCAGTGATCTTTCCATGATTGCTCTAATTTATGTAAATTGTGCTTATGTGACATTAAACCTTGAACAGAAATGTAGCTTCAATAAGAGATGCCAGAGCATAAAAGCATACTCTAAGAATATGCTATCAACAGATCTGTCATTTTAATCTTTTTTTTTTTTTAAGAAAAAAAAAACATCTGACTCCTATACCGGGTCCTGATGGTGTTTTCTAAAGAGCTTGCTTATTGTTGGAATGGTATGACATTACATAAGCAGCAGTGTTTCCAATGGGCTGCTGAAACACAGTCCGCTTTTCTAGAGATTTCCATGTTTCCTCTCTTGTGACTTCAGTGGTTCATGTGAAGGTATCAAGCAGGCATTGCAGCCTGCCATCATGAACACAATCGCTATGCAGTTTGCACCATGTACCATGCAAGTGTACGGTTTATGCATACAATTTTTAAATGTAAATCAGTCAGTTGTTACTTTGAGTAATTTTCCTTTTATAAACATTTACATAAATCATACAGTCAAGCGCACAAAGTGTATATGCTTTTTACATTTTCTTTTTTAAATATTTGAAAAGTTTAGAGATAGCAGAGAGTATTAAATAGTTTGGAATAGTCAGTATAAACTTTTGACATCTTCAATACTTCACAATCACAAATAAGCTATAGTCAGAAATCTGATTCCAATAGAGTCTGTGTGACTGAGACAGATTGTCCAGACAGCACTTGCAGGGCGCAGCTGTGAACGTGTCAAGTGTGTATGAATGTGAGAGACTGCAAACAGAGCCCTGTTGCCCCCTATATTCCCCCTTACCTGTCCTCCAATATCCCATCATGCATTGCAGGAGCTGAGAGAAATCCATAACAAACAACAGAGGCAGAAACAAAAGGAGCTGGAGGCTGACATCACCCAGCCGTCACATGACAGGAAGTCCACAGAATTACAAGAGTCTAGGTATTTTATGTTCTTTTATGGCTATTCCTTGCAGGAAAACGTCACTTTAACTTTTTTAACTGGCATTTATTTTGTCTCTTACTTTCCTCCAGGTTGTCAGGGACAGATGATGGTGTGTCTCCAGCATGGAGGGACGATGGACTGGGTAAAGCTCCCACTCCTCCTGTGCCTCAGGCCTGGATGAGCCGAGTGAGTGAAGAGGAAAACCACAGCAGAGCCGAAATACCAGATAACCTCTCCAAACTCTTCACACAGCACCCGCAACCGGGAAAACTACAGGCTCACTCCCCCTGGTCTATGGCAGGTGAGAGAAAAGAAGATTGTTGAACCAGACATGAATTGGATAACTTTTGCTACTGCTTTTTGTTTATTTATCAATATTGAGATGTGTTAGGCTGACCCTGAATGGTATAAATCGACTTAACTGATGTGTTTGTGTTATAGATAAGATCCCAGTGTCTGGTTTTAGTCAGGAGAAGGTAAAGGTGGTCTACTATAGAGCACTGTATCCCTTTGAGGCCCGCAGCCACGATGAGATCACCATCCATCCTGGAGACATAGTGATGGTAAGCCAACTTTTAGGAAGTGTATTCTCACTTTTGTAATACCAAAATGTGTATTAGGGTTTCAACTAATGATTATTCTAATTATTAACTATTCTTTAAAAAAATATTAATTAAATTAAAAATAATAATTATAGACATACACTACTTTACTTTTCAAAAGTTAGGGTCAGTAAGACTTAGTTTTTTTAAGAAATGAATGGCAAGGGCCGTTAAATTTATCAAAAGTGACAGTTATGAAAGATTTCTGTTAAAAAAATATTTTCATGTTTTTCCACAAAAATAATAAGCAGCATAATTTCAGCATTGATAATAATATGAAATGTTTCTTGAGCAGCATATCATCATATTAGAATGATTTCTGAAGGATCATGTGACACTGAAGACTGGAGTAATGATGCTGAAAATTCAGCTTTACCATCACAGGAATAAATTACATTTTAAAATGTATTCAAATAGAAAACAGTTATTTTAAATTGTAATAATGTTTCACAATATTACAGAATTTACTGTATTTTGATTACATAAATGCAGTATTGTTGAGCATAAGAGACATCTTTCAAAACATTAAAAAATCCTTTTTTTAAATCTATAAAGTTTCAAATGGTAGTGTATATAGATGATTTAAAGCAATAGTTCATCCAAACATTATATTGTATTGTATTGTAATATATTATATTATATTATATTATAGTCTTCTGTTATTTTAGAGTAATTGAGAATATAAAAAATCTTATTAGAATCAGAAAGAGCTTTGCCAAGTGTGCTTGCACACAAGGAATTTACATTCCTTCCAGGTATTTAAGCTTCCAGTACACATATACAGTACAAATATAAGACACATAACATTTAAGAATAACAAATATAAAAAAGTATAAAGATAAACTAAGTCAGAATAAACATTTACAGATAATGAACATATTTACAGTATTGTGAATAACATTTACATTTATCAATAACATCCAGTCCTAGAGTTTGTGTGTTTATGTTCTGATGTGTGCTTGCTTGTGCGATTTGTTTCTGCTTCATATGTGAGAGAGAATACATGTGTGCAGTTAGTGTGCACATTTACTGACCTCTGACCCTGCCTCTCTCCTCCCTTTGCTCACTCTGCCTGAAGGTGAAGGGAGAGTGGGTAAGTCGAGGTTTTCTGCTCCTCACTTTTATTTTTTTCTAGTTTGTCTTTGTCCTAAATAATTTTCTGTATTGTTCATCTGTCACTGGGTTAAAACACACCCTGTACAGAGATCATAATGTGTGTGTCTGTTGTTGAGTCTTTTGCAAGATTTCAGAGGCTTTGCTCTGTTTGGCATTAGCTCACGCAGTGAAGCCATTCCATTTCCTCAATTCAATCAACATGAGTTCTTTATTTTATTACATACAGTCACTGTGCACTGTGTATTTTGATTCTTGTGTTTGTATTCAGATCACTGATGCATATCACAATGAAGATGCTGTGGTTCCCTGTGATTCTTCATCACTCAGTTATTTCAGATTACTTTCACATCCTGATTCTGTCTCTCATTTGCTTTCTCTTGTCAGGTGGATGAGTCTCAGACAGGTGAACCTGGATGGTTAGGAGGAGAGATTAAAGGGAAGACCGGCTGGTTCCCTGCCAATTATGCAGAGAAGATTCCAGAATCTGAAGTTCCTCTTAGTTTGAGGGCTAGCGCTGCTTCTAGTTCAACCCCTAAATTGGGTTCCCATATGTCATCGGCTTCTTCATCGACCACAGCCACACCCATACAGCCGCCAGTCTCCACAGAGCCTGCATCAATAGCCCCGCCCTCCTCAGCCCCTGCCCCTCCATGTCCCACCTCCTCCTCTTCCTCAACATCCAGTAACTGGGCAGATTTCAGCACTACGTAAGTAGTTTGTCCATGAAAAGACATTTACAGATACATTTCTCAGTTCAGGCAGAATTTTGTCTTTTTTTTTTGTCAGGTTTATCTGCATCTATTTTTATTCTGTGCTCATGTGACTTTAGATGGCCATCTAATTCTGCTGTGGAGAAGCAGGACAGCGATGGATGGGATGCATGGCCAACACAGCCCACTCAGCCGTCCCTGTCAGTGCCCAGTGGGGGGCAGATCAGACAGCGTTCTGCTTTCACCCCTGCCACGCTTTCCGGTTCCTCACCCTCACCTGTGCTCGGCCAGGTACGCATATGAGATTCCCTCTTAAATACCACTCCTCTCCATGAATGGGAAATTTATAGCAAATTTCTTACAATTTATCAACTTGTAAGGAGTAAATCTGAATGGATGCAAAATTGCTCTATCCTACACAATATTTTCAATCAGCCAAGAATACAAGGCATCTTTCTTTCAGGCTATTACATTGTTGCTGCATATGAAAAGAGTCATAGCATTCATTTCTCGTAATATACATAATAAACAATTCTTTTGAAATGGTTAATAATGGATTCGGCTTCTCTAAACCCCTCCTTTCAGAGAGTGCCTACTCTACTCTTGATTGGTCAAATGGCCCAGTCTGTTGTGATTGGTCTATTGCTTACATCTTGTGTCAGAAACAAAATGCCCATCATCTGAATTTCAGCTCCAGAGGCTTTCTCAGTGCTTGTATACACAGTGATACAAACAATAACCATGACGGCTGTTTACCGTATTAATTCGAGCCTGAGTCCCCATCCTTTGAAAGTGCATGCAAAGTGGATTTGCTTTCAAAGCGCAAAAAAGTGTCTTCTCTACAATATAAACTAAACTCTTCCAGGCCTCAGCTACAACTACAGTGTTTGAGGGCTGTTCAAAGTAGATGTTCGAAGGCAGCCAATGAAGACCATAGGCTGGCATTATTATTTACCAACCTATGTAGGTTCATACAAGAAGTAAGACTGTAATTACTGACGACTCGTTTTAGGCAGTTCAGAATCAGTTATTTATTTTTAGAGACATTAACTCCATTTATTGTGCATTTTGAGCTTTGAAACTTATCAGACCTTTTACATTCACAAACAGCTATTTTTCACACTACGTGAAAGGTAATATCCGAAAAAAGCATAATAAGGGCACTTTAAGATGGTAGTTATGGTTAGGTACTGGGATCTTATTACATTACTGCTGATCCTTCTATTGGTTTCCTTTTGAAAACTCGCTCCCTTATTTCTAGGGTGAGAAGGTGGAGGGTCTGCAGGCACAGGCTTTGTACCCATGGAGAGCCAAGAAAGACAATCACCTGAACTTTAACAAAAATGACGTGATCACCGTATTGGAGCAGCAGGATATGTGGTGGTTTGGAGAGGTACAAGGGCAGAGAGGCTGGTTCCCAAAATCTTATGTCAAACTCATCTCCGGGCCCGTCCGGAAATCAATGAGGTATGTATCTGTGCAATTATATCATTACTATATTGGTTAATGACTACTTTTTTTTTTCAGGAGATAGTTCATCAGCCAATATTGATGCCTAAATTCAATAAATTAGCCTATTAAAATGTTTATTTCAGTCTTCAGTGAATGTGTCTGTGCAAAATAGCATAGATTTTTAATAATATTATATTTGTAATATATATAATTTATCACTTTTCGAGCATAACATAATAAACACAACAAACAAAAAGTAATGTTCTTTAATAAACATGAAGCCTTGGAGAAATGGAATGTAATTAATAGTCGTGGTGTTTCATTAAAAGGGAAGTTCACTTTTAATAATTATATGTACTTAATCTAGACTCCATTGTGAAGTACCTGTTTGCTTTTATTCCAAAAAGTGTAATGGTGAATGCGTGGTTAGGTGTTTTTTTTTTCTGACTGTAATGTTGAGTATATGAATGCTGTTGTTCTGTTTCAGTATTGAGTCTGGCTCTTCGGACAGCCCTCCCAGTGTTAAGAGACCCAGCCCCTCTCCAAACAAACCCACGGATCTCGGAGAAGGTCAGAATACCTGCGACAACTTAATGGTTTCTTCCTCTCTCTTCTTAATAATTTTGTGTCTGAAAGTCTTTGTGTGATTTTGTCTGTCACAGAGTATGTGGCCATGTATACATATGAAAGCAGTGAGCAGGGTGACTTGACCTTCCAGCAAGGTGATGTCATCACAGTCACTAAGAAAGAAGGAGATTGGTGGACTGGCACTGTGGGCGGGAAGACCGGAGTCTTCCCGTCAAATTATGTCAAACCTAAAGAATCAGAGGTAATGGCTATATATATATATATGTATATATATATATATATATATATAGGGCTGTCAATCGATAAAAAAAAATTAAATTACGATTAATCACACTTTTGTTGTGTGATTAATCGCACACTTATCGTGAAATTAAGCATACGCCATTTATCTCATTAAACACATTCATTTTGTCATCATTCGCTATATCCAGCAAAGGAAACAATCAGATTGAAGGGTGATTCTCACAAAACTGTATTTTCTGCAAGCTTCAAGGATAATTGGAGACTCCAAAAGGACACAAAATAACCAAATATAGGGAGTCCATATAATTCTATTATATAATAAATGTATACACACCTAAGCACCCATGAAAAAAAAATTATAATTTTTTTTTTTTTTTACACAATTCAGTGTATAGTATGTATACAGAGCAACAACAATGAGATTTTCATTTTAGACGAGTCGAGCTGCGATACCGAAAAGGACCACACGGAGACGCCAAAAAAAACTCCTAAATCAACCACTTTGACTCGACTGCATAAACCTACGATTACTAAACACTAGGGCTGTGCAATATGGACAGAATAATCATATTGCAATTTTTTTTTATGAATATTGCAATTGCGATTTTATTTGCGATTTTGCAATTGTTTTTGCTTTTTCAAACATGCTACATTCTAAATGTATTCAGTGCATAAGAAGTGCATAACAAAACATTTCACAATGAAACAACATAGTATTAACAGCTTGATAAACAATACTGTAATAAACCGAATTAAATAAACTAAAATAAATTAAAGGTGCACTATATAACTTTTCCGTCCGCTAGAGGTCGCCTATTCAAAACAAAGGTGTAGTTTGATGACACCTAGTTTGAGCGCAGAATCTTGGGACACGTGGTCTTTACCTCACAGCCGGTGGAAAAGAATTGGGATAGGACTCAGGCAGATATCATGTTCATGGATGCGATCATTAATGTTACTGTAGTATGAAGCAGAGCAGGACCGAGTGTTGTGGGAGCTGAGCAAGGCTGCTGGAGCGATTGCGCAACACACGCCTCGCAAGCGGTGGGACTTTTATTATGCCACAGTCGTCTGGGCCACTTCCGCTTTTCCGGTCATGAGTATGAGGTAACGCAGCTCTGTTTATCATATTAGATACACTTGAGTGTGTTGAAAATGATGTTCTGACGTTACTCTGTGCGTTCGCTCAGCGGTTGTTATGACACTTGTTGCACACTGCAGTAAGAGTAAAGCGTTTCTGCAAAATAAAACCGGAAACCGAGGGCAACGCCGATAAGACACAATTGACAGGCGACTCCCTCACATGTCCCGGTTCCTTGGTTAAAATAGCAATTTTCTCACGATTTACAAATAGTTGGAAACATTTGGGATATTGTAAGTACTCAACTGAACAAAATATATAACACTGGCCTAGTGGTTTTTGTATATTTTACTGACATTTTTTTACATAGTGCACCTTTAAGGTTAACTAATCTAAATTCTAGTCTCTAAACTTCAAAACCGTTAAACTCATATACGGCTCCATCGTTCTGCTGGACCACATATCTGTGGTCGTGGCGTAGTAAATGTGTCTTTATGTTGTTGTTCATGAGTAACATTTGTTTCATTAAAAACAAATAAATACAGTGCATTCTAAAATTGGTTGATCAGATTATTTTTGACCGCTTTACAGTTCTGAATATCATTTAAATATGTTGCTTTGGAATTATATTCATTGTTTCTCAAGCTCATTGTAATATGCGAAGCTTATCCAATCATAGCAGTGGGCGTTTACAGTGCGTCTTCAGTCTTCAGTGTGGCACGCCAATAAAAACCGAGCGCTCCATGAGAGAGGCTCAAAACCAGGGTAGAAAATAGCCTATTACTTATTCATTATGATGTTTTTGAATGTAAAAACCATGCAAACGTCATAAGTAATAATCGGTCTTTTCAGTTCGTACGGGAACTTAGCGCTTATAAAAGCTCCAAATGCATGATGCATATAATTAATTATTAGCCTAATTCACTTACCACCATATTTCTTACGCTGTGTCCGCTGCAGTGAGAGAACAGCGGTGTGCTGAGTGAGCTCTGATTGGTTAACGTCTTAAACATGCGCACAAGAACATTGTAGTATTCTGAATTAAAATTTAAAAATATAAATAAATAAATAAAATTGGAGCCTTGTGCGGTTTAGAAATCACATGTTCTCAAATCGCGATTGTTTTGCGATTGCGATTAATTGCATAGCCCTACTAAACACAACAACGTACACATGACAAATCAAACATTATCCTTCCTGAGTGTGTGTGGAAACAATGTGAATGTACTGAAATGTGTCTGTACATGAATGCAGCGTGTGATCGGTGATCTAGAGCGCGCACATACATTGTATGTTGTTCATGCATAAATATAACTCTCATGCACTTACTTTACGGTGCCTTTACGTCACCAAAATTGCACTCTTCAGAAACAATTGCAGAATACGACAGAGCTTGTGTTTTAAAGTAAAGCACACACTGGAATGAAGAATTCACTAAAACGCAATGTGAGTCTCTATTCTCTCTGATATGTCTGATGTAATCAGCCTTCTTTACATTAGCGCTGTTTTGGACTGTTTAAATGAATGCGAGCTGGATCACTGAAAACTTTCCCAAAGTTTAACGGCTTAAAATGGCCTGATCACAAACAGGGAAGCAGAATTGAGTTAAATAGTTAGAATGGAAATTTCCTCCTATCAGGGTTACAGGTGCTTGTAGATGCTCAGTGTGATTGTGATAAACTCCCGACTTCTAAGATCATCTAACTGCATGCAAAAAAGTTGTTATAGTAGTCAAAATGAGGAAGATTTTCAACCAAATAGATCAGTATAACCATAGCTTTCTTTCCACTTATTTTCTAGGGTTTGGGATCTGCTGGGAAAACAGGAAGTTTAGGGAAGAAACCAGGTGGGTGCTGGTGCTCTCTCTCCAGCTATAACTCTCTCATTAAAACTTGCACAATATGATTTGCATGTTTGCTTAGTTGTTGTTTTCTGAAAGAGAACGTTTATCTAAAAAAAAAAATTAAGCATCAGTTTTGTGGCCTTCATAACTGAACTCAGAGACCAAAATTAGACCATGACAACATTTTACTTCTCTTTTACCTGTTTTACTTCTGCATGCAGAGATTGCCCAGGTGATCGCCCCTTACACAGCCACCGGGGCAGAGCAGCTCACCCTTGCACCGGGCCAGCTTATTCTCATTCGTAAGAAAAACCCAGGAGGATGGTGGGAAGGAGAACTTCAGGTCTGAAAAACACACCGAGAGACATGCTATTAAATGCACCCACACTTTCTACTAGGGCTGCATGATATTGGAAAAAACTGACATTGCGATTATTTAGTTTTTCTGCTATATATATTATGATATGAAAACAGTTTTACCAGATGACTTGAATAGCTGTATTTGGAAAGAATTATTCGTTCTAGAATGGTTCAGGTGATTTTGTAGAGGAGTGAATATGCATAGAAAATAATAACCAGTTAAAAGCATAGATAAATACAATAGAACAAAGATACAAATTAAATAAACCATGATTTTTGTTTTTCAAGCAAGTCTTCTTACCTGAACAGTATTCAGGTAGAGAAATTGAAGAATCAAATGTAAAATAACACTGCATAGTCTTCACTGTACAAATTCAATATAGTTAATCTTTGTTAAAGCTACAAAAGTGATTTTTTTTTGGGTATTTTATTGTTTAACAAAAATGAAAGCAGCAGGTATATTAGGCTGCTGTCACTTTAAGAGCTAATGCACGGATTCCATACAATGATATCATCAATTGATCCCATCGCATCAAGCAGGAGACAACACATACAGGGAGTGCAGAATTATTAGGCAAGTTGTATTTTTGAGGATTAATTTTATTATTGAACAACAACCATGTTCTCAATGAACACAAAAAACTCATTAATATCAAAGCTGAATATTTTTGTATCAATATTTTAAGTAGTTTTTAGTTTTAGCTATTTTAGGGGGATATCTGTGTGTGCAGGTGACTATTACTGTGCATAATTATTAGGCAACTTAACAAAAAACTAATTTATACCCATTTCAATTATTTATTTTTACCAGTGAAACCAATATAACATCTCAACATTCACAAATATACATTTCTGACATTCAAAAACCAAACAGTGACCAATATAGCCACCTTTCTTTGCAAGGACACTCAAAAGCCTGCCATCCATGGATTCTGTCAGTGTTTTGATCTGTTCACCATCAACATTGCGTGCAGCAGCAACCACAGCCTCCCAGACACTGTTCAGAGAGGTGTACTGTTTTCCCTCCTTGTAAATCGCACATTTGATGATGGACCACAGGTTCTCAATGGGGTTCAGATCAGGTGAACAAGGAGGCCATATCATTAGATTTTCTTCTTTTATACCCTTTCTTGCCAGCCACGCTGTGGAGTACTTGGACGCGTGTGATGGAGCATTGTCCTGCATGAAAATCATGTTTTTCTTGAAGGATGCAGACTTCTTCCTGTACCACTGCCTGAAGAAGGTGTCTTCCAGAAACTGGCAGTAGGACTGGGAGTTGAGCTTGACTCCATCCTCAACCCGAAAAGGCCCCACAAGCTCATCTTTGATGATACCAGCCCAAACCAGTACTCCACCTCCACCTTGCTGGCGTCTGAGTCGGACTGGAGCTCTCTGCCCTTTACCAATCCAGCCACGGTCCCATCCATCTGGCCCATCAAGACTCACTCTCATTTCATCAGTCCATAAAACCTTAGAAAAATCAGTCTTGAGATATTTCTTGGCCCAGTCTTGACGTTTCAGCTTGTGTGTCTTGTTCAGTGGTGGTCGACTTTCTGCCTTTCTTACCTTGGCCATGTCTCTGAGTATTGCACACCTTGTGCTTTTGGGCACTCCAGTGATGTTGCAGCTCTGAAATATGGCCAAACTGGTGGCAAGTGGCATCTTGGCAGCTGCACGCTTGACTTTTCTCAGTTCACGGGCAGTTATTTTGCGCCTTGGTTTTTCCACACGCTTCTTGCGACCCTGTTGACTATTTTGAATGAAACGCTTGATTGTTCGATGATCACGCTTCAGAAGCTTGGCTATTTTAAGACTGCTGCATCCCTCTGCAATATATCTCACTATTTTTGACTTTTCTGAGCCTGTCAAGTCCTTCTTTTGACCCATTTTGCCAAAGGAAAGGAAGTTGCCTAATAATTATGCACACCTGATATAGGGTGTTGATGTCATTAGACCACACCCCTTCTCATTACAGAGATGCACATCACCTAATATGCTTAATTGGTAGTAGGCTTTCCAGCCTATACAGCTTGGAGTAAGACAACATGCATAACGAGGATGATGTGGTCAAAATACTAATTTGCCTAATAATTCTGCACTCCCTGTATAGGAATAGCTCCATATCGTTTTAGGCAAATTAAAAAATGTCTGCCATTTAATGTAAAACAGTCCTGTACTCACATTGTGAAGCAATCCACCAAAATAAGAGTCGTCGTGTGTAATCAATTGGCGTTCGCCGTTTGTAATCTTCCTTTGAAGAGACTGGCAGATCAACGCAATTAACCCAATCGACGTCACTGTGATTGTGCATTGTTATATTATATTTCAAAAACCATCTCCTTGAGAACGATATTTCACGACGGTCTGGTAACATCTGCTGTATTACCTGAAATGCTTACGTTAGTATCATTGTTCATTTGTTGTACCTGCTCCAAAGTGACTTTCTGGCTCTTTGAAAAAAACTTTCGACCACTTTTAATTGGCCGGTGTAATGATTCATAATTTCTTTATAGCATTTGTTCCTAGCTGGCATAATTTTATTAAGAAATTAATAAAATACAATAACCTACAATCAGTACCACAGAATTATGACAAACATCAAAGCGTGAGATATAGCACGCAGAGGAAATCAATTACAAATTCTGTAGTTTTATTTATTTATTTCATTGTGTATTTTTTCATTATTTTAAAATTCATTTATAACAGTTTGTTAAAACTGTTTAAAATAGAAATGTTCAAAGCATTGTTTCCCGCGATTTTAATTCCTGTGTAAATGCATTTATGCCGCTTCAGAGAAGCATTAAACATTCTGTGTAAATGCACATTTTTGTGATTTTTATGATGCTTCAGTTTTGGTTTCTTTGCCGCCTTTCCTGTGTAAAGATGCCTTATGATGGTTAAACTTTAAAATGAATCCACACCGTGGTGCCTGGTTTATATAGATCACAGATCAGCTACGATCCCTATACTTGACATCGCACATCCTGCGATATGACTATCGCAGATGCTCACATCACGATACCGTTCAGGGCTCGACAATAAGGAATGCCCGATGTGCCCGGGGCCAGCGTCAAAGACACTCGGGCCAGTTGATGGAACTGTCACCTGCCCGCTCGGGCCAGTGCTGCATCTCACTGATAATTTTCGCATTTGTAATATTTGTCTATTTATATATTCAAGCGCACATATACGAGAAAGTGCCCTCGTCTCTCAGTTTGGTTCTCGCGCGGCGCAGCAACAGTAGCCGAATTATGCCAAAATGCAGGTCTTGTCGAGTATCATCGTAAACATAGTCGGTTATGTCTTTTGAATGAACGTAAACATGAAATATGCCAGTCACCGCCAGCGTTTTGGTCATTTTTACAAGTTTCATGGCCCACAGAATATCTTGTATGAATATCTGAATATACAATATATCAAAAGAAAGAACAGTTTTATTCTAGCTTCATGCATTCTTTTTTTATCAACACTTAAATGTGGGTAAGATTCATGAAAAACGCAACATTTTGTGTTGAGCAAACGTTGGCAAAGACTACATCCAGATTCAGAACGATGATCAAACACAGATGGAGCAGATTGAGTCCATCAACACCCCCAAACCTTCACAGTCCTATAGCTCGTCCTGATCCGACATAACGCAGCCATTTTGATTTAGATGCTGTTTATTGCTGATGATCACATTATTTTTCATATGCATCTGATTATATGAGATCGCCATAGACCGTAAAAGAGATCGCGCGTTTCTTCTTCTTCGCCAGTGTTTTGATCAGGAGATTCTGTACTCGTTCAGGAGATGGGTAATAGCGCCAGCCTACCATATAACAGGGAAATCCGGAAAATATCGTCAATGGCAGGGAAGCATTTTCTCATTTTATACAGTCTATGGTTTTCTCTCAAAAGACGAGATAACAAAAGACAGAAAAAAAGCACTCACTGCTCTTGACTGAATAACTTCAACAAGGGTTCATCTGTAATTACACAGTGAAGACTATGCAGTGATATTTTACATTTGATTACTGTTTCTGTACCTGATAATCTAGTTTAGACCTATGAAAAACCTGAAAAGAACTGTTTTTCATTTGTATGTTTGTTCTGTTTTATTTATTTGTGCTGTTGCTCGTAATTCTATTATGTATTTATTTAATTACAGTCTGTCTTTAAAATATTTAAAATTTATATGAATTAGGCTTTTTGGAGTCCACCTTATTTATTAAGGTTACATGGATCAAAAACAACAAAAACAATAACTAGGCATATTTTATTTTATTTATGACTTTTTTGTGGTGGGGCCAGTAAAAATTTTGGCAGGGCAAGTAAAAATCTGAACCACTGGCCCGACTGGGCCAGCAGAAAAAATCCTTAGTGTTGAGCCCTGCCGTTGCAAAAACGATTTATCATGCAGCCCTACTTTCTGTAGTTATAGAAGTGACATATTTGGTTCTCTGTAATGTTACTTTTACTTATTTGTACTTAGATTTTACTGAATTTTATTTTTTGACATTTGTATTTGTGGAGTGATATGATATGGTGATACCAGTGAGATATCCCTCATAAATCTTTTTTATTCAGATTGTATGCTAATTTTTTTACTTCAGATTAATTTTAAAGGCCCATTGCTACTGCTCTTTGCAGGCAAGAGGAAAGAAGCGTCAGATTGGCTGGTTTCCAGCTAATTATGTAAAATTATTGAGCCCCAGCACCAGTAAGACCACACCTACAGAGCCCAACCCACCCAAGCTACCAACACCCAATGCAGGTACAGAACTTATTGTACATTAAAGAATGTGGTTTCTCTTGCCATAGATGGAATGTTGTCTTTTGTACTTGCTGTTCTCATAATTAAAAAGTTTAAGGCAATGTTTGAGTATGTCGAGTTTGAGCATGTTGTCTACTGTCATTTAGTACACGGTTATAGTGTTATAGTTATAGTGCTATGCAGTATTAAGTGCCCTACACACCATTAACAAGTTTGTTTTCATAGTATTTGCATGTTGTCATGGTTGATAAATAAAAGTAATCTACCAATACTCTTAAGCAGGGATAAATAAATTATTTAATTACATTACATTATTTAAGGATAAATATATGAATAGAGTTTCAAAAATGCATGTCAGCAATATGTAAAAGAAAATATAGAAATTGCATTGAAAAAGGGCAAAATGTTTTATTTTACTATGCAAAAAAATGCATAGAAAAACAAAAAGCTCACTGGAACAACAATACATTGACTACTAATCAGTTATTAATATTTTCGTTTGTTCTCTCTTTCGTTGGTTTTGCGTGTGTTCATATTTTCTTTGTATGACAGCCTGGCCAAAAATTATGTCTGCACAATTGATGTTTCATTGTGTCATCACAAATAAAACAATTGATTACAAGCACAACTATGCAATGCGCTTACAAAATCTTTTAACACATTTTTAATAATATTTGAATAAAGGGTGATGTCGTCAATTTTCATTGACTGGACATCACTTTTGGCCACTACTGTGTGTGTGTGTATATACATTGTACATTTTATGTTTCCCTTCCATAGTGTGCCAGGTGATTGGCATGTATGACTACACAGCTCAGAACGATGACGAGCTGCCTTTCGGGAAGGGCCAGATCATCAATGTTTTGAGCAGAGAGGATCCTGATTGGTGGAAAGGAGAGCTGAATGGTTCTGTTGGCCTTTTCCCATCAAACTACGTCAAGTTGACCACCGACACAGACCCCAGCCAACAATGTGAGTCCAGAATGTTCTCCTGTATCTTATACACACGCTCACACTGAACTTCTCTCTATCCTGCTAAAAAAAAAAGCCAAAACAGATCAAACAATTCTGAAAATTCATGTCCCTATGAGAAACGATTTGGCTTGAATCGTCACCAATAACATCCAGTGCCAGTGTGGTCTAAAATACTTTCATAACAATCATTTCTTTCACATCTTTGAGGACCTTCTCAAAATTAGTTTTAGTTATGTCCTCACAGTGTGGTGAGTTATAACGAGTCCAATGTCCAGTCCTTATCCTCTGCCACACTGAAGCCCCGCCGCTTCCTGTTTCCAAGCAACCTCTCACCTCATGTTGTAGAGCATTAAGTAGAATCTCATCTCTCTCTCTCTCTCTCTCTCTCTCTCTCTCTCTCTCTCTCTCTCTCTCTCTCTCTCTCTCTCTCTCTCTCTCTCTCTCTCTCTCTCTCTCTCTCTCTCTCTCTATCTATCTCTCTATCTATCTCTGCCTGCATGCTTGTGTCCTTGTCATTGTGGCGTCCTGTGAAGAGTCTTGCAGAGTTCATTTAGTTCTCCTAGCTCGTAAAGATTTTTGCACATTGTGGTTTTTCTTTTCTTTCCTTTTTTCTTTTGATTTTATTTTTCCTTTTTTTTGCTTATGTGCTGTGTTTTCCTCTTTCTAGGACTCTTATGTTGCCCATATCCCACTCAGCCTTGAAAGTCCTCAAAGCGACCCACTATCCCTTAAACTGTGCCCAGCGGGATGATGGGAGATGGAACATTGATCATGTGACTGCCCCCCCCCAGCTGGCTTTGTGGCCAGAAGAGACGAATACTACAGAGAGCAGTCGTTAACCTCAATATTCAGAACCGTAGACGCTCGCCAAAATTGCCAGCCAGCATCCTCCGCATTAAAGCAATTAAATAAACAAGAATGCCTAATATTTTAAAGGATCTCTTTCCTTTTTTCTTTTACAAATTCATGAAATTAATCATTCACACTGAATTTGTACAATGAATTGAAACACTAATCAAATGAAAGTGCTGGATAGTGGGTCCTTTTGTGGCTTTCTGTGATCTCGTCCCAAAGCCTGTAGGTAAAAAAAAAAAAAGCTGTTTTGAAGCAACCAATCAAAATGGTTCCATTCAGTGTTAAGTTCCACCGCTTCATCCGACTAATGCACGCTTTTCGCTTCACCAAGCCCCGCCCCCATGGTTTCTCAATGGACCATAGCACCACAGAATGACCCACTATTCATGAGTCATGACGTAACGGGGTGCAGTATCAAACGTGTCATAACTTGACGTGCTTATTAGTGTCATTACCAACTCATCAAGGCTCTAATATGTGGAATTAAGACATAGCGATGTGTACAGCATATCCGACCAATTGAAATATCAAGATGTCATACTTTTTGGTTGCCAAAATGTGTCTAAAACAAGTCTTGAAAGTGAAAACCAGTATTTACCATGTCAAATGTCCCCAAATGGTCGGATATGTGTGGACTTCATGTAGAATACTATTGTGTGTCATTCAGAACCACCCTTCCCTCCTCACCCCTTCAAAACACACAGGTGCTGTCAGTCAATTTGACGGACAAGATGGACGTCTCAGTTCATCCGGTCCAGTCACATGCCTCTCTGTGTCATTGTTTGTTACATGTTCATACCAAAACAGTGGATGGATTGATTTGTGTTTGTGTGCTTGCTAGTCTCTTGTTTTGTTTTTGTTCGTTTTTCATTTTGATTGTTTCGTTGTGTTTATGTGACGGGGGTTGAGAATTGGTGTTGCAAACCAAAAAAACTGCACAACTGCCACTTAAGGTTAATGGTACAGTGATAGACAAAGTGCGTACATGTATGTTGCTGATCGTGAAGGGTTCCCTCACATGATTGGGTTTTCGGGGTGCATTGCTTGTACAATTGTATTTCCCATATAGGTGGATGAATGCTTTTGTTTTGTATTCTCAATCGTTTGCTGTCATCATTCTGTCATGTTGATTGAACTTGCAATTATTTTTGAAATGTTGATGTTGATTTGAGAACACTAGATTTTATGTTGTTCTTGATACAACAGCTCACTATTTTTATAATGATCAAAAATTGTTATGCATAGTGTTTTAAAAAAAATCCACTGCAGTATGTACACCGTCCTTTACTGGGAAACATAAAAATGAAAGTACAAGTAGTGAGTAGAGAGCATTTAGAAAGTCCAAATTTTATGAAATTTAATTGTCATGCTTTGACTGAAACCCTAAACTGCATTACGAAAAAAAAAATAATGTACTGAATATAAGCTTAATACCCTTCTACTCACAAATGCTTATGAATAAATAGATGTTTACAAGTGCAACATGAAAGACTGGAATTTTCTTTTCCATATAAGAACAACAAAAAAAAGCTTTTGGGCCATTAGATGATCCAGTGTAGGGGAAAAAAGCATGGCATTCATTTTTACTCCTACAATATTGTACTTGCAACACATGAACTCTGATTTTATTTCTTTTTTTAATCTGCCTCATAACAGTATTGTAATTTTAGTGCTGAGAAAAATGACATGAAATTCCTTCTAAGTTTATTTCATGTCAGTGTGGTTCTTTATTGGTTCCACAGTGTGAAAGTATTTGAGGTTGCTGCTTTATTATTATTATTATTTGCTGGATGGACTGTCCATCATGTCCGTGATCAGTCTCTTGCAGTTTTCTTTTGTTTTTTTATTTTAAGTGAACAAAACCATCCTCGGACTTCAGAAGCACAACTGCTTCGTTCCCATCCGATATTTGCAATACTCTGTAATAAAATGCATTTGTTCTGAATATCTCACCACAATGTCCAAAACATTAATCATTGTACTTGATTATTAAAGCATTTTATCAAAACAATAGAAATGAATGTACAGTTAAAAACTCAACTATATACATCAATTCCTAGCTTTAAAGAAAGTGTCATACCACCTTTATAAAAAATGATGTGTAACCATTAAAGAACTCCATGGCAACTGCAGACTGGCTTATTTATTTTTAATCTGCTACCAGATGAAGTGACTATTAAACGCATAATGTTTATGAATGTACAGTAACATGCTGTCCTTTAATTCATGAGCCGCACATATGGCAAGAAGTGAGAATTGCTTAAGCAATATACCTGCAGGCATATTCTATAGACGTGAACAAACAATTAGTTTGCCTTAAACGGCTCTGATTTGATTCTGATTGGGCAATCGCAGCATTCTGCTGTCAACATTTTTTGTATAATTGAGCAAGCGTGTTCATGCATAACTGCTCGTATCACTCCGCCATCTCTTTCTTCACATAATAAAGTAAGTTCAACTCAAATCAATGTTGCATGTCCAGTTATTTATTTGATGTGTAATCATGTCAGGCCCTTTATTTTAAGGTAATCCTGCATTATTCATTACTTAAAATTTAATTTGAAAAAACAAATCAGCATTATTCTTACCAATAATCGGTCCCACTTTATATTAAGTGTCTTTACTATGTACTAACATTTAAATTAATCATTCGATATGTTGCACTTATTGTGTACATAAATGTTTTTACATTGTACTTGCGTTTAAAAAAGAAAATACCTGCATGTTATTATTTTCAGTAATTTCATCCATAATTGACCCTACCCATATCACTAAACCTGTCCCCAACCTTATTTGCAATACATCAACACAATAAGTACATTATATCTATGTTTTGTTTATATAAGTGCATAGTTTGTTAAAAGCTTCTAATATAAAGTGTGACTGTACTATCAGCTTGTTGTAACCGAATTAATGTACTAATTATTAATCTTATGTTTAATGTATTAATCTAAGCATGAGATTTGACTTTGCATGACCTCTGTGCATTTCACAGGGTGTGCCGACCTCCACCTGCTTGACATGCTGACACCAGTGGAACGGAAGAGACAGGGATACATACATGAACTTATTGTTACAGAGGAGAACTATGTCAATGACCTGCAGCTAGTTACTGAGGTAAAACTCGGAGGAAATTACAGTTTAATCAGGCCTATAGACTAGCAAAAATCAACAGACTAGTCAGGGTTGTTGTCTGTATGATGTTCAGTATAAAGTCATGCCAGGAAGTAGGAATACCTGAGGTGATGCCATTTAATGAATGTGTATTATCTATATTATGCTAGTTCGCAATGTAGTTAATGGAGAGAATTTCATATAGGAAAAAAATCTATATATTTATGGTTTGCTTTCAGACCTTCCAGAAGCCTCTGCTGGACTCAGAATTGTTGACGGAGAAGGAGGTGGCCATGATCTTTGTCAACTGGAAAGAGCTGATCATGTGCAACATTAAACTGCTCAAGTACGCCACCTATTGGTTAATACAGTGGATATCCTTACCTCATCATTAGTCACCATGCAATTAACCCCTGATTTAAGCTCCCTTTTTGTTTATTCCATAATGGAAATTGCTCTAAAGTCATTAATGAGAATGCAGTGCATCAGTATTTATTAAAGTAATGTGCATGCCACGTCAATTAATTAAATATTCACATTTCACAGCTTTATTAAACAGATGTTAAGACAACTATAAATAGTTTGGATGTAATTCTATATAATGAGCATTACGTGGCTTACCCAGAATGCCCCATTTCTCTCTCCAGGGCGTTGCGGGTGAGGAAGAAGATGTCTGGTGAGCGCATGCCAGTAAAGATGATTGGTGACATCCTAACAGCTCAGCTTGTTCACATGCAGCCGTACATCCGCTTCTGCAGCTGCCAGCTCAACGGCGCCACCCTCATTCAGCAGAAAACAGATGAGGTGCCCGAATTCAAAGAGTTTGTTAAGGTGAGACTAGCGAACAGTCAACCGGTAATCCATAGTGATATGTTGTGAAACTTAATTCTGTTTTTTTGTCCAGTTTCCCTCTTTATTGTGGTTTTGTTTGCACATTTTAATTGTAAATACACCTCATTTTAAATCATTTTAACAAGATTTTTATATTTTCTGAAGAAAATGCCATGAATGTTGCATGGTTGTTATTTTATGCATGTTTTACAGAGGTTGGCGATGGACCCTCGCTGTAAGGGAATGCCTCTGTCAAGTTTCCTTCTCAAACCGATGCAGAGAGTCACCCGATACCCACTCATAATCAAAAACGTACGTACATGCTCACAATCTAGTTAATCGACTATTTCCTGACTACTATATGAAAAACCAACCACACTTAGAAAACAAACACAACTCTGTCATCTACAAATGCACATAAATGATTCAGATATTTTTCTTGCAATTCCGAGTTTGTATCTTGCAATTCACACTTTATAACTCACAGTTGTAAGTTTATATCTCACAATTTTGACACATTTTTCAGGATATTGAAAAAATCAACTGTGGGATATAAACTCACAATTGCGAGATAAAAGTCCGAATTGTCGGCTGACTTTTTTTTTGCAGAATTCCAAATGTATGTCTCAGAATTAAGATATAAACTAGCAATTGCAAGTTATAATGTCAGAATTGTGAGATATAAATATTATACATTTCTCAGAATTGTATCTGGGAGCATCATTTCATGTTTCTTATCCCTTCACACACAGATTTTAGAGAATACTCCAGAAAGCCACCCAGACCACAGTCACCTGCGGCTGGCTCTGGAGAAAGCTGAAGAGCTGTGCTCGCAGGTCAACGAAGGCGTGCGTGAGAAAGAAAACTCAGACCGGCTGGAGTGGATCCAGGCGCATGTGCAGTGTGAGGGGCTGTCAGAGGTATCAGAACACAAACCTGCTGCATAAACACAGTCCATAGACAGAGGCACTCAGTAAAATAAAAAAAATTTCACTGGATAGTATTTAAAGCTGAATTTTCAGCATCATTTGTGATGCTTAATATTTTTGTGGAAACCATGCTACATTTTTTATATAGAAATCTTTTGTAACGTTATAAATCTTTTGTCACTTTTGATCAATATAATTTGTCCTTGCTGAATAAAAGTACTAATTTCTTTCCAAAACAATCTTACTAACCCCAAAATTTTGAATGGTAGTGTGTATTTGTCAAGCTGTCCTCGTGAAAATCTAGGTCAAATCTCATTACAATAAAAGTTTCTCTCTCTCTTTACAGCAACTTGTGTTCAACTCTGTTACAAACTGCCTGGGCCCTCGGAAGTTTCTACACAGTGGAAAACTCTACAAAGCCAAGAGCAACAAGGAGCTTTATGGCTTCCTGTTTAACGACTTCCTGCTCCTCACGCAGATCATCAAACCTCTGGGCTCGTCTGGAACGGACAAGGTCTTTAGTGCGAAATCCCACCTGCAGTATCGCATGTACAAAACGGTGAGACACTTAAAGACTATTTGCGATCCTTTAATATGATATTTGGTCTTTGACCTTTAACCTGACTTTTTGACCTCTGCAGCCCATCTTTCTTAATGAGGTTCTGGTGAAGCTGCCCACTGATCCTTCAGGAGATGAACCCATTTTTCACATATCTCACATAGACAGAGTCTACACTATACGTGCTGAGAGCATCAACGAGCGGTATTTACTAATTATTTGTTTATTAATTAGATCTGTTATCCTGCGATATGTGCTTAGACTCTCTTATAAATGCTGTAAATCACAGATATTTTGACAATGTTCCTCTGCTCCATCCTGCAGGACGGCTTGGGTGCAGAAGATCAAAGCTGCTTCTGAGCTTTTCATCGAAACAGAGAAGAAAAAGAGAGAAAAAGCCTACTTGGGTCTGTCTCACATATTTCCTTGTACACATCTCACTGCTTTAATAAATCTATGAATGCTCTTGAGTGTTTGCTAAGCACTATTATGTTTGCAGTAAGGTCTCAGAGGGCCACTGGTATTGGCCGGCTAATGGTGAACATTGTTGAAGGCATTGAGCTAAAGCCCTGCCGCTCAAATGGTAAAGAATGAATACTATATGCTATAAGGTGCTTTACTAAGTTATAAGCATTCTGATAATATTGACCATATAAATGTACATTGTGTGCAGGTAAGAGTAACCCGTACTGTGAGGTGACGATGGGCTCTCAGTGTCACGTCACTAAGACGCTACAGGACACTCTGAACCCCAAATGGAACTCAAACTGCCAGTTCTTCATCAAAGACCTGGAGCAGGACGTGCTGTGTGTCACTGTGTTCGAGAGGGATCAGTTCTCCCCGGACGGTCAGTATACTGAAAATATACTCATTCACATACTCACTTGCTTATACATGTGTACTCTCACATATAATTCTATATATATATATATACACACACCCACCGGCCACTTTATTAGGTACACCTTGCTGGTATCAGGTTGGACCCCGTTTTGCTTTTTTAGAACTGCACTCATTTTTTGTGGCATAGATTCAACAAGGTGCTGGAAACATTCTTTAGAGATTTTGGTCCATATTGGCATGATTGCATCTCGCAGTTGCTGCAGATTTGTCGGCTGCACATCCATGATGTCCCAAAGATACTCTATTGGATTGAGATCTGGTGACTGTGAAGTCAGTTTCAGTATAGAGGGTATGCATTGACTACTTTCCGGCCGGAACACGCCCCCGGACTGAGTGGCAAAAGAGCCTGCTGCCTGCCTGCCTGGCTTTAATAGGGGATACTGCGAAAACGTGAGTAAAACAAACGATTATCAGTTTAAACTAAAGGTTGGACTCAATATAGTGTTCCTTACACCTTACCAAAGATCCAGTGATCCATGGATATTGACATGCAGCCAGGAATCAGGTTTCCTGACATTTATATCTGTCGTTTTTCGACGCCAGGGAAATACATAAAGTAAATTTGCCTGTGAATGCTTTATATAACTACAATATAGGTAGGTCTAAATCTGGGTGATCACTTATATCAATGTTATATATATCATCATATCGTTCCAGCCCTAAAACTAAAGCCATCCAATTACGCAGAATATAAGATGGTAAATATTTAATTGATGAGTTGACAATACAATATATATGGCATGATTTTACCCCAAAATTCAACATATTGACAGAAAATGATAACTGCAAATCTGCGTTTCACTGCCTGGAGTTCAGTTGTTTCTGTGAATTGCAGGGATCCATTTGCTTCTCTTTTCTGTAGCTTTGGACAGTCTGTAAAAATATACCTCAGATTTCTTGTCAAATCTATTTGTACAGTCAATCGCAAAACTCTTTCCCATTTTATGTGTGTTTTGTGTGTTTTTCGCGGCATTCACACTGAAACCAGTGCTGCTACTCAGTCGTTTTGCCACTCAGTGTGCGTAACCGCAGTCACTCCAGCCGACCGTCACATCACGTGCATACCCTCTATAGTGAACTCATTGTCATGTTCAAGAAACCAGTTTGAGATGATTTGAGCTTTGTGAAATGGCACGTTATCCTGCTGGAAGTAGCCATCAGAAGATGGGTACACTGTGGTCATAAAGTGATGGACATGGTCAGCAACAATACTCAGGTAGGCTGTGGTGCCCAAAGTGTGCCAAAAAAAATTACCATTACCATTACACCACCACCAGCACCCTGAACCATTGATGGAAGGATGGATCCATGCTTTCATGTTGTTTACGCCAAATTCTGACCCTACCATCTGCATGTCACAGCAGAAATCGAGACTCATCAGACCAGGCAACATTTCTCCAATCTTCTATTGTCCAATTTTGGTGAGCCAGTGTAAATTGTCGTCTCAGTTTCCTGTTCTCAGCTGAAAGGAGTAGCACCGGTGTGTCTTCTGCTGCTGTTGTGCGTTCAGAGATGCTCTTCTGCAGACCTTGGTTGTAACAAATATTTATTTGAGTTACTGTTGCCTCTCTATGAGCTGAACCAGTCTGGCCATTTTCCTTTGATCTCTGGCATCAACAAGGCATTTTTGCCCACAGAACTGCCGCTCACTCGATATTTTCTCTTTTTCTGGCTATTTTCTGTAAACCCTGTCTTGACCATGTCTGCATGCCTAAATGCTGTCACGTGATTGGCTGATTATGTTGCGTTCACGCCATGTCGTTATTACTGTAAATAAAGCTCTCTATGCTTAAGAATTGCTCTCGTGGTACCTTGATGTCATACACCAAGCCGTCTGAACAGCGGCGATTCAAGTCAAACACACCTTAAATCTGCAGAGTTCAGGTGGTACAGCGGCCGTAGAAAATTACGAGTTTACACATTGTATTTACAAGTTTTACAAACATGTGAAGCCTTTTTACAGTTCTGAATTGTTACGGTAATTTACGACATGGCGTAAACGCGCCTTGACCTTTTAGATATTTGCATTAAAAAACAGTTGAACCGGTGTACCTAATAAAGTGGCCGGAGAGTGTATATATAAAATCAGAGTTACATAAATATTTACAAACATTTAATTACAATGTATATACTTTTGAACAGTAGTGTATAATCATAACCACATAACATTTTTCTTTCTCTCTCTCTGCATCTTTCACCCGATTCCATTTCTTGTCTTGTTAGATTTCTTGGGCAGGACAGAGATTCGGCTGGCCGACATCAAGAAGGACCAGGGCTCGAAGGGCCCCATCACCAAGCGTCTGCTTTTACACGAAGTCCCTACGGGAGAGATTGTGGTGCGACTGGACCTTCAGCTCTTTGACGAACCCTGACTCATGTTGTATGACCTGACCATTCGACCCCCAGATTCCATATCCGCTACTCCTCCGTGGTGAAAGCCCACCAGCCTAATGTGACAATCCCACTCCACCCAGCATCATGAATCCCAGAGTGTGAATGTGTGTATTTGCACAAGCATCTGTGAATCTGCAAAAATGCTGTAACAGTCTTAATCAGTGATCCCGATCTGATTTTTATTGTCCTAGGTACCGCTTCAAGACAAGTCAAGTGTGTGAGTGAAAATGAAGGATGCACTGTAGAGTAATGATGTGAAGGATGTCTCAGGATGCTGTAAGTCTTAAAGAATCAAACATACAGTGGTTGTTTAACGCTCTAATGACCCGGGAACAGTAGTGCCATTTGACACAATATTCATTCTAGAATACACAGAATCATTACAAATGATGTGCCATTTCAGTGAAAGTCTCATTATGGGTGAACCTCATGGATCTCTTATTAACATAGTTTTAAAAAAATCATTCTTATAACTGTAATGCAAAAAATAGTGATATTATTTAAATAAATTAATTTTTTAATGCAAAACTATTGGGGTTTTTGGGACAACCTGGATATGTTTTTGTGAGATTTCACCCTTATAGTCTTTTTATTCAACATTTATTCCATTATTTCAGTCATTAACACTAAAAACTAAGACCAGGCTTTGTTGGTAAACCTTTCTAGTGTCAACCGGCTCATTTATTTTATTTATTTATTTTTTCATCTGTTTTTACTGAAAGATACTGGTGACAGTTCAACAAATGAATGTACTCGATATGTTTGTTTTTGAGGGTCCATTAAACGTGAGCATGTTCAGGAAAATTTGCAGCTAGTCTCGGGAAGATACAGCCACAAACGCTCCATGGAAAGACTATTTTGGAAATTGTTATATATGTTTTTCAGCATCTTTTGTCATGTAACTTTTATTTATTTTTTATGTTTTTGAGAATGGGACACATCTCACAGAAATATCATAGCAGGTCAAATATCTCTGAAATATCCCTAAACGGCTAATATAACCGGTGAAAATATGTGGTGGCTGCATGACTTTTGATTTTAGCAATAATTCAGCCAGATTTTCTTCAATTCTCCCCTGATGTTCTTAGTTTTATTGTGGTACATCACAAAGTAAACTATTGAATATATAGTACTGTATTTAAGTTCAAAACTGCATTACTAATGAGATCATAGTTTGTTTTTGATGTATGTTGATTTTTTTTTTTTAATCCTTGTGCTGTTGTTAGGCATTAATGATCAACACTGTAGGTTTTGTCTATATTTTGTAAAAATGAGAGATTGTGTTCTTACTTGCTTTTTTGTTGTTTATTTGCAAAAAAATGGATATAGTGCTAAAAGTTTGGAAGGTTACAGCATGTAGAAATGTTGAAACAATCCTAAATTAACCACAGAGCAAAAGGGATCAATCATCACCCATATCTGCTGTTCTTCAGATATAGCCCTCTTTACATAGATGATGAATTTGTGTGGGTCTTATTCATTTGCCCTCAATTATTACACTACTGAGCCTGAGAAAGGTGCTGTTTCCTTTTAGAATGTAACAGGGATCGGTTTGGTTTAATTTGTGTGTGTGTGTGTGTGTGTGTGTGTGTGTGTGTGTGTGTGTGTGTTCCTGTCTAGATGCAACACACGCATTAATATTCCACTGCTGTGCTAGTGAGATGCCAGAGTGATCAAGGAAAACAGCTATTTGTGGGGCCAGCAAGTTATTCCACTCGGTTTTTCTATGTGTGTGTATGTGCGTTTATGTGAGAAAGAGTGACTCTTAGTGCTTTGAATGCTTTCTGCTGGGTCACTTTCCCAAACCTCATCTTGAAGTATATTTTAGACAATGCAATGGGGTCATGGTCACACATCTTTCCTTTTATCCGCTGTCCCCTCTTCTCTTATTCTCCTGACCTTCCCTCATCTCTTATCACGCACACTGTACATTTCAGACCAGAAGATTTGCCCCCAACTTCATTATTTTTTAATGAAGTCCCATTGATTGAACCGTAATATATGTGTCTATGTTTAAAACTTTGAATGGAGTATAATATATTACAAATTGAGAAGTAAATATGTTGATGACAGCGTATTGTTATCAATGTAGAAGCAGTGTGTTGTCTTAATGTTGCAAATAAAACTCAATTGGACCAAGGTATAGTCGTCCAAATTATTATGTTTAATTTTTTTCGTTGATTTACAGTGTTTTACTACACTATCAAAACGAGCATGCATGTTTAGTAAAAATACTGGATGTCAGCCCCCATATATCAAAGTATTTTACTTTTTCGTAAGGTCTATTTACATTGTGAGGTGAGGTTTTTTACATTGTGAGAACAGATCAAAGAAAAATGCTTCACAGTGGCACGCGACTTACGGACACGCGCAGCATGTTCCTCAGGGGGCGTGTCGCGCGATTACGCAACGTCTTTTGCCACACAGAACAATTTCAACAACTTCATTAATTTTATGTATATGTTTTTGTCCTTATGGTACACTAATCCTGCTTTTATTGTTAAATGAGAGCCTTTGAATTCAATTTTAACGACCATTGAACGGCATGTCCTGATTTCGGGTGGACAAGTAAACAAGCGGTATCTGAAAAACACGGTCGAAGAGTCGAAAGAAAGCAACACTAAAGCCTGAAAGGGTAAAAAAAACACTGGATTACCACAAGGCCGTCGATGTCGTCTTTTCGTACTGCTTTCTGGTTTGTTTAGAGAAAACTAGAGTATTTTGTTTTCCACGTTTACTGTCCTCATTGTGTAACTCTACTGTTTATTCTCTCCACCATAAAAAGGAGCCATCAAGTGTACATTTCTTATTGATGTTCGCAATTATGTCCTTCCAGAGAGTTTGTCGTTTGAGGGTTTTGAAGGTACATGTTTATAAGTTGAACGGTATCTACCTCACAATTGTGGGCAGGCGCTTTCCACAGGGTGCCCATGTGCTTGTTTTCTAATCAGCAAAGATACAAAGTATTACATGTTTTCCATAAACTATTATATAATAAAATATTTATCTAGCATGAAAACTTAATAGCATGACCGGCCTCCCCCTTAGTATTCAGAAATCATTTCAATTGGTATCATGTGATAAATGTAACAAATGTAACCAAAAAAAACCTCAAACGTGTGGAAAGTGCTGATCCTCTCATACAAGAATATATACAGCATTGCTTAAATCTCTACAAATATCTTGTTCAAATGTCAGCTAATGTAAAAAAAAAAAAAAAAAGGCAGTAGTATTGCAGAAATCTGTGCTGCAAATTATGACTTTGTGTGTCTTTAACTCAGTTCCTTTGGTTGGAAGATTCTTGGATTCGAAGGAAAGTTCCTCCATTCACAACGCTCTGCACCAAAGCAAATAATGTCAAGAAGCCTGTCAGATATACAAGTATAAGTAAGTTATCATGTGTTTTATTGCACTTGTTTGTTTGACATTTTGTCTTATTTTAGGAACATTGATAAACTTTAAAAATAAAAAAGGTACTTTATTGGCAGATTCCATGAAGAACCTTTAACATCCATGGAACATTTCCACTGCACAAAAGTATCTTTATACTGGAAAAATGTTCTTCAGATTATTAAAATGTTCTTCACACTAAGAAAAATGTTGTTTTATGAACTTTTTTTTTTTTTACTGAAATGTTCTTTGGGAACATAAAACTTTATTTCAAAATCAGCATGACATAAGAAGAGAAATCACTGCAAGTGGAAGTTATTTTGATTAAAGATGACAAGGGCACATAAATTAGATTAAAATAAAAATGATGTACACAGATTATCTTTTATAATACATACTGCAATGAAAAAAAAATAGTCAATTTTGATTTCATGGTGACTTTAAGAGTGTATGAAAAACGGTGAACATGATTTCACCTAGTACATGTTCCTGAATCAACATCTTTGTTGATCCTGGAACATTACAATCATCCAATCAGATTTGAGGGACAGGTTTAGAGTTTGTGTCAAGTTTATGCTTGCAACCAGGGTTAGGTGCTTCTACATCAGTGTTATTCACCAATCATTTCCCTCTGATTTAGGGAGAAGTTATGGGTAGGTTTAGGGATAGGTTTGGGACTACATTTTCTGTTGTTCCAGGAACATATCTTACTTGGCTTTTTCTTGCTTCTGTTACATATATTAATATAATGTTATCTTTACCCTAGAGAAAGCAAAACCAAAAACTATAATTGATATTGCCAGATTACTGCAGCAAAAGACAGAGCAGACCAAAGAGAGGAAACAAGCAGTGATCCCTGCTGCTGCATTGAAAGCTGCTACATCAAGTACAACCAAACCGGCTACACCAAATCAATTCAATGACCAGTGTGATGCCAAAGCAACCATTGTTTCCAATGCAAAAGTTCAAACTTCTACCAGCACCCTTCCAGCAAAAGTTGGTGTGGAAGGTTCTTCAGAATCTGCTACTCCTGTGGATACAAAACCAGTTCAGTACATTATAGATTTAGAAACAGCTCTGAATGCGGCCTCCAAATTGCATGTAGCAGCAAGCAGAACTTTCTGTGAAACCGCACCTGACACTGTCATAATAGATTCTGCTGTGGATTTTGCACATTCAAAAGGCGTTGACCACATGGCCATGGAAGGTCTGCATAATAAAACATACACTGAAATTTCAAATGCAAAAGATGCAGCACCCAAAGCTGTTGATTCAGGTGTAGAGTCACCCACTAGTAATGCGCCACACAAGAGTTCAGCTAAAGAAGTTGTTTCTGAGCTGTCTTCAACAAACACCAAAGAAGTCATTCCATCTTCTGAGGATGTTGGTTCTGCCTTTAAAAAACTTACTCCAGAAGTAGTTGTTAGTGATGAAATAGTTAATATGCCTGAAGTTATGGTGACCACCAAAGTTATGGCAACTCCTGTTTCATCTGCGCATGAGGACGGTCATCTAGAAGAGTCAATCGCTGCTTCAGAAGTTGTTACAGTGACCAATGCATCAACGTTTATAAACACTGCACAAGCACAGTCCTCTTCACAACCTCAATCTACTCAGTCTCAAGACTTTATAGCTCCCAATTGGTCTTCAAATGTCAATGCAGACAAAACACCTTCTAGCCAAGAGATCATCAGTCAGGCATTTGGCTCATTTCCATTTGGCGCAGCTGAGTCCATAATGGATATTTCCAGTGCTGAAGCTGTGGCAGTTGCCTGTGGTGAAGTTCCAACTCTTCGAGAAGTTTGTCATGAAGAAGCCATTCCAGTCTCTGACACCATCCCAGAGGTTTCTTTATTTAAATCCACTGAGGATCTTCCTGTTGTTGAGACCATATCTGCCTCTCTAAATAAAGCAGTAAAGGCGGATGGTATGTCAGAAATGTCTGGTGATGCTCAAAGCTCCATCAATCTGAAGGAACCAATTGTAGCACAAACTGACGTTTTAGAGGAAGAGGTGCAGAAAGAAGCATTTGAAAAGTTACCTGAGGGTATGTCATCCTTCCTGCATTCAATGCCTACATAAATCCATATTTCCCCCCCAAAAAATTTGAATATTATGTTTTTTATGCAACCTCCCCATTTTTTGTGGACAGTTATTTGTGAGAAAGCACTCCAAATTAGTGCAAATGTTATATTATCATAAAGTTAAGATTCTCAAGTTCCATAGACAGTGCAATTTTCATAAATACATCATTTTATGCAATTGATTGTTGAAAAACATTTACTTGCATTATTACTTAGATTTTATACTGCAACACAAATCTTTCATTTTTGTATTTTAAAGTGCCCCAATTATGCTATTTTAAAGGTCTCCTACAACAGGTTTACATGCTTTAAAGGTAAAAAACACTTTAATTTTCTCATATATACACATCACCACATTTTTCAAAGATTCTCAAACGACTCGTCGGATGAATCAGTCTCTCTAAATCCCTCCTTTCTGCGAGCTACTCTGCTCTGATTGGCCAGATGGCCCATTACCATAACTGAACTTCAGCTCTAAATGCTTTCTCAGTCCTTAGCGATTGTACACACTGAAAGACAGTAACGATGACGTTGATTTTACCACATCAATCCGATTGTGAGTCTGATGATGTAACATTGGAAGAACTAGTTATTCAACCCAAACCTCCATCGCAAGGACGACTTGAGCAGGACATTTCTCAGTGATGCGCTACTCATTGATGAGATGTTACAACTGTAATTCCTCACCATCCTACACCGATGTGTATATTTCTAATTTATTGCGGTGCACATGCAGGAACTGTGTCAATAACAGTGCATACGTTAGCCGAACACTAACGTGAATGACTGATGTAACAAAGTTTGTAAAACAAATCTTGCTCCATCCTTTATCTTTACTCAAAGTAGTAAGAACGACAGACAATCTGCATTAATAGACACAGTTTTAGGTATTAGTGGCCCACAGCTGATTTGCAGTAGTATTTCAGCAAGACAGTAATACCGTGAGTTAGCCGGAAACTTGTACAATATAAAACACAATACTATACACCCGGTAGAAAATATATACATCAATAATTAATCATACTTACAGGTTGTGATTCTGAGGAGCAAGTTGGTTTAGATAAACCGAGTACTGACCCATCTTTCAAGAGCAAGCGGTTTTGCGAATTTGAAAAGCAGTCGACAGTAAAATGACGTGTTTGAAAGCTGGTCAAGTTGTTCACGAGCAGACAACGTACAATATAGACGGCATTATGCAAATGTCTTATCTAGTGACGTAGAACTGTAACAGTGGGATTCGAATTACAGACGACTCGTTCAGGCGGTTCGGAGTTCTTTCTTTTGGGAGACAACTATTTATTGTGCACTTTCGACTTTACATTCACAAACAGCTATATTACATACTGCATGAAAGGGAATATTCGAAAAACCATAATTGGGGCACTTTAATGTTTATGTTTGTACCTTGTGCTTGATGCATATCATGCATTTGTTATTGTCATTTACTAAAATCCATTTATTTTGGTATTTGCTGAAAACAAGTTCATACACCATTTTTGTAATTGTGTTTTTTTAGAATATGGAATGTTTACTTAATTGTCTAGTTCTAACATCTGGGATGCTAGCGTTAGAAGTTTTTTCCCCCTAATAAGCAGAAGGAAGATTTTAGTCTTTAATCTGAATTTGACAACTGACTTGCTGTAACAACAAAGTGAACGTTTATATATATACAGCTTCCATAAACATTTTCCCAAATATTTGATTACATTGATGTCTGTATTGAATCTGCTTGGGTTTCTGTGGTAAAGTCACAAAGTTGTGGAGGCTTTGTTTTTGTTTTTTTAGCTATTCTGATCTTTACCACAAGAGGGTGGACTTATCTCTGTCTCTTGACATTATTTATTATGGATTATGGATTTTTTTTTGTTTTTTTGTTTTTTTGTTTTATAATGCAAATACTTTTATTGTTTAAGTAAGTTACTTAAAATGTATTAGTGGGTATATTTTTATTTAAACAAACTGCAGTAGAATTATAGAAGTCAGAAAGCATGTCATTAATGCATTCTGGTTAAAATTGATATTTTAGAATAATTGGATGTTCATGTGAAACAAAAAACAGTGATTTCTCTCTCATCTGCAGCACAGCTGGATCCAATAAAGCGACTCTTTCTTGACAAGATACGGGAATACTCCACAAAGAGCCAGTATGAAAAACATTCCATAAATCAAATAAAATTAAAACATTCCGTTCATTCCAATATAGGCTATATATAGATCTACTTCTCACATATTTTGAATAATGCATTTTCCACATTTAACTTGGTTTGTGTTGTCCTATAGAGCCTCTGGTGGCCTTGTAGATGTTGGACCAGAATATGAGAAAGTTTTCAATGAAGAACTAACCAAACTCCAGAGACTCTATGGGGGTGGAGACTTAAGCAAGTTCCCAGAATTTAGGTTCTCTGGTGGGTATATTTCTGCCTCTGTGTGTTTAGAATGAATATTAAAGTTCATATGATCCCAGAAACTGTTTTTTATCTCTTTTTTTTTCTTCCCTCAGAGCCTGTACTAGATGGAAGCAGCTCAAAATGAAAAGCACAGCATGGCATTGCCATAGAAAATATATCATTCATGATATATTTTAAAAGGCACTAGTATTTGAATGAAATTAGTTAACTTATTTGCAGTTACAAAACGGTACACAGTTTAAAAAAAAGAAACGAGAAAGGAAAACGCAAAAAATAAAGTTGTTTGAGCATTGACATTTCCGACTGTGATTCATTTAATGAAACGTTCTGAATGACAATTTAAAATGACCAAGCACGTGCAAAATATATATTTTATAATATAGCCTGCATGTTACATTGTCCCCACAGAAGTCTCCAGGGGGCGAGCACTTTTCCCTAAACCGTAATATCTCCTCCCACCTCATAAATATTCATGAGCAAAGTTGCCTGCGTGCCGTTACGCTGTGACGACATGGAAGAACTGCGGGTCCCGATTGCTGCAGCCGCTTGTCATTGTGACGAAGATTGGCACTAAGGTAAGCTGTCACTCAAAATCTTCTTTTCCGACTCCCTATCAATCAGGCGATCTGGGCCGCACACTAAAAATGCACTCGGCACATAAGATCGAGCTTCCGTGGGAGGCGCGCGGTCAGGATGGTTTTAGCCTGAAATTATGTTTGGACGGCGGTTTCGGTGGAGATTTTCTGGCTCGACACAGAGTCAAGGCCCAGCTCTTTTTTTTGATCTTTTGTAGAAGTGCGAATGGCGGCTGCACTGGTGGGGAGGGATAGCCCGATGTCCCTTAGATTGATTGATAGGCGATTATGGGCAGGCTTTTTATTATATTTAAAGAGACAGAGACGATACATTTATAAGTCGGCGAAAACTCAAGAAGGCTGATGTTTTTCATTATGACGTAGGTTATGTAATATAATTGTATATTGATAGCTCCAGCGGTTCTTATGGGTGTATATCGCTTCGAATAAAACGTTACATGGATATGAACATATAGGCAGAGGCTCAGTACAAACATGGCGCCTACAGTAATAGAGAGGATGAGATACAGTCATCTGTGGCTGAAGAAAAAGACGAAGATATAAGACCACATTACGAGAAATGAATCATCCCGGAACGTTAATAAGCAAATCGATTATGTTTTTTAAACGTAGATATTCTCAGTTTTAACCCAGTTCAAAGTAAATCACTCATTGAAATCGTATTGCAGTGCAGATGCAGATATTTAACGATGTAACTATTTATATCTCGAATTTGTATTCGTCTGATCGCAAAGACCACTGCAGATGCTTATCCAATTCAGCACACAAGTTTATTTTGAATCACGTGAATGTCATTCTATAAATAAAACAATACTTTATGATTCGTTTTCGTCACTTATATGCAGCGCATAAACTTTTGATTCACAGCGCATGCAGAAAATGCAATAAAACCGTTTTTAACGGTTGATGCGATATATAATTGTGTTTTAAATAATATATGGTTTTATATATATTTATATATATATATACACACACACACACATCATTTAATAATAGCATGTGCAAAATTTGTTGAAATTAAACAGTTATTTTTATCATTAAAACAGTTTTTATTATTATCATTTACACATTTGAAAACAAAATGCTAATTCATTTAGTTAAAGCTGACAGTAAAAATACCGTTATTTGTCTTAACGGCCAGATATCCTCTTTAATAATGATAATCTTCTTCTTTAAATATTGGCATGGCCTATGTTTACATGTAACGTTATATTAGTCTGTCAGTAAAACACTATTTGGCCCTTATGCAATAAATGTAACGCAAAAAGTTATATATAATAAATATGAATTATGTGTGATACACCTATAAGATAACAGTCGATGCTTATAGCAGCATTTTATTCATTTTCCACTATATAGTAAAGAGTGGCAGGTTGTAATGCTGTTTGGTAGTTATTCCACATAAATGTTTCTCTTTGTTGTGGCAGTGGTGCTACAGATCAGCTTTATAGAATGCCCAAGCATTGTCCACGGCAACAGTAACTATGATGACATCCCCATCAGTGTCCATGGAGGATTACCAAGAGGCTGAACAGGTTTGTGTTGCCAAAGAGCTAGTAGGTCTTTACACAGCCAATGGAATACTGGTTTTGTTTTGTGTGAATGTGTTTAATTGACCTTTTAAAGGAGTAGTTCACCCAAAAATGTCCCCTAATTTACTCACCCTTAAGCCATCCTAGGTGTATATGACTTTCTTCTTTCAGCCGAACACAGTCGGAGTTATATTAAATAATATCTTCCAAGTTTTATAATACCTTCCAAGCTGAGTTTTTGAAGCCCAAAAAAGCGCATCCATCCATCATAAAAGTAATCCATACGGCTCCAGTGGGTTAATAAATGCCTTCTGAAGCTAAGCGATGGGTTTTTGTAATAAAAAAAAATCCATATTTAAAACTTTACGCGCATTCACAGCTACATGGTTTTCGTGAGAGGCGTCAATTCTCACCTGAGCTTATGCGGGTCAGAGGTCACTCTTTCACCGGAACTCCACTCTCTCATGAACATACGTACAGACGTTGCTGGAAGCCAGTTATTATAGTTTATAAGGTTTTAAATATGGATCTTTTTCTTACATCGCTTCACTTCAGAAGGCCTTTATTAAACCACTGGAGTCGAATGAATTACTTTTACGATGGATGGATGCGCTTTTTGGAGCTTCAAAAACCCGGGCTCTCAATGCCATTACAAAGCTGAGAATAAGCTTTTATATAACTCAGAAGATTGAGTTTGGCTGAAAGAAGAAAGTCATATACTGCTAGGATGGTTTGAGGGTGAGCAATTTTGGGTGAACTATTCCTTTAAATGAAGTGATAAGCAACTTTATATTGCAATAAAAAAATCAATAAAAGTTTTGTAAACATGCAAGTCTAACATTTCACACTCTGAGATTGATGTCTTGTGAATTCTGTGAAGTCTGACCTCTGCGGTATCGGATGGAGAGATAGAGAGACTCGAGACTAACCCGAGATTTTCCAGCAGTCGTGAAATATTTTTAACATCTCCCCCTTTTCAATCAACACTATTGTTGCTCTCCATCACATGCACTCAATCATGTGGGCCTGTCCAACTATTTAGTACAAAGAAAAAAAACTTACAAATAGGAAAAGAAACCAACACTGTATATAATATATTATAATTAAAAAATATTAATAGATTATTGCATTATAATTATTCAAGATATCTGGATCAGTGTTATTTTAGTATCATTGAGATACTATTTGTTTTTATTCATATTTTAAATTAGTTTTTATATTTTCCATTTTCATTAAAATTTTAGTTATGTTGTTTTTGTTATTTTAAATATAAATAATTTATATATAGTTGACATTTTTAGTAGTTATTAGTTATTTTAGTACATCAAGTTAAACTAAATGAAAATGAGAAATGTTGCCTTGACAACTAGTCGCAATAAAATATATTAAAAAAATAAAAATAAAAAATATATATATTATATATATAAAAATTTTGTTAAGGTTTATTTTATTTCATGTAATGGAATTTTTTTTTTAGTTTTAGTTAACTATAATAACCCTGATCTGCATATCTTAAGTCAGTCACTCAAGCTAGTTCTCTATTTCCTCTGTTTTTCTGCTAAATAGTCTGAAACTAATGTGAAAAACCATTCTGTTAAATCTGTGAAACCTTTTTATCTGACAGACAAAGATAGAGTAGTCTGAGATTTGAGAGAGAAGCGTCTTTGTTAAAATGAGTTTTTGTTACATGATTTGAAACCCCATGTCGACCCTTAGGGTCTCGTCGTATCTGAGCTCTGCGCTGTGACTGAGAAGCTGTGTTTCTCAGAGCAGCCCACACACGGACGTTACCGCCCGCAGACATGCCAGCTGACATTGCTAACTTCCACATACCTCACACATCTTCATTCTCTATCCAAACCACTCCTCTCACTCCTCTGTCCCGTGCAGATGCAAGTGGGAGAACAGACGGCTGGACAAGTGGAGGAGAGGTTGGAGGAAGAGGAGGAGGAGGAGGAGAGAGAGGAAGAGGAGAGCAGCTCTGTACCGTCTGAGCCACAATCTCCTATGGAGGTCTACAAGACGGCTATTTACAGGTAACTTTCTGTTTTTCTTGTGGCATGTTTTAAAAAATTGTACTTAAATATCTATTTGTGTTTAAAAGAGCGATGTGTTTGTTGACTGTCAGACACCCCTTGTTCCCCCTGTTGGCGCTGCTCTTTGAGAAATGCGAGCAATCCACTCAGAGCTCGGAGTGCGTGACCTCGGCCAGTTTCGATGTGGATATCGAGAACTTTGTGCGAAACCAGGAGAAAGAAGGCAAAGCGTTCTTCAGTGAGGACCCCGATTTGGACAATCTGGTAAGAAGCGTCATACTGATCAATTATTTAACCAGGTTTAAATATTTTAACCGTTCAAAAGTTTGGGGTCAATAAGATCTTTTTTTTATGTTTTTAAAAGAATTCTCTTATGCTCGCGCTGTTTTTTATTTGAATATATTTTAAAATGCAATGTATTCCTGTGATGTCAAAGCTGAATTTTCAGCATCATTACTCCAGTCTTCAGTGTCACATGATTCTTCAGAAATCATTTATGCTGATTTGCTCAAAAAAACATTATCAATGGTGAAAACAGTTGTGCTGATTAATATTTGTGTGGGAACTGTGATACATTTCCCCCCCCCAGGATTCTTTGATGAATAGAATGTTCAAAAGAACAGCATTTATATGAAATATAAATCTTTTGTTACATTATAAATGTCTTTACTGTCAGTTTTGATCAATTTAATGCATCCTTGTTGAATAAAAGTATTCATTTCTTTAATACTGTCCCATAACTTTTGAATGGTAGTGTATATTTAGGATGCATGCTATATCAGTTATTGGTTAATATAAAAAAAAATGTATTTATCAGTAGCAGTCGATATTGGATATTTAAGTATGCACGTTTATTTTCCCTATTTTTAGTTAATCTTTCAAAACACTGATAATTTAATAACACCTTTAAATCTCAAAATGAAATTCCATGTTTCATGTTGTACATTATAATGATGTGATGTCTAAATTGATTTGTAGCATTTAAAAGGATAAGCTTTAGTTTTTAGTGCTTTATTATTTATTTATTTTGACAAAATGGTATAGAATTTTAATTTCTACCATAACATTAAAATAAATACTTGCTTAAACATTGTTATAAATATTTGTGCTAACTGAATAAAGTTCACACACTTATTTGAGTCCATTGGGATCTACATGATTGGTGAGGATTGAGGAAATAAATATAGAGAATAAAATATCGATTTCAGGTTTGGTTTTAAAACGTAAGAATATCATACAGTGGGTTCAGTGTATGTTTCTGATGATGTCTGAACGCTTGCTGAATGTACTGTATGCTCTCACTGGGCTCAGATGGTGAAGGCCATCCAGGTGTTACGGATTCACCTTCTGGAGCTGGAGAAGGTAAATGACCTGTGTAAAGATTTCTGCAGCCGCTACATCGCCTGCCTCAAGACCAAGATGAACAGCGAGACTTTGCTCAGCGGAGAGCCAGGAAGTCCCTACTCGCCAACACAGACACAGGTACATTCAGAGACACTGTAGAAATCTGTCTCCCTCTTCACTCAGAAAATAACCGTTGTGCACATGTTCTCCTCGCAGCCGCTGACCTCTTTCTCTGGAGCCATGAGTTCACAAGGTATTGTAGTACCAGCGTCAGCTTTACAACAGGGCAACGTTACTGTCACAACTGTAAACCCCACCCAGGTGCTAACAGGTTTGTTGATTTGTTTTACTCTGCCGTGTTTCATTATTAGTATATTTCTTAGTCTGATTTCGGATGTGCCATCCTACATTTGGGTTGCAAACTGCGTTTCATGTTAACTTCAATGATAAATACAGTACAATTAATAGCTTAAATGTAATGGGTAAGTTGCCACTCTCCTGTTTTGGGTAGAGAAAGTAGTATAGTGTGATATAATATAGTGGCAAAGCTGAATTTTCAGCAGCCATAGTGGTGTTGGTTCCGGAAGTATTATTTCCAATCATTTCTCCCATAGGGAGAGTCATGAATTGGGGGCATGAAAGGGGTCATGAATTGAGAAATCAACTTTTCCTTGAGCTTTTGATATATAAAAGGTCATCAAAATATAAGAATATCCTGTAAGTTTCAGAGCTGAAAACTTCCTTGTTAGTCAAATAAAAGTTTTTATTGACAGATGGCTCATCAAATGAGTGATCTACGAATTAGCTTCCCTGTGACATCAGAGAGCAGCGAAATGCTGCCTCAACAGACCAATGCCTAATTCTGTAGCCCCCCCACAGACTCGCGCAAATCATGTAACATAAACAACATAGGCCTACGTGGCTCTAAACCGGATTGAGCTACTAAGCAATAAACATGCCATTGAAGATTACAAAATATTGTGCTGTGTCTGGTTGTGGAAGAACACAGTCGCTACATAAGCTTCCGTCAGATTCCAATATTAGGAATGCGGTTGAACTTTATTTTTAATGAAGTTCCAGCTCACGTGGGCAAGACATTGCACGTATTCTTTTGTAAACGAGACTGGTTTTGCAGACAGAATGAGATTAAAAAACAATGCTGTGCCTTCTATATTGGATCTGACAGGAATGATGCAACACACTTATGTGAGTAAAAAATGTTTTTTTATATGTGATAGTATTGCATTGTTACAGATTGTTTGATGAATTTTAATTACTCTGTCCTTGTTGTATTTGTATTGTATATGTGCACTGCAAGCTTCAGCACCAAGAAAAATTCCTTGTGTGTGCAAGCACACTTGGCAATAAAGCTCTTTCTGATTCTGATATCAATGTGTCTAACTAAACATAATTAACGATAACTTACCATGCTGTCACAGGCTGGAGTATCCTTTGTATTTGAGGTGTTGTTGGTTCATTGTCCTGCGATTTGGGATCAGACTCGAACATGTATGGGCTAGGGCTCACAAAATCGCTAGCCCGACGTCCCGGGGCTAATGTGCTTTCCAGTCGGACTACCAAAATGTATCACCGGCCTGCCCGACAGGCTATCTTAAATAGTGAAATAAAATAAAATTCCTTTCTTGATGTGTGTTGTTCACTCTCTTGACTTAATATTTGAAGGAAAAATACAATTGCGGAAGTTTTGTGTTGATGTTGATTTCTGCAGTGAAGTTTTGCTGATGCACGAACTTGGCTTGCGTGTGCGTGCGTGTGTGTGTGTGTGTGTGTGTGTGTGTGTGTTAGTGATGCACGGTTCGCGGTTATATCCACCGATCGGGTGGGCCAAGTAATAAAAAAGAACATTCCAATTAATTGTGGGTGGATGAGAGATAAATCATTGTGTTTGTTTGATAGACATTTTGCAAGCCCTGTGGGAGAATCATTCCGGTTGCCGTTTTTCCACATTGGAAGTTTTCAAAACAATTACCCAAGTGTACTGACGGGGGAGTCGAAACTCATTATAATATGCAAAACTGTTATCCAATCATAGCATTGGGCATTTACTTCCAAGTCTTCAATGCGGCACGCCTATAAAAACCGAGCATTCCAGGAACTAGGCTCAAAACCAGGGTGGAAAATAGCCTATTACTTATTCATTATGATGTGTTTGAATGTAAAAACATGCAAACGTCATAAGTTGACCTCAGACAACAGTATAAAACAATTAAAAAAGCCAGTTCATGACCCCTTTAAAGCGTTATAAGACATGAACCAAGCCAACCAGCTTTGAGCTGAATCATAACATTACAAAAATAACTATAATCCATTAAAAATGGAGACATATAAAACTACCCATTTAAAAGTTGATTTTATATATATATATATATATATATATATATATTTTTTTTTTTTAGTTTATTGTAATATATATTGTAATTTAGTTTATTGTAATATATATATATACACTGAACAAAATTATAAACGCAACACTTTTGTTTTTGCCCCCATTTTTCATGAGTTGAACTGTACACAAAAGGCCTATTTCTCTCAAATATTGTTCACAAATCTGTCTAAATCTGTGTTAGTGAGCACTTCTCCTTTGCTGAGATAATCCATCCACCTCACAGGTGTGACATATCAAGATGCTGATTAGACAGCATGATTATTGCACAGGTGTGCCTTAGGCTGGCCACAATAAAAGGCCACTCTAAAATGTGCAGTTTTTTCACACAGCACAATGCCACAGATGTCGCAAGTTTTGAGGGAGCGTGCAATTGGCATGCTGACTGCAGGAATGTCCACCAGAGCTGTTGCCCGTGAATTGAATGTTCATTTCTGTACCATAAGCCGTCTCCAAAGGCGTTTCAGAGAATTTGGCAGTACATCCAACCGGCCTCGCAACCACAGACCACGTGTAACCACACTAGCCCAGGACCTCCACATCCAGGATCGTCTAAAATCAGCCACCCGGACAACTGCTGCAACAATCGGTTTGCATAACCCAATAATTTTTGCACAAACTGTCAGAAACCGTCTCAGGGAAGCTCATCTGCATGCTCTTTGTCCTCATCGGGGTCTTGACCTGACTGCAGCTCCGACTTTGGAGAGGTGTTCTCTTCACGGATGAATCCCGGTTTTCACTGTACAGGGCAATATGGCGTCGTGTGGGTGAGCGGTTTGATCAACGTTGTGGATTGAGTGGCCCATGGTGGCGGTGGGGTTATGGTATGGGTAGGCGTATGTTATGGACAATGAACACAGGTGCATTTTATTGATGGCATTTTGAATGCACAGAGATACTGTGATGAGATCCTGAGGCCCATTATTGTGCCATTCATCCACGACCATCACCTCATGTTGCAGCATGATAATGCACAGCCCCATGTTGCAAGGATCTGTACACAATTCCTGGAAGCTGAAAACATCCCAGTTCTTGCATGGCCAGCATACTCACCGGACATGTCACCCATTGAGCATGTTTGGGATTCTCTGGATCGGCGTATACGACAGCGTGTTCCAGTTCCTGCCCATATCCAGCAACTTCGCACAGCCATTGAAGAGGAGTGGACCAACATTCCACAGGCCACAATCAACAACCTGATCAACTCAATGCAAAGGAGTTGTGTTGCACTGCGTGAGGCAAATGGTGGTCACACCAGATACTGACTGGTTTTTCGGACTCCCTTCCCCCCCATTTTAGAGTGGCCTTTTATTGTGGCCAGCCTAAGGCACACCTGTGCAATAATCATGCTGTCTAATCAGCATCTTGATATGTCACACCTGTGAGGTGGATGGATTATCTCAGCAAAGGAGAACTGCTCACTAACATAAATTTAGACAGATTTGTGAACAATATTTGAGAGAAATAGGCCTTTTGTGTACATAGAAAAAGTCTTAGATCTTTGTTACACACGTTACATGAAGTTGCTGTGTATATATAGTATAGTATGCATAATTAGTATGCGTAAATATAGTATGCATAATTACATGCAACTAACCTTAAACCAAACCCTAACCCTATAGTAAGTACATAATGTACATTACTTAAATGTATAGTTACACTGTAACACCGACACCTTGAAATGAAGTGTAACTAAAATAAATTCCTCAGCCTAAACCTTTGAATGCTAGTATATATTAAACACTTTGTATCTTTGTAAATAATTGAATTACTTTAATCTGTTTACTTTAATTTAATTTCTTGATTTCTTTCTTAGTCTGTTTTCTTCTTCGTTCTCAGATTTCGTGGTATATTGACTCTGTGAGCGTGTGTTTGTTTTGTCCAGGTGGTACAGTATATCAGCCTGTTACAGTTGTTACTCCACAGGGGCAGGTGGTCACACAGACTCTGTCACCTGGAACAATACGCATCCAGAACTCACAGGTGAGTGATCGTCACCAAACACACTCATGTTGTGCAGTTATTCCAGTATTCAGAGTTTCTTTGATTGGCTCAAGATGTGCTGATCCAACTATTTAGCAGCATGGGTTCATAATCTATTACAGTATGAATGGCATTAGCAAGCATGCACACACTCTTGACAGGCGCATTCATTTGCCCACAGCTTCAGTTGCAGCTGAACCAGGATCTGAGCTTTTTCAGTCAGGAGGACAGCTCGTCTAAAGCCAAGAGAGGCATCTTGCCCAAACACGCCACCAACGTCATGCGTTCTTGGCTCTTCCAGCACATCGGTGTAAGTCAGATTCTTCTGTCTTCTGTTTTATAGTGTTGGGCCAGTCTAAAAGCCTATTAATAGAGTGATCGATCACAGATGATTTTCACTATTCACACCAAGTCATCAAATCCTTTCTTTTTTTAACCCCTACAGTATCAAAACAAATTATTCACATTCTGATCAAGCAGTAAAATAAAGTGCCATCTTACATATTTTTCATACTGAAAATACCCTCACGTTATGGAAGTAAAATGGGTTGCAAACAGCGTATCATGTCATGTTAACTAACAGCTTAAATTAAATAGATAAGTTGCCACTCTCCTGTATTGGGGTAATAAAAGTAATATAGTGTGATTTGGTGAACTGTTAGTAGTAGTAGTAATAATAATAAAAAAAGTTTATTATTAATAATTACTATAGTAAATAATAATTAGGGCTCTTATGCTCACCAAGGTGGCATTTATTTGATCAAAAACAGTAAAATATTACATTTTAAAATAACTATTATATTTTAAAATATAATGTATTCCTGTGATGGTAAAGCTGAATTTTCAGCGTCATTACTCCAGTATTCAGTGTCACATGATCTTCAGAAATCATTCTAATATGATCTGATTTGCTGCTCAAGAAATTTCACATTATTATCAATGTTGAAAATATTAATATTTTTTGTAGAAACCATGATACATTTTTTCAGGATTATGTGATGAATAGAAAGTTAAAAACAGCATTTTTTTTTAAATAGATTGTTTGTAACAATGTAAGTATTTACTGTTAATTTTGATGAAATGTAATGTGTCCTCTGCTGAATAAGAGTATTAATTACTTTCAGAAAAAAAAAATCTTACTGACCCTAAACCGTTGAACGCTAGTGTATATTTAATGCTATTAGAGCTGCACAATTAATCGTTAAAAAATTGCGATCTCGATTCAAACACCCACACAATCTTATTCCTGAATGCGATTCGTCTGTCTATTAAACCTTTGACAAGTACCATCACAGAGAACATTCAGATCTACATTGGTGCTGCTGCTGACCCAGAAACGGCAGTTGTCATGTATAGGTATGAAACAGCTTCACAAACGGTATTTTCAGCCACAAAGTATCGGTATTTCTGTGTTATAATAATTCAAATTATCACACAAGTACTGGGATAAATGTTTATAGTTCAGATATATACACTGATGTCTACGGTAGCAATCAAAATGGAGTAAATCATCTTTTGAAGGTAACTTGTATCAATTACATCGTTACACAGGTGGCGACAAGTGGCTGTTAAAAAATTTATTTCCCATTGAATAATTAATTCAAGAGATTTCAACGCTGATTCATCCAGCAATGAAACAAGTGACGTATTTATGAGTAAATTAAATCATTTATTCAAACCGATTCTTTCATATGTTTTGTTTAGTTGTCTATTAGAGTCGTGCTCTCTATTTTAAACTCACAAAAAAATCCAGGATTGTGCAGCTCTAAACATCTTTTTGATCTCGAAATTCGATCCATCTTTTTTATTTAATTTATTAATATAGCTGAAAAGAAATTTTAATTGAAATGCTGTTCACTGAATCTGCTTATACATAATGAAAACATCACATTATCAGAGCTACTCAAGCTGAGAAAAAAATGTTTTGACAGCTTGAAGTTGATTTTGTTCGTAAGAACTGCAGTGAGCTTTTTTAAAATGTATAGATGAATTAATTGAGCCGGTAGCTGTGGATGACTGGCTCGTGAAGCAGACACACACGTACATTCACACTCTCACAAATGTCGGCTGCTCATATGACTGAGCTTCTGGAGATGCTGCACTGATCACTGAAGAGCCTGGCGGGCAGCTTTTCTGTCAGGCATCTGTTTAGATGGCGGCCCACAGAGTGACATTGTTCAAATGAAGCAGAGAAAGAGAAAGTTAACATATATAGACTGTGAAAATACAGACACTACATTATTTCTGTCCCTCCCAGCACCCATATCCTACAGAAGATGAGAAGAAACAGATTGCCCTGCAGACCAACCTCACACTGCTGCAGGTTAACAACTGGTGAGTTATCAGACTTGATACATATCTAGACTCAGTGTAGTCGTCTGGATCGTCTCTGATTGGCTCAATGTCTCCAGGTTTATTAACGCTCGGCGACGGATCCTTCAGCCCATGCTGGACGCCAGCTCCTCAGACACACCCAAGAGCAAAAAGAAGACGCCCCAGACGCGGCCCCTACAACGCTTCTGGCCCAACTCCCTCGCCTCCTCTGTGACCCAGCAACAGGTCACCATGGAAGACGGTATGGCGCTTTAGACATCATCGATTAAAACAGCATAGAGTATAGAGTTTGAGGGCGCAGTGGTACATTTTAAGTTGTAAGAAGAGTGATTTCCATTGCACAACTCGCACTGTTAAAGGGTTAGTTAATCATCATTTACTCACACTCATGTCGTTCCAAACCCACTTTAGTTCATCTTCAAAACACAAATGAAGATATTTTTTACTAAAATCTGAGCGATTTCTGTCCCTGCATTAACCGCTATGCAACTACCACTTTGATGTTTCAAAAAGTTCATAAAGAGATCATAAAACTAATTCATATGAATTGAGCTGTTTAGTCCCTATTTTCTGAAGAGGCACGATCACTTTCTATATTGTGAACGGATTAAATTTAGGCTTTTATTCACATATAAACATTTATCAACGCACGCATCCGTTGTGGTAAACAAAAGCTCAAGCATGTGTGCTTGACGTGAGAACCAATGAGGTTCACTTTTGTGTTACGCAGCACGTTTGAGCTTCCGCGAGAACCAATGAGGTTCATTCTCATGTGTTACGCAGCACGTTTGAGCTTCTGCAAGAACCAATGAGATTCATTCTCGTGTGTTACGCAGTACGTTTGAGCTTCTGTAAGAACCAATGAGGTTCATTCTTTTGTGTTACACAGCACGTTTGAGCTTCCGCGAGAACCAATGAGGTTCAATCTCGTGTGTTACGCAGCACGTTTGAGCTTCTGTAAGAACCAATGAGGTTCATTCTCGTGTGTTACGCAGCACGTTTGAGCTTCTGCAAGAACCAATGAGGTTCATTCTTTTGTGTTACGTAGCACGTTTGAGCTTCTGTAAGAACCAATGAGGTTCATTCTCGTGTGTTACGCAGCACGTTTGAGCTTCTGCAAGAACCAATGAGATTCATTCTTTTGTGTTACGCAGCACGTTTGAGCTTCTGTAAGAACCAATGAGGTTCATTCTCGTGTGTTACGCAGCACGTTTGAGCTTCTGCAAGAACCAATGAGATTCATTCTCGTGTGTTACGCAGTACGTTTGAGCTTCTGTAAGAACCAATGAGGTTCATTCTCGTGTGTTACACAGCACGTTTGAGCTTCCGCGAGAACCAGTGAGGTTCATTCTCATGTTACGCAGCACATTTGAGCTCAGCAAGAACCAATGAGGTTCATTCTCTTGTGTTACGCAGCACGTTTGAGCTTCCGCGAGAACCAATGAGGTTCATTCTCATGTTACGCAGCACGTTTGAGCTTCAGCAAGAACCAATGAGGTTCAATCTCGTGTGTTACGCAGCACGTTTGAGCCTCTGTAAGAACCAATGAGGTTCATTCTCGTGTTACGCAGCACGTTTGAGCTTCAGTAAGAACCAATGAGGTTCATTCTCTTGTGTTACGCAGTACGTTTGAGCCTCTGTAAGAACCAATGAGGTTCCTTCTCGTGTGTTACGCAGCACGTTTGAGCTTCTGCAAGAACCAATGAGGTTCATTCTCGTGTTACGCAGCACGTTTGAGCTTTTGTAAGAACCAATGAGGTTTGTTTATGTGTGAAATATACAGTATACACTCACCTAAAGGATTATTAGGAACACCATACTAATACTGTGTTTGACCCCCTTTCGCCTTCAGAGCTGCCTTAATTCTACGTGGCATTGATTCAACAAGGTGCTGAAAGCATTCTTTAGAAATGTTGGCCCATATTGATAGGATAGCATCTTGCAGTTGATGGAGATTTGTGGGATGCACATCCAGGGCACAAAGCTCCCGTTCCACCACATCCCAAAGATGCTCTATTGGGTTGAGATCTGGTGACTGTGGGGGCCATTTTAGTACAGTGAACTCATTGTCATGTTCAAGAAACCAATTTGAAATGATTCGAGCTTTGTGACATGGTGCATTATCCTGCTGGAAGTAGCCATCAGAGGATGGGTACATGGTGGTCATAAAGGGATGGACATGGTCAGAAACAATGCTCAGGTAGGCCGTGGCATTTAAACAATGCCCAATTGGCACTAAGGGGCCTAAAGTGTGCTAAGAAAACATCCCCCACACCATTACACCACCACCACCACCAGCCTGCACAGTGGTAACAAGGCATGATGGATCCATGTTCTCATTCTGTTTACGCCAAATTCTGACTCTACCATCTGAATGTCTCAACAGAAATCGAGACTCATCAGACCAGGCAACATTTTTCCAGTCTTCAACTGTCCAATTTTGGTGAGCTCGTGCAAATTGTAGCCCCTTTTTCCTATTTGTAGTGGAGATGAGTGGTACCCGGTGGGGTCTTCTGCTGTTGTAGCCCATCCGCCTCAAGGTTGTGCGTGTTGTGGCTTCACAAATGCTTTGCTGCATACCTCGGTTGTAACGAGTGGTTATTTCAGTCAAAGTTGCTCTTCTATCAGCTTGAATCAGTAGGCCCATTCTCCTCTGACCTCTAGCATCAACAAGGCATTTTCGCCCACAGGACTGCCGCATACTGGATGTTTTTCCCTTTTCACACCATTCTTTGTAAACTCTAGAAATGGTTGTGCGTGAAAATCCCAGTAACTGAGCAGATTGTGAAATACTCAGACCGGCCCGTCTGGCACCAACAACCATGCCACGCTCAAAATTGCTTAAATCACCTTTCTTTCCCATTCTGACATTCAGTTTGGAGTTCAGGAGATTGTCTTGACCAGGACCACACCCCTAAATGCATTGAAGCAACTGCCACGTGATTGGTTGATTAGATAATTGCATTAATGAGAAATTGAACAGGTGTTCCTAATAATCCTTTAGGTGAGTGTATATGTGAATTATATGGTTGTCATACTCAGGTACCACAGTAACAGTCGGTGTGGGTGAGGATGGACTACAGACACTCTCATCAGATGGAGCTACGCTGGCCATGCAGCAGGTCATGATGGGAGGTCACAGCGAGGATGATGACGATGAAGATGACGAAGAGGATGAGGACAATGATCCTTCTCACTCCGACATGACCAGGCTGGGCCTGGAGACCAGCGACTCGCTGTAGTAGGACTGAACCACACACACACTCTCACAGTAACGTATATAGTATAAAGAGAGACGTTTAAGGAGCATCAGAGCACTAAGTAAGAGACATTCACACAAACACCTCGGCTGACGTGTTGAAGGTCACAGTACACATCCTCAAGCTGTCAAACAGCTTGTTTGGAGTACAGAGAAAGGGCTTAAAGCCACACACACTGAAACAACCCACACACACACAGGTCAAAAGCCAAGACACAAGCACAAGTCTCTCACGGCGGAACACACAAATCATTTCCGACGCAGTTAGCCGAGTGCACTTTTTGTATGATACTGTAAACTTAAAGAAAGTGTTCAAAGCACATTTTGAAAGAGCTAAAAGGAAGGAAATAAAAAATAGTGATGCTGGATGATTTGGTTGTACTTATCATCATGGTCTCGGATACAACGACAATGAGATTCCGTCTCTTGCATGCCTGTGTTTGCTTTAATCAGGCACCAGGAAAAAGAAGGAACTATTTTTATAGTACACTGTCACAAATGATCGGTGCCAATTTGTTTGTTTTTTCCATTTGTTTGTTTTGCTCTGGTTTGCTATGTTTTGTAAGGAGTATTTATGTATGAAAAAGACAAAAAAAACACTTTTAACGTGCGGGAGGTTTGTGGGAACTACTTAGTACAAAGTACAAAGAATGAATTATACTGTACTCTGAAGGCATAAACTCTGAAGCCTTACATTTTTACATTTCTAATGCCGCAATGTGAGACGGTCTCTGATGTCACTTCCTGTGCAATCGACATGGATACCGTGTCCAAAAATGATATTTTGCGAGGTTGTGATTGTTTGCAACATTCAATGCCTGTAATTGTTGTATGAGAAGGAAATGTTATTGCTTTTTAATGATTATATTAACAGAAGTTGAACAGAGAAGGACGTCAACCAGATTTTGTATTTATGTATAATTTTCAGCAAAGGGACTCATCCTTGATGTTAAACCCCTTCAGCTCAAACATTTATGACTGATTACTTTTTTATGAGTTAACATGGAAAGTTCCTAGAGTTTTCACAGGAAAACATGTTTTTCACCATAACAAAGTGGATAAAACAAATGTTTTCAATATTTAAGGATTGATTGCATGTGTTTTCATTTATTATTGTAAAAAAACATACAATATTATTTTTAGAAACGTACCGTATGCTCACAAATAGAAATACAAATTTATCTGCGTAAACCTCATGAGATTGGTACAGTTGAGCTGTTAGTAAAATCTTGATATAAAATTTGGATTGTGGACATGTTTGTCCCTGTTTCTTCCTTTTACAGCTGCCACTTAATTGAGCTCATATATCCTGTTTTATAGTTATTTTGCGTATTCAGTATGTGCTTTAGGCTGTCAGTACTGAGCGGCTTTTCATTTCCAGCAGTAGTCTTGTGATGCCATCAGTCAGATGACTAACCCAAAAGGAGAAAGTCAACTCCGTTAGCTTAGCATGAAGAGGTTTAAACGCTGCACTTTGGGCGTTGAGCATTTTTCTCTTTTCTCTTTCACACACACAGATTTGCCTTTCAGACTCTTCGTTTTGTAATAAAGAACACTGTACCTGAAGGACACTGTTGTGTGTGATTTTGATTTGTTTGTGCATCCTGTAGTGTGACATCAGAGGTCATGAGCTGCATTCGTGTCAGGGCCGAGAGAGTATTTTTAGTGTAACCTTCACTGAGTCTGCCACGTAAACAAATAAATCATTTGACTTGGGATGAAACTGTAATGTAGTTCACGGAAAGTGGTGTTTATTTATTATTATTATTATTATTATTATTTTTGGTCCATTTTTCATTTGGATTTGTTATCCTGGTTTAGCATTTACTCATTTTGCAGCACTTTTTGTATATTTAAATAGTGGATGGTAAGAATACAGAGATTTGGAAGAGCAGAATTGAGACTTGGGGTACGTTTACACGACAACGATGTACTAAAAACGGAAAAGTTTTTTCCTCCGCGTTTTTCTCATATAGACAACAACGTTGTCAAAACCATCCCTGTGTACATGGATCCGCAAAAACTGTATTCTGCTGCCAGGCCAGTGGTTGTGCAATGTCACTTTGTAAAGAAACAATACGCGTCTATAGACTGAACACGTAATACGCATGCACATGACAACACCATTTTCACAAACTAGACAATAATGGTATCGTTTTCAAAAACTTGCACTTTGAAACCCACTTTTGAAAGTTTGCGTTTTCAGGCCCCCCAAACGCCATTGTCATGTAAATAAACAGCCAAAACGCATAAAAAGTTTTCTGTTTTTAGTTCAAAATGTCGTTGTGTAACAGCCCCTTAAGAGCATCATTTTAATACAGTAATTGTCTTAATAACAATAAATTTAATGAGAATGGTAAATGCATCACATGTTAAGCGTGTACATTTGGCCTTACATACAAAAATATATGCACTAAAATGTTTCGACTTGCATGGATAAATAAATAATAAAATGGTAATTATTTGGACCCAAATAATAAAAAAAAAAGTACAATAAATAGCATTTTTACAAATAAACTGTTTAAATTACTACTAATAGTAATGTGATAGGCATATATATATGCCTCTGTCACATTGCTATGACATGATTCCCCTTTATATAAGCCATGTTGGATAAGGTCGTGTCAGATGTTAGGTATGGGAATATGTGAGTCAGCAGAAGCTCGTCCAACATGAGGTGCTCAACGACGTTGATCCTCTTCTTTCTGTTAAAAAATAAATTTAATGAAATGAAATTAATACTATTGTTTGCATTTCTTAAATACCAGTAAATATAAGACTGTATAAGATTTGAGCATGAAATTAAAATCCAATGTAAGGCTAGGGATAAAATGATATGCTAAACAAATGGTGTGAATGGTCTCTGTATTTGGGTCTGCGGCTCAATTAACTGCAGAAAGGTTGAGAAGGTGCAGAGCAGTACAACGCATTCGCCACTAGATGACTCTAGTGTTCCAAAAACCATTTCAAAGGTCAAAAAGGGGATCTGGAAGTCTGTCAGTTATTCATCAGCACAAACATACTTACCAATGATCAATCAAGACCGCTGGGAAACAGTTAAATTCAAGTGTAAATTATCCAAGTTCAACTGCCATCTTGTAACTGAATGTCACTCCCCCAGGCTCCGTTACTTACTCAGAGGCCTAGGTAACTATGACGGTGTAATTTACAGTTATTTATTTACTCCTTGGCCCAGTTTCAGAGAAAGGGCTTAGATTAAGCCAGGATTAGGCCTTAGTTCAATTATTTCATGTAAGTAACTTTTTATAAACATGCCTTAAAAAAAACTTCACTGGTGTGCATCTTGAGTCAAAACAATGGCACTGACATATTTTAAGATACGTCAGTGCAAGTTGCTTTCAGTTAAAACAGCTCAAGCATGCATTTTAGTCTGGGACTAGTTTAAGCCTTGTCTGTGAAACCGGGGAAATATTTCCCAAGCTTAAACATTTGTACAAGATCTAACAAGTGTGCAAAAAGATAATAATATGAATAATCATCATAATAATTGTTAATACTTACTTTTTGGAAATATAAAAAAGTCAGAAAAGTACTTCCAAGGTCAAAAGCTGATTAAATGTGAACATGGTGAGCTTCCAACTACATTGAAAAAGTTAATTACCTTTAATTTACCTTTAAGCAATTCTGTTGATTTACACATTTCACTGGTGTTACATTGCTTTATGTTTGTGTGAAAGAAATTTCTCATGGCTCATGGGAAGTCATGGTAGGCCTATAATGTGTTGAATATATTGTCTGATTAATTTTGATATGCTATTGACTGTAATACATTTTTTTTCAAAATGATTTTTTATTATTTTTTTCACTTTCACTTTACACAATTTAATTGGTACTGTTCTATTTATTTTATTTTATTCTATTTAAGTCCATCAGTGGTTTAACTCTTTATTTGTCTCTCAACTTATCCAATACAAAAGTTCACTATAATCTTTGCTTAAAATACCTGTTCTATCTCAATGTTCCTTGAATCTGAACAAAGCTTGGGAAAAATTATTTTAAGTATAACGCTTCTGTTGCTTGGAATAATCTAGCAAAAATGATATATTTGTTCATGGACTAGACTTTAGTTTTAGTTTTAGTTTTTAACATGGTTAAATTAAAAAAAATTAAATGAAATTAATGAAAAAAATTTACAACAACAAATGTCAAGCTGCCCTTTATCATTAATAATGTCAAAATGTACTTTGAGCTTTGGTGAGTGACAACTTATCTCAACTGAATTCCAACTTTTCAACTTTTTTATTTTGTAAGAAAAAATCAGTTCTTTACCTCCATTTGTTGCTGAATCCATGTGAGAGCTTCAGATATGCTGGTGTAAACGCCCGGTTTGTTTTTTTGTCCACAGCTCTTAGCCCAGCTGGCTGTCCCCACCAATGTCCACCCGGACTCCTGACAAGCCAGCGGCCCTCCGTTGTCGCCCTACAGATAGAAGACTAGGGATTAATCTAAGGTGCAAATACATTCAAGTGTACTTGTTTCAATAATGGCTATTGTAGTTTATTGTGATGACACAGATGCAATACCTGACATGTTCCAGCACCACCCTCTAAGTATCCTGCACAGATGTTCCATGAGGTCAGACCCAGTCTGCGGCATTGTCTGCTGGACAGTAACGGGACCTGAGTGACACGTAGGGACACACTGGCCTCTCCTGCACAACACACACGTGCAATCTGAAGAGTCAACTCCAAAAATACAAAACAAACTAGTCCTCAACATGTCTTCAAAAGTTATGAAACTTGTTTACCCAAGCATTTGCAGAAATTATACCAGTCAATCAGGAGCTCACTAATATATATATATATATAATTATTCCATTAAATGCTCTTAAAAATGTACTAACAGCTGATGGATCCACACTCACCATCATCCATTGTGGCTCCCCAGCCTGAGATCAAACACATCTGTCCATCCTCAAAGGTATCGCCGTAACTAGGCAAACAGATGGGGGCTACTTGGTCTGGGGCAAAAAAAGTAGATATGTTTTGTTAAAATCATGCTTTTAAACCCATCTAAATATCTATTTTACACATTTCAGCCAGTGACAAAAAGCAAATTCTTACCGTTAAAAGACAGGGGTAGTTTAAGCTTTATTAGCGCTATGTTGTAGCTGAGCCCTCCTTCCCTGAAGTTGGCGTGGTAGATGATTTTCTCCACAGAGTGAGCTCCAGATACACTCAATGGCTGGTCTATCATCCCAGCATACACTGTCCATAGCACTGGCTGAGCAAATCTTTGAACAAAAGGAATCACGAACGTAAGTACTGGACCATCATAAACTAATCTGGATGAGCCCAGAACCAGTATCAGATCAGCATAAACCAATCTGAACCAGCACAGTGCTGGAATAATCCAGTTTGTACCATCATAAATCAGTCTGGATCAGCACAGCTCCAGAATAAAATAGCCTAGACCAGCACCAGACCATCATAAACCAGTTGGGACCAGCACAGAAGCAGTATAAACTAGCCTGGACCAGCACCAGACCATCATAATTCAGTCTGGATCAGCACAGAACCAGCGCTAGACCACCATAAACCAGTCGGGACCAGCACAGAGCTGGAATAATCCAGTTTGTACCAGCATAAATCAGTCTGGATCAGCATATATCCAGTATAAACCAGCCTGGACCAAAAACCAGAACATCATAAACCAATTGGGACCAGCACAGAACCAGACCATCATAATTCAGTCTGGATCAGCACAGAACCAGCGCTAGACCACCATAAACCAGTCGGGACCAGCACAGAACCAGTATAAACTAGTCTGGACCAGCACCAGACCATCACAATTCAGTCTGGATCAGCACAGAACCAGTATAAACCAGCCTGGACCAGTATCTGACTAGCGTAAAACAGTGAAGACCATCATCAGATCATCATAAACCAGCCTGGACTGGCACAGAACCAGTATAAATGAGTCTGGAGGAGCACCAGACCATCACAAACCACTCTGAACCAGAACAGTTCCATCATAAACCAGTCTGGATCAGTTCAGAGCTGGTATAAACCAGTCTGGGCTGGGTTTCCGAAAAACATTGTAAGCCTATGTTGATCGTAGAGACCATTGGTAGTAACTGTTCTACGATCAATTTAGGCTTACGATGCTTTTAGGAAACACAGCCCTGGACCAGCACAAGACAACCATAAGACAGTCTGAACCAGCACAAAACCACTATAAGCCAGTCTGGGCCAGCACAGAACTAGTATAAACCAGTCTGGACCAGCACTACATCATCATAAACCAGTCTGGGCCAGCACAGAACTAGTATAAACCAATCTGGACCAGCACTACACCATCATAAACCAGTCTGGGCCAGCACAAAACCAATATAAACCAGTTTGGACCAGCATCCGACTAGTATACAACAGGCTGGACCAGTACCAGACCATCATAAACTAGTCTGGATCAGCACTGAACCAGTCTGGACCAGCACCAGATTATCACAAATGTCTGGACCTGCACAGAACCAGTATAAACCAGTCTATACCAGCACTAGACCATCATAAACCAATCTGGACCAGCACAGAACCAGTATAAACCAGTTTGGACTGCACTAGCCCGTCATAAACCAGTCTGGTCCAGCAATATACCATCATAAACCAGTCTGGACCAGCATAGAACCAGTCTGGACCAGCACTATACCATTATAAACTAGTCTGGACCAGTACAGAACCGTTATAAACCAATCTAGGCCAGCACTATACCATCATAAGCCAGTCTGAACCAGTATAAACAAGTCTGGACCAGCACTAGACCTTCATAAAACCAGTCTGGACCAGCACAGAACCAGTATAAATCAGCTTGGAGTGACATGGACGACATTATATACGTGCGTGTATGTGTGTTCTACTCACCCATACACACAGTGGGCAGTAGTGAGTATCCAGCGCTCACTGATGACTGATCCTCCACAGAGATGCTGGTTCTGGTAATGTAGGCTGACCTGCCATGGGACCTGCCCGAGCCTCGACTCGTTTCCTCCCACAATACGACTACGGGCGGCTGGCCTGGAACCACACTCTACACAACAACACACAAACTAGATTTGTAAATTTTATTTAAAAAACAAAAATGTTTGCACATGCAAAAGTCACTGACACAATGCTAGGGTGTTGCCGTGGCGTTGAAGTGAGGAGGCCAAGTGGTTGTGAGTGTTTTTACTATGCATACGGTACAGCTGTTTGGTTGCTGCGGTATTCTTGTGGTTGTTAAGGATTCAGGGTGGTTTCTAACTAATTACTGACTAAATATTGTCATGTACACAATATTGCCAAGATGAAGACTTTAATGAAAGTCTCAAACAAATATAGTTACTTAAACTGCACAACAATTACACTTATCTTTTTAAGATTTATATCAGCCACTCACCTATACATTTGACAGCAGTCACTATACCAGAACTGCAGGTTGTTTTTCTGGAATAATAGAAAATGCACTTTAGTGGCATCAATATTTTGATTCTCTCTGTCTGAAGTCTGAACTACACATACAACTGTTCTAGTTTAATTTATATGCCTCCATTTTATCTTTTTATTCTAAAAAAAATTGACTTGTCATGTCATTTCAACTGTGCCTCAATTTTATTGCAGCATGGAGTCTTTATGTCACCTTTCTTTTTCTGCTCAGAACCTCATCTCAGCTGCCAAGAATAAAGCCCGCCAGACATTCATACATCTGAAGGTAAGATATCTCACAAACACAGTCCTGACTGATTTACCACATCTACTGAGACACTTCAGATTGTTTGGAGTCAGTATTGAACAATCTGCCATGTAATGTGTCAGTCACTGAACTGATCTAATTTGACAGTCTTTGGCCTAAATACTTCTTCCTCAGGCTTGAGTCTGTTCAATTTAGGCCTGAAGAAAAGAGTGACTGAAATGCTCATTTGTAAGCTAAAGAGCCTAGAAACCACATTGTTAAACGAATGCTTTGTTTTGGTCAGGTACATTCGGTTGCTTGCATGCAGGTGTATAAAAGAAGGTTTACCTTACGTATGAAGAGTTGTGGATCTTGGAGGTGTCTTGAAGGGCTGTTTGGCTGATATCGAGAGCCACTAGATTATTCTGAAATACTGCTTCAATGGAGGAGATGGGAATGGCAGTAGAGCTCACGTAGCTACAATCAGAGAGAGAGAGAGAAGAACAAAAGAGAAATTACGGTAACACTTTACAATAAGGTTTATTTATTAAACATTAGTTAATGTATTAACTAACATGAACACTGTAAATTCTAACAAGTTCAGTTTACTTTAAAAAAAAGTTTGCCTTAAAACCGATTGCCTTATTTTTGCAAAGCAAACTTAAAGGGAAAACTGAAGTTAATTTAATAATCAGCTAAAAGTAAAGAAAGCTAACACCTCCCAAGTAAATTAAGTAATAGATAGCCTATCAAGTTAGTTTAATGCCAATTCTAGTTAACACTCTAGAATATTTACTAATCTTACTTAAGATTTAATAGTAAGATTACTTGAGTAATTCCATTTAACTAACAGTGTTGTATTATGTTCTGCAAACATCTTAAATACTATTATTCTCAACATAGTTTTAATCTGTCATTTTCAGCTATGGCGACTTAAAAAACTATGTGCAGTCGGTTTTCCACATTTTCTTCAAGTAAAGTGAACGTATTTTTACTAGTTCAACTAGCATTGAATGTACTTAACACTCAATTGAGTAAGCTTAATTGCATTAAGTTGTTCTTACTTTAAAACAAAAACCATTTAAGTTTTGTCAATTTAATTCTATCTGTGATCTGAGGAAGTGTACTCCCAGAATGCATTGCGGCATGAATACATGAATTGCTTTGTTTTACTATTTTTGGCTTTATTTTACTATTTTATTTGCTGTCTTCTGTCAGTAAAACCCTAATAACAACAGCAAATAAAATTGTAATGGTCTTAAGTAAAAAATGTGTGTGACTCAAGCATGGTCAGTTGCAAGATATTGTCTATTGTATGGTAACACTTTACAATAAGATTCATTAGTTAACATTAACTACATTAGTTAACATGAACTAATAATGAACTGCACTTATAAAGCATTATCTTTCTTAATGTTAATTTCAACATTATTAAAATCTTGTTAACATTAGTTAATGCACTGTGAACTAACATGAACAAACCATGAACAGCTGTATTTTTATTAACTAGCGTTAACAAAGATTAACAAATACAGTAACAAATGTACTGCTCATGGTTAGTTCATGTTAGTTAATACATTAACTAATTATAACTAATGAAGCCTTATTGTAAAGTGTTACCATGTATATATACACTCACCTAAAGATTTATTAGGAACACCATACTAATACTGTGTTTGACCCCCTTTCGCCTTCAGAACTGCCTTAATTCTACGTGGCATTGATTCAACAAGGTGCTGAAAGCATTCTTTAGAAATGTTGGCCCATATTGATAGGATAGCATCTTGCAGTTGATGGAGATTTGTGGGATGCACATCCAGGGCACGAAGCTCCCGTTCCACCACATCCCAAAGATGCTCTATTGGGTTGAGATCTGGTGACTGTGGGGGCCATTTTAGTACAGTGAACTCATTGTCATGTTCAAGAAACCAATTTGAAATGATTGGAGCTTTGTGACATGGTGCATTATCCTGCTGGAAGTAGCCATCAGAGGATGGGTACATGGTGGTCATAAAGGGATGGACATGGTCAGAAACAATGCTCAGGTAGGCCGTGGCATTTAAACGATGCCCAATTGGCACTAAGGGGCCTAAAGTGTGCCAAGAAAACATCCCCCACACCATTACACCACCACCACCAGCCTGCACAGTGGTAACAAGGCATGATGGATCCATGTTCTCATTCTGTTTACGCCAAATTCTGACTCTACCATCTGAATGTCTCAACAGAAATCGAGACTCATCAGACCAGGCAACATTTTTCCAGTCTTCAACTGTCCAATTTTGGTGAGCTTGTGCAAATTGTAGCCTCTTTTTCCTATTTGTAGTGGAGATGAGTGGTACCCGGTGGGGTCTTCTGCTGTTATAGCCCATCCGCCTCAAGGTTGTGCGTGTTGTGGCTTCACAAATGCTTTGCTGCATACCTCGGTTGTAACGAGTGGTTATTTCAGTCAAAGTTGCTCTTCTATCAGCTTGAATCAGTCGGCCCATTCTCCTCTGACCTCTAGCATCAACAAGGCATTTTCGCCCACAGGACTGCAGCATACTGGATGTTTTTCCCTTTTCACACCATTCTTTGTAAACTCTAGAAATGGTTGTGCGTGAAAATCCCAGTAACTGAGCAGATTGTGAAATACTCAGACCGGCCCGTCTGGCACCAACAACCATGCCACGCTCAAAATTGCTTAAATCACCTTTCTTTCCCATTCTGACATTCAGTTTGGAGTTCAGGAGATTGTCTTGACCAGGACCACACCACTAAATGCATTGAAGCAACTGCCATGTGATTGGTTGATTAAATAATTGCATTAATGAGAAATTGAACAGGTGTTCCTAATAAATCTTTAGGTGAGTGTATATTCCCTTCCTTTGAAATCAAATCACTGTGATTTCTTGTTGCATCACTGCATCAATAGGAAGAGAATTACAACAATATAAATGAAGTTCCAAGTGCCCAACCAAAGGGAACACTAATCACCATAATGGTGAGAAATTTTAGGAAATCATGAATTTATGAAGTCAACTTATGTGACGTTCTCCCAAAATGTTTAGTTGTATTGTCAATAACATTCAAGATGACTGGAAAATGAGTGAATGCAACTAAGGAGAATGATTAGACTGGGTAAACCCAGCCTGATCTGCCGGCGATTTGATTTCGCCCTGCAACTCAGTCTGGAAACCTGTACATTCATTTCTACTGCTTCTGTTACACTTTTGCTGGAACCAATCACAGACTGGCTTATCCACCTGGCGCGCTATTGGCGGGTTTAACACGATGACGATAGAGAAGCGATGGGTCGTTACTTGTTGATCACGCCTCTTGTGGTCTGATTGGTTGAAGGACTATCCAATTGCGTACAGAGTCATTTGAATTATGCTTGTTTAATCACGCCTCTTGTGCAGTAGAAAATACATAGTAGACTCCCCAGACCAATGTTCAGTCTTAAATTGAGCTTGGTCTGGAGATAGCCAGACAGGAGAATGATGACTGCAGAAGTGGAGGAAATTAGTGAAAAGTCTATTAAGAATTGCCCCGCCTCAAAAACCTTTTGCTTTTTGCTTTGGCAAAATGGTACTCAAACTAGTCAAGTAATGTTTACTTGAATTTTCTGAGTAACAAAGGCATAGCATGCAAATACTAAATTGTTTTATGTAAGTTCAACAAATTATTGGACATTAAGTAAAACATCTGTTGGATTTTACAGTGAACTAACCATGAGCAATACATATGTTACTGTATTTGTTAATCTTTGTTAATGTTAGGTAATAAAAATACAGCTGTTCATTGTTTGTTGTTCATGTTAGTTCACAGTGCATTAACTAATGTTAACAAGATTTTAATAAAGTATTAGTACATGTTGAAATTAACATTAACAAAGATTAACAAATGCTTTATAAGAGCAGTTCATTATTAGTTCATGTTAACTATTGTAGTTAACTAATGTTAACTAATGAACCTTATTGTAAAGTGTTAACTAAATTACTCCACTTATTTAGAATTTATTAAATACTGTAATACTTGAACACACTAAAAATGGCACCATTGGAAAAAGGTTTGAATCCAGTGTAAATTGGCTGTATAATCAAAACAACTGCATGGGAATAAAGTGCTCTCATACACCGATCAGGCATAACATTATGACAGGTGAAGTAAATAACACTGATTATCTCTTCATCACAGCACCTGTTAGTGGGTGGGATATATTAGGCAGCAAGTGAACATTCTGTCCTCAAAGTTGATGTGTTATAAGAAGGAAAAATGAGCAAGCGTAAGGATTTGAATGAGTTTGACAAGAGCCAAATTATGATGGCTAGACGACTGGGTCAGAGCATCTCCAAAACTGCAGCTCTTGTGGGGTGTTCCTGGTCTGCAGTGGTCAGTGTCTATCAAAAGTGGTCCAGGGAAGGAACAGTGGTGAACCGGCGACAGGGTCATTGATGCACGTGGGGAGTGAAGGCTGGCCCGTGTGGTCCGATTAAACAGACGAGCTACAGTAGCTCAAATTGCTCCAAAAGTTAATGCTGGTTCTGATAGAAAGGTGTCAGCATACACAGTGCATCTCAGTTTGTTGCGTATGGGGCTGCATAGCCACAGACCAGTCAGGGTGCCCATGCTGACCCCTGTCCACCGCTGAATGCATCAACAGTGAGCATGTGAGCATCAGAACTGGACCACGGAGCAATGGAAGACGGTGGCCTTGTCTGATGAATCACGTTTTCTGTGCGTCGTTTACCTGGGGAACACATGGCACCAGGATGCACTATGGGAAGAAGGCAAGCCGGCGGAGGCAGTGTGATGCTTTGGGCAATGTTCTGCTGGGAAACCTTGGGTCCTGCGATTCATGTGGATGTTACTTTGACACGTACCACCTACCTAAGCATTGTTGCAGACCATGTACACCCTTTCATGGAAACGGTATTCCCTGGTGGCTGTGGCCTCTTTCAGCAGGATAATGCTCCTGCCACAAAGCAAAAATGGTTCAGGAATGGTTTGAGGAGCACAACAACGAGTTTGATGTGTTGACTTGGCCTCTAAATTCCCCAGATCTCAATCCAATCGAGCATCTGTGGGATGTGCTGAACAAATAAGTCTGATCCATGGAGGCCCCACCTCGCAACTTACAGGACTTAAAGGATCTGCTGCTAACATCTTGGTGCCAGATACCACAGCACACCTTCAGGGGTCTAGTGGAGTCCATGCCTCGACGGGTCAGGGCTGTTTTGGCAGCAAAAGGGGGACCAACACAATATTAGGGTCATAATGTTATGCCTGATCGGTGTATATTAAAGCTAGGGCACATAGTAACTTCTCATTTAGTTTAAAGTTATTAAATGCTAAAGGACACAAAACTACACTCATAGAAGAAAAGGTTCTATATAGAACCTTAAGGGATTCTGTCAAGCGCTTCATAATTAGAACCTTTTAGGGGTTTCCATCTTTGGAATCATTATGGATTTAGTTTTAATTCATATTGTTTAAATTCATTTATTATTAAATTACATTTTATGAATTAAACTGCCCATAAACATACTTTATACAAAGTATATAATTTAAGACATTTCTTCTTATATAGAACCTTTTTGGCATAAAGTGTTCTTTAGGGTTCTATATAGAAACCCACTGAACCTTTTTTCTAAGAGTGATATACCCAACACTATCTCTCTCTTTCACACGTATTTACTTTCATTCATAAGCTGTTACTCCTGAAAAGATTAAATCTGTTGACTTTAGCTGAAGCTGATTGGTTCTCTTATTAAGGAGACGTGGTCTGAGAGACTGTAATCAATCATAATTTTACTAATCAATCATAATTCTATTAAATTCAAGTGGCAAGATGCATAATAAAGACAGTGATGCCAAACAAAAAGAACAGACCTCTAAAATTAGAATATAGACAGGAGACTGCAACGTAACATCTTGACCTAGTTGAGGTGAAACAGCGTTTGCAATGATTTTTCTTTCTTTCATTAAATGGCAGACTGATTTTAATTGGATTTACTATGCAGGTAATGAGACCACTGGGAAAAGAGGCACATTATTATTCATAGACACCCACACAATGCAAGAAAACAGACGCAAGGAAAGTATCACCATATTTCTGGTTAAAAGGGGAAATCCCTGCTTTGTGCTGGAAAATAAATTTTCCATAAATAGCAGGCATGGGCGATGATAATGATGGCTGTTAACAGAAATGAAGATAATATTTGCAGACCCAAATAGTGAAAAGTTACTGAGATTACTGTCCTGATCCTTCACAACTGCCCCAATGAGTAAGACACTAATAGCTTATAGCTACTACTATAATTGGCAGAACCCAATGAAAAACACAGAATGAAAAGTTTAGAGAATGAATTTAAGTGTATGGTTCAATTGTAAAATATTATTTCCTATTCCTCGATGCCCACTAGGGGACTTTAGCAAACTTCCAAGGGGACTACAAGATGACTTAAAAGAATAAAAAATATAGGACAAAGCAAGCTTTAAAGTAAAAAAACTTTATTTTCTTTTTCTTTTGAAGAACCAAAAGTTCAGTCTTGGAAAACCTGGATATATGAAAGTGTGATTTCTAGACCTGGAAATTAATGAAAAATTGTAAAATTGAAATCATAAAAATTCCATGGAATTTTTTAATGAATATAATTTATAGAAATATATAATAAATGGTAACACTTTAGTTTAGGGTCCAATTCTCACTATTTAAATAAAAAAATAAATAAAAAAAATGTTTTACAAAAAATCATTTATTTTAAATAGAATTTTTAATAGTTGTTTTAGTTCAATTGAATCTATTGACACTATTTTAATCTATTGACAATTTTCTGTAAATAAAGTTTGAAAACAAGCAGCTCATTACAGCAGAAATACAAGAGAAATATATTAGCATGCATGGGAATGCAATCCATCTGCCCTGACACACTTAAATTAGAAAGATTCATTGTGATTCTGTTTGTACCTGTTGTATCCCAGTTGTCTGCAGGCTAAGAAGCCCAGCTGAGAATCCCAGCCTTCAGAGCACACAGTCCTCCATGAGCCCTTACTGAACACCTGCAGCACAGAGCTTCTGCCACTCACACGCACTGAGAGAGAGAGAGAGAGAGAGAGAGAGAGAGAGAGAGAGAGATCTGGGTCAGTTAAGACATGCACACTTCACATCCACTCAGTTGTCAGTGGTTAACTTCTGGGGTCCAGTTTTAATGATTTTCTAAGATCTGCTCATAGATGAGCTGATGACAAAACTTGTGTGGAAAGTTGATTGATTATATATTTTTTTTTTCCTTGGAATAACATTTCAGTATTTACAGTACGTGTATTAATACAATGCATAGGGCGAATTTTGATTTGCGAGAGACAGACAGGCTCAGCTTACCACAGCTAAGTTCATCTTCTCCATCTCCACAGTCCTCGACTCCGTCACACACAGCTTTTCTGCTGATACACCGAACCGATGACACACAGTGAAACTTCCCTGAGCAACTCTCCAGACCCACTGGAGAAAAAGAGACTGCTTTCAAAATGCATGATAGTGAGACACAAACACACACAGAACTTAAAACAACCATCTGTTAGCAGTGACCTGTTGTCATAGGTGGAGCTCATTAAACATTTACAGTTACCACTGCTCAAGATGAGTTTCATTAGTAAGGAAGACACTAACTTGCCTTCACACACAGACACACACACATACACACATTCTTGTATATGTGGTTTACGGGGACTCTCCATAGGCGTAATGGTTTTTATACCTCCTACACTAAACCTACCCGTCACAGAAAACTTTTGAATTAAAAAAAAAAACGTTTCCTGTGTTTTTTTTTAAGCCATTTAGTTTACAAGGACACGGGAAGTGTCCTCATAAACCATGCTTACATTGTAATACCCATGTCATAATACACATTTGTGTCCTCATATAAACCTCATATACCTGTACACACACACACACACACACATTTATTTTCATGTCAAAATGTTGGGGACTTTTCTTTGACTTCTATTGTCTATATACTATAAACCATTTAAAACAACTGATTTCTGTTTGATTATATTTTCAAATGTAATTTATTCCTGTGATTACTCCAGTCTTCAGTGTCACATGATCCTTCAGAAATCATTCTAATATGATGATTTTGCTGCTCAAGAACCTTTTTATTATCAATGTTGAAAACAGTTGTGCTGCTTAATATTTTTGTGGAAACTGTGATACATGTTTTTCAGGATTCTTTGATAAATAAAAGTTTTAAAAGAACATTTATGTAAAAAATCTTCTGTAACATTATAAATGTCTTTACTGTCACTTGTCTCAATTTTAAGCATTCTTGCTGAATAAATGTAGTTTGTTATTACTTAAAAAAAATAAATAAATAACCCAAACTTTTAAATGGTAGTGTATCACGGTTAAGGCAGCAACATTGTTCATCATAAAAGGTGAACATTGATTTTAACAAAAATCTTAAGCAGCAAATCAGCGTATCAGAATGATTTCTGAAGGATCATGTGACACTGAAGACTGGAGTAATGATGCTGAAAATTCAGCTTTGCATCACAGGAATAAATTACATTTTAAAATAGAAAACAGTTATTTAAATTTTTACTGTTTTCACTGTATTTTTGGTCAAATAAATGCAGCCTGGGTGAGCATAAGAGACTTCCTTTAAAAACATTTTAAAAAATCTTCTAAATTCTGTCCCCAAATTATTAAAAAAACACACTCTCACCTCCCAAACCTATCCCTAGAGACAGAATCAAGACAATAAGCAAGCCCAAGATGATAAGCAGAGCCAGCAATCTGCGAGACACATACGGCCAACACAAAGATTTCAAGTTTGACAGGTCCTGTCCTGAGAGAGAGAGAGAGAGGGGTGAGTGAATACAATCAGTCTGCTAAAGGCCAGCGCTGCCAGCGGAGTAAGACTGATTAGATCACTTTTAACACCTCAAGTAGCTGAGGTGGCCATGTAAACCACACACTGAAGCCATTCAGATTTTACTTACACAGCGTGACACCAAGAAAGCGAGAAGCCTGCTTACCATTCAAGAAGGGCTGGACCTTGATGATGGGCACTCCTGGGCTGGGTGGGATCTGAATGTTATGGGCTTTGTACACAGGCAGTGGAGCTGACTCCACAGTAGACAACTCAACAGGGACATGAGGGTCCTGCGAGCCTGGGTCGTAGAATTGATTCGAATGGCTGTTTTGACTGCTAAAGGAGCTCACGTTGAAAGTGGTGGGGGTCTCGACAATGGGAAGGTCCTCTTCTGTGACAGAGACCAGCTCAAGAGCTCCAGATTCAGTGCCGTCCTCTGCCAGATCCTGAGAAAGATGGGGAGAAGACTGACTAAAAAGAAAAACTTTTGAATTATATCATGGTATGTTTTTTAAAGGAAGTCTCTTATGCTCACTTAGACTGCATTTATTTGAGCAATAAATCAATATTATTACAATTATTACAAACTGTTTTCTATTTTAATAATTTTCAAATGTAATTTATTCCTGTGATGTCAAAGCTGAATTTTCAGCATCATTACTCCAGTCTTTAGAGTCACATGATCCCTCAGAAATCATTCTGATATGATGATTTGCTGCTCAATTATTAATAATGGTTCTTATTATTATCAATGTTGAAAACAGTTTTGTTTCTTAATATTTTTGAGAAACCGTGATACATTTCTGTAAGGATTCTTTGATGAATAGAAGTTCAATAAACAAAATTTTTTTGGAAGAAATTAAATGTAAATGTCTTTACTGTCACTTTTTATCAATGTAATGGGTAATTTGAATAAATGTATTTTGTCATTACTTTAAAAAAAAAAAAAAAAAAACTTTTGAAAGGTAGTTTGTCACGGTTTCACATAAATATTAGGCAGCAACATTGTTCATCATAAAAGGTGAACATTGCTCGGTTATTAAAAGGTGAACATGTGAATAGTATGTGTCTTCATTTTCACAAAAAATTAAGCATATTAGAATGATTTCTGAAGGATTGTGTGACACTGAAGACTGCAGTAATGAGGCTGAAAATTCAGCTTTGCCATCACAGGAATAAATTACATTTTATATATATATATATATATATATATATATTTCACAATATGCAGCATGATGGATGGAGTGACACCAGAGAGAGAGTATGTGCCAGCTGATGTGATAGACCCACCTTGTCAACCTTGATATAATTTAAAAGTGTCTGAAACACAGGACACCACCATGAAATACCACTCGTCATGCTTCCTTACCCTCTCCTCTCGGCTTCCTCCCTCTGAAATCGGCCGCTCCGTCTCTCCTGTGGTCTGGGAATGAGAAGCCATGACTATGTTCTCTCATCCTCTCATCTTGGATGAATGAGGCAAATGAGAGATGACAGACACCAATCTACTTAGGAAGTGAAAAAGTGACGTTGTGAATGGGAATCCAAGGCCCACGGTCTGTTTAATCCTTGTTAGAAAGAATGAAGAATTAAATATTCCAAGTGACTCCAGATCCAAGTGACCGCCTGTGAAATTAGCTTTGGAGAAATTGAGAAATGAAGGGGCAAATTTGAAGGTGACTAACTAGAGAGCTAGAGAACTGTCCTTCTGAAGGACTTCATATCTTATTCTTGTTCCTCTCTCTCTCTCTCTCTCTCTCTTTCTCTCTCTCTCTCTGCCACACCTGCTTTTGAGCACAAAGTGACACCTGAGCAGGTGTGCAGCAGCGTTTTGTCTCGTCACTACAGCTGTGGATCAGGTAATGCTGGACTGGCTCAGCTTCTGAGGTCCAGTTACACTAAAAGGTCAGGCAGGAGCACCAGGCTTGAAAAGGTCATCAGTCTTTCGGCTGTTCCCTAATTGAATGCTATACCTCAATAGGACCCATAATTATATTCATTAAGCACCTTAAGGTTTCTAGACAGATGCTTTTTTTTCATAAAAATATATCAAAAACGAACATTTCTGAACATTTATTTTTATATTTTTTGATACAAATCATTAAAATGCATTTCAAACATGATGAACATATTTTCAATTTCTTAAAAAAAGTTTACTTTTTTTGTTGGACTTGCAGTTTTCTTCTTAAAAAAATAGTGGAAAAAAAATAATTATATTAATTAAGGATTTTTTCCCTCCATAAAAATACATTAAAATGCAATTCAAAAACCTCTTTTATGATAAACATACTTTCAAACTTTTTTTAAAATGTGTTTTGATATTAAAGTAAAAAAAATCTGTTCAGAGATTGTGATAAAAGAAAAAAAGGTCTTGCTAAAAATAATGAACATATTTTCAATGTCTGAAAATTCATTTGGATGTTGGTGAGGTTTAGAGTAAAAAATGTCTAACTGTTCGGAGATTGTAATAAGAAAAAAAGTTATTGAAAGACTGAAATTATTGAAAGAAAATGTTGCTATGAGTTGTTTAGCGTAATCTTTTATTGTTTAGCATAATGGAAAAAATGTTTTGTTTTGAAATATTAGTAATAAATGTCCACCAAAACCCATGTTGTAAGTAACCTGCACGAGGCAATTTTGTTGTTACAAGAAACCCACAGAGACAGAAACACCTTTAGACTGTTTAGTCTTAATTTAAAATTAAAATAAATACATTATTACTTAATTAAAAAAAAGGTACGAGTAAAAAAATAAAACATTCTACTAGGAAAAAAATGTTCCAAAGCTTAATGATTAAGTTGTACACTCACATGTATTCAAGGTGTAATGAAATGTTTTAGCATTTTTAACTTAACAGATCATTGGATTTGTTTAGGTATAGCTATGGGTGACACAGTTAACACAATGTGTCAAAGGGAGTGTCATTACATCAGTCTAAAACTGAGAACCCTTGTTTTCCATCATGCTCTAAGAGCTGTATCTTGTGTCGTGGTGTCTTTTTTTACCCTGTGTGTACGTGTGTGTTTGTTGCATTGGAATAACTTGTGTTTCTGATAGTAATACATGAAATGTCGCTTTCTCACCAGCAGGTGTCACTAAAACGCTGTAATGCGTCACGCGTCTGCTGCTGCATGACGCATCTTTGTTCGGGATTTTAGGCAGCTGTTCATGAGTCAGCGCCTTCTCGATTGTTACGGGTAAAGTGGGCTCTGTTGCAGTGATGATTCATATGGTTGTGTGATAAAGGAACCGATTTTGCTCGGTTATAATCCGTTCCTCCCTCTCTCGTGCAGTCACGACTACTGCTTTTGACTCAGCAGACTGACAAGAAACAAGACCGTGACCGATGAAAAACGTAAGAGGCCAAATATTAAGTGGCATTTATAGTTTCAAAACTTTTCGAACTGTTCATTCCAGTGAAAGCGCTCAGGTGTTCAAACTATAACCAGCACTCATGTTTAACCATGAACAACACATTAACCAGTGGTTTGTTCGGTAAAGTCCCCATGAAATCAAAATGTAAGTTTTTTTGGCTTTTAGTATGAATATGTTAGCCTTACTGTTATCTATGAGCTGGTGTGCTCCAAAACAATGACAAAATTCGTATTTAGAAGATATAAGCATTCAAAACTTACAATCTTTATCACTTCCGCCAATATGGATCAACGATTTTGATGACATCACTCTGCACTTCAGCTTCTCATCACATTTTCTGTCCAATCAAATGCTCTCCAGAATCCGAAGCGCCCGCCCCCTACATTATAAATAGACACTGAAGCTGTGGCTAAAATCAGTCACTTGTTCATACATTTATTATTTTCTACATGGTGAATGGCACATAGTGCACTATATAGGGGATAGGGAACGATTCAGACAGCTCCGGTCCACAGACACAATAGCACAGAGCGGGTCATATGTGCGAGTCGGCGCAGACCAGAAAACGTATCAGACCCATTTGAATTCTGCACAGAATATTTTAAAGTGATATGGAGGAGATTAGGAGGAAACTGCGGTTTTACGGAGATCAATGCTTGTGCTGAGCTGTTATATACACTCACCTAAAGGATTATTAGGAACACCTGTTCAATTTCTCATTAATGCAATTATCTAATCAACCAATCACATGGCAGTTGCTTCAATGCATTTAGGGGTGTGGTCCTGGTCAAGACAATCTCCTGAACTCCAAACTGAATGTCAGAATGGGAAAGAAAGGTGATTTAAGCAATTTTGAGCGTGGCATGGTTGTTGGTGCCAGATGGGCCGGTCTGAGTATTTCACAATCTGCTCAGTTACTGGGATTTTCACGCACAACCATTTCTAGAGTTTACAAAGAATGGTGTGAAAAGGGAAAAACATCCAGTATGCGGCAGTCCTGTGGGCGAAAATCCCTTGTTGATGCTAGAGGTAAGAGGAGAATGGGCCGACTGATTCAAGCTGATAGAAGAGCAACTTTGACTGAAATAACCACTCGTTACAACCGAGGTATGCAGCAAAGCATTTGTGAAGCCACAACACGCACAACCTTGAGGCGGATGGGCTACAACAGCAGAAGACCCCACCGGGTACCACTCATCTCCACTACAAATAGGAAAAAGAGGCTACAATTTGCACAAGCTCACCAAAATTGGACAGTTGAAGACTGGAAAAATGTTGCCTGGTCTGATGAGTCTCGATTTCTGTTGAGACATTCAGATGGTAGAGTCAGAATTTGGCGTAAACAGCATGAGAACATGGATCCATCATGCCTTGTTACCACTGTGCAGGCTGGTGGTGGTGGTGTAATGGTGTGGGGGATGTTTTCTTGGCACACTTTAGGCCCCTTAGTGCCAATTGGGCATCGTTTAAATGCCACGGCCTACCTGAGCATTGTTTCTGACCATGTCCATCCCTTTATGACCACCATGTACCCATCCTCTGATGGCTACTTCCAGCAGGATAATGCACCATGTCACAAAGCTCGAATCATTTCAAATTGGTTTCTTGAATATGACAATGAGTTCACTGTACTAAAATGGCCCCCACAGTCACCAGATCTCAACCCAATAGAGCATCTTTGGGATGTGGTGGAACGGGAGCTTCGTGCCCTGGATGTGCATCCCACAAATCTCCATCAACTGCAAGATGCTATCCTATCAATATGGGCCAACATTTCTAAAGAATGCTTTCAGCACCTTGTTGAATCAATGCCACGTAGAATTAAGGCAGTTCTGAAGGCGAAAGGGGGTCAAACACAGTATTAGTATGGTGTTCCTAATAATCCTTTAGGTGAGTGTAAATTAAATGCTATTGGCTATTTTTTTAAGGGGGAGGGGCTGATTTATATTACGTCAACACATTGAATAATGTAATGTAAAAGTAATAAATGTTGATTCTTAGGGGTAGGATAAGAGCTAGTTCCTAGCTAGTTGCTACAGTATGCTTTATTTAATACATTTTCTCACTTAGATAGCTCTTAAAATGATTCATATTTTCAATAATTCATAACACTTTAGCAAATAGAGTGATGTTCTCTTTTCACTGAAGCCAGACAAACTGCTCTGACCTCACAAGTTTTCTAGATTCATAGTCAGGTAGGCAACATGCCAAAGATAAAAAGATAAACTAGGTTTGTAAAGCCTAAAGCTACCGGCCCACCTGTCCAAAAATAGTAGAGTTGACCTGAGGCTTTGCATATGAGTCACAGTATTTTAGCTTCAGTGGACAATAAAGTAGGATAGTGTTTTTACAACAAATATTAACTAAGTAGGCTATTTAGGGTGGACCCTATAAAGTCTGACATGTGACGTAATAGTCAGATCTGATTATTTTTAAATGGAACAGTTTATTGAATCTTTAGACCCAATATAAAAGAAAATCAAAAAAAGTCTGCATATACAGTGTGTTTTATGTCTTGTATCATATATGGAGCTTATACTAGATGAGGGGAAAAACCACCTCAATTTTATTCAGAGGCCCATACTGAGAAATAATATGCAATTTATTGAAATCTTCACTTACTACTGACATAAAATGCATGTAAATATCAGTCGTCACTCTGTATCTCCCAATAATATGTTCGATTAAGATGATATTTAAATGATACGTTTTATGATCAGTAGTATTTACTGTGAGGCAAAACATATAGGCCTAATGCAATACAACACAATATGAAGATTGAGAGATGAACAATCAAAAGCCTGATGTATATTTGATATATACATTTTTACATGATTTTTTCAAAAAAAATTATGTATGGATAATCAAGTAAACCATAGTTGCTTCAGTAGCCTACAGTGAATGATCATGAAACATTATATGAACACATGTACATTTCTTGAAATATTATTAACAATATAAAAGTTATTCTTACATTTACTTAAAATCAGTAAAGATTTTTCACAGCAAAAAGACACGTATATACCTGAAGGGGGACATTTTAACAAATATACTAAAAGGTAATACATATTTATATTAATAAATATAAACAAATATATAATATATAACTCTCAAACAGGGCAGAAGGCATGTAGAATATTTTGTACAACCGTTTTTTATCATGTTGATAATTTAGAAGCCTTATAAATTAATGTGGGCTATCAGATATTATACAGTAGGCTTTAAGAATTAATTTTCCATGGATTGACAGAACAAAAATTCAGAAAGAAGCGGATAGACGTGAAAGGTTGCCGACAGCGGTGACGTAAAACATCAGGGCTTGACGTCACCACTGACTGCGCTCGTGATTGGAGGATTTAGAGCGCGTCTCTGTTGAAGGACCCTACTTCCGCAATGCTACTTCGCTTTATTATAACATGTCATTTCTGAGTGCACAAACTATTGTTTTTCAAAAATAAGTGACAGACAATAAGTATATATATATATATATATATTTAGCTGCCATATAAATTCAGCATGCAATACTCATAACGCAATCTGGATTTATCCAGGATTTTCTTTGGATTTATGTGATGGATTCATGTTAATTTCATCCTCCACCTCATATCTCTATCTGAATGCATGATAAATATAGCCTGCGGTTCTACTAATAGTGCACCCGAGCACTGCTGTTCGAGCGTCGTCGTGATGTCAGTGAATTTTAGGTGCCCCCTCAGGATGCCTGAGTAGTTGCGCTCGCCAATGAGCGTCTCCGGTGTGAATGTCCTTCATTTCTCTGTCTGGCTAGTGAATTTGCCATCACGGATCCTAATTTGGGATTTTTAAAAGGGAAGAAAAGCACCCCTCCGGTTCGCCGCTGCCCCTCAATCGCGTGACATTCTGGAGCGATTAAAACAACTTTAACTGCGCGCGACATGGAATGCCGAGTGCTGTCGATTCAGAGTCATGTCGTGAGAGGATATGTGGGGAATAAATCTGCATCCTTCCCGTTACAGGTGAGCAGCTGAGGCGGGCAAAGCACGGCAGTGCACTCGGGATTATTGTTATGTTATAGTGCATGACAGCATGCTGGTGGAGAAAGGAAAGGTCACATGGTCAGTATTCATTTGCATGCAGTCTTGTGCAATTCGAGATATTTAAGTGAACTTCCATTATCCTGAGTCTAGATTAATTCCCAGAACTTGGCCTCTTGGTGCTTGTTGCGGCGATATGCGAGCAACGAATACACGATATGCCTTTATTAATAGTAACTTGGCTACATTTATATGTCACAACAACTTAATAAAGCTCGTGTTGGCAAAACACCGGCACGTTAATTGCGGTGAGACCAGCGACACGGCGGCTGTCATCATTACCGTGAATGACAGTGCCGTTAATCATCACCAGAAATGATTCGGATATCATTGAATCTCGGTTTCTAAAAGATCATTTGGCATGAGGGTTCAAGCCGCGTCCAAACTATTAAATCAGGCTCATTAGCTTTTGAATGGCTCCAGCTGTCATGCCACCAGAAAGCGGCTGTCTTCCTATGAGCCCTTAGTCTTCTGCATGCTCGCGCTGTCTTACATTTCCAAGACTGACGTCACAGCCGGGAGACTCAATTCCTGCAAAATCGTGACATGTTTTTTTTTTTTTTTTCCAGCGGCTCTCCCAGCCGTATAATAACCCACACTCGTGCTCATGCATCACGCATTTTAAAGATTGAGTCCGCGTGTTTAATTGACAGAGTGCTATTTACATTAAAGGGTTAGTTCACCCAGAAATGAAAACTACTCCATGATTTACTCACCCTCAAGCCATCCTAGGTGTATATGACATTCTTCTTTCAGACGAATACAATGGGAGTTATATTAAAAAATATAATGGCAGTAAATGGCTGTCTAAAATTTAAAGCCCAAAAAAGTGCATCCATCCATTATAAAAGTACTCCACATGGTGGTGAAGGCGGTCCGCCGGATGCTAGATATTTACTTTATAATTTGTTAAATATGGATATTTTTCTTACAAAAACCCATCGATTCAAATTTTGGGCTGCCATTATAATGCTTGGAAGAGCCAGGACGTTTTTTTATATAACTCCAATTGTATTTGTCTGAAAGAAGAATGTGATATACACCTAGGATGGCTTGAGGGTGAGTAAATCATGGGGTAATTTTCATTTTTGGGTGAACTATGCCTTTAACTCATGTTTTGAAATTGTCTTTATGTTTGGGTTCGGGGAGACCCCAATTCTTTACGTGTATCATATACTAATAGTGCTACTAGTAATGTTAATTGAAATTAACCTTTTATTTCCCCTTCAGATTTGTTCAATATGTGATTGAGACAACCAAATTCTAGTTGGCAGATATTATTAAAGTCGGCTTGAAACGGAAAGAATTGATTGGATGGTTGGTTTGCTATTGGCTGATCTCATGTGAGTGACAGGTTGTCCCGCCCTCGTGCCAGTAAACACGTCATCAGAGAAGAGATGTTGCTGCAAGAGAGAGGGGAAGTTATTTTGACAGCACGTGCATAAAAAAATAAATGATGTGCACTGATAAATAATTTATAATAAACACTGCAATATTCCATAAAAAATAGTTTTTTGTCACTTTTGATTTCACGGTGACTAATGACAGTATGATTCACTTAAGCAACGGGTGTAATTCTTGAGCACTTTTTAAGAATAAAGCAAGACACTACATGCATCTGTCAATTTTGAGATTTGGAAAGAAAACATCCAGAATACACTGTTAAGTGCATCTTTTATAGCACTTAAGCTATTTGCGTCTGTATATTTCAATTATAGTACATATCTTTAAAAAAAAAAAACACATATTTTCTCAAAATTACTTTCTGCACTGAGCCAGTAGCACTTATACCAAACTGTAGTTTTATTCCTATCTATATTCTGAAGGTTTTTGAAGATTTTATTCCTAAAAAAATGGTGAAAAGTTTTTTTTTCAGGCTGTTGACAGTATTTTTTGGATTTATGGAGTGGTAAAAGATGTCCAAAATCCAAACTGTAAAAACCTTTGACTCTAATATGTAAAAAAAAAAGCAAATCCACTGCAAGAGAAAAGAGAAAAATTGTCACTGTAAACCTGAATAAGTTGGCAAAACTCAAAAACTTTAGGGCAATCAGTTAAATCAATTTTTAAGTTAAGAAATTCAAAGTTTAAGCAGAACTAGTAGAATTTTATTTTGTGCTTGTGTGCCCTTAACTTTAAATATTTGAGTATGCTAACTACATTTCACTTAAAACTATAATGTAATACAGGGCTCCAGACTGCTAATTGGTAACACAATGCTTTGATAGCAGAGTTCTAATATAGAAAATTCAACATACTTGTTCTCAAACCAAGCTCAAAAAAACCAAGCTCATGCTCCACTCATTACCATGATGGTAGTCTCACGTAGCTAGACCTTCAGACTGACGGCAGAAGGTCTGGACTCCATCACAGCTTTCATTGGTCAAGGACCACCCAAGAGGACATTTGACTGACATGTAATGCAACCAATCACAGTTGGTTTTGTTCCGCGGCATGTTTAGGGGCTTGAAAATGTAAAGTCGATGTCCCTGCAATAACAGACCGGCATGCATCTATAAATGATTTATTCATGAACGTTGTTCAAGTCTGCAATAATGGAGCTGCAAACTTCACATACTTTTGAAAATCTAGCGTTTAGTTGATCCTGGTAAGCGCTCATTGTCAAAGTTGTAAACACGACGGCGTTCTATTTCCACGAGGGAGTTTGGAGTCGGCATTTGTTTCCAGGCGGACCTTTAAAGAATGCAACACACACTTCTCGCAGACATCCTGTAGAATTCAACCAATCAGATGATGACTTCGAAACTCCTGAAGTGTTTCCAGATAAGTGTGCCATATGCATCAGACATTCAGCCAACGGTCCGTGGGCGTGACGTCTGAGGCTGAGACTACCATGATGGTAACCCCCTTTAAAACTCAACAGAGACTCTTTTAAATTAACATAGCTAAACGTTAAACTAAATCTCCCACTTAACATTAATCTTGAACAAAAAACATATAACCCTTAATTTGAGCATTTACTCTTCCTTTCGAGTGTCATGGCAAAGCATGCTGGGAAATAGAAATCCCAGCCTAAAGAAATAAGCTCATAAAACTCAAACCAATAAAACCATTCAGATTACTTAAAAGGTGTCAGTTTTGTGAACTCAAAAGAAAAAGAAAGATTTGATTGAGCTAATTTGTTTAATTTAAGGTTACCCTACTAAATCCAATTAATTATTATTATTTACGATTTTGCCTTTTGTGATGACAACTCAAGCCAGGTCTTCCTACCCCGGTTTATATCCTACTTAGGCTATGGTGGCATTTCATTTACGAAGAACAAAGTCTGCACCAAAGTCAGAACGTTTAAATAAATGAAAGCATGAGAAAACAGTTTAATTTTCACAGAATATAACTCAAGATACCTGTCAAATTGTCTGGTTTACTGTGGTTCTGCCATGTGATATGTCCTCGATAACTAGTAAAGCATAAGACATAATTCATTTTGTTAAATATTCCTAATTTTGGTTAGTTTTTCTGCCACTGTTTCAGATCTATTTAGGGATAGGGTTCTATGTAACATATTCCATTGCTTTTAGAGTGTGTGTTACTCTCTGAACGAACTTTTTTTCATGTTTGGAATGTGACTTGTGTTTCTCAGGTCATGGGGTTTGAGGTGGACTCGATCAACTCTGTTCAGTTCTCCAATCACACAGGTAGGCTGATTCAAACTTTCTGCTGATTTTTGGATACCAGTCACAGTGAAACAGTCAACTTTAAAAAAAAAACAAAAAACAAAAAACAAATTAAGTTGTGTGGTTCAGTTGTTTAGATAAAGAGTCTCAAATTAAGTCTTTAAAATGTATTATTGTGTTGATGTCACACATACCCTGATGAGAATGTGTTACTCTATTATGTCATAATTACTAGAACCAGATGGGATCTTTTGGCACCTTCTTTTGCAATAAAAGTTGCGGTATAACGTGAAATAGATTATGACATGGTAAAATGTGTTAAACAGCACAGTCAGAGTACGGGTGCACAAACTGGCACTGAGGAAAGAATCACTACAGATTTCATAAACATAAGATAATGTGTTTTTCAAGTTAAAATTTTCAGTTTACCTGACAGGCAGCCCCAAACAACGGCTGCACTGACTTGATTAGCTTATGAACATTTCAAAATTAAAAATATCTTTGTTGTAATAACTTTGATTCGTAATACTTGTTAACATTGGCTGCAATGTTCAACAGTTTGTTGTGTGTAACACTTGCATATAAGATTAGAGGCATTAGAGAATTTGTATCCTGATGTTTCGATCACTTGGATATCACTTGTTTCAGTGCACCCGAATGCATTTTCACACTCACAGAGTAATTGTACATTTGCAAATGCACTGTAGTGCCCCTTGACCTCTTAATGACAAGAGGACAGAAATAGATGCTTCATTCAAGAGCTTAAAGCGTATTGCATTCACATGTTGTAACGGTTGATTTTGAACTGTGTGTGTATTTGGGAGCTGTTAAACAGACCACTGATCCATGTACTTCAGGGGCCCATTTCAATAAGGAGATTCAACCAACTCTGAGTTCAAACTTGAGTTGACTTACCCTGAGATGGGAAACTCTGAGTTTTGGGTTTCAGAACAGCTGAATTGAGGTAGTTCAATCAACTCTGAGTAGACTGAGTCTGAGTTAAGCACGTGCACCACGACTATGAAAAGCCATGATCAATGGAGCTCTGAAATTATGATTCACCATGGCAACAGCACCCAACAAAATATCTAAAGATTCTTAAATCAAGATGCATTTTCTACATAAGAAAAATGACATAAGGTGTATATATAGTCTTGTTTCCTGGGGAGAAATAACTGCATTTTTCTTATTTTGCAAATTATCGGTGGGGTAAGAAAAATAATCTTGTTTCTGTTTGCATTAGGATTATTTTTCTTACTCCACTGGCAGATAGTTGTACTTGTTTTAAGTAAAATGTGCTTACTTTAGATTTTAGATTTAGATTTAATTTATAATTTTTAGATATTTGTGCTTGAAATAAGACGAAAATACTCAGTAAGAAAAGCATTTGTGCAGCGTGAATGAACAAATGAAGTATTTAGACCGAAAGAAACTCTGGGTTTACCAAAGAAAACCTGCTCCCGACCAGGTTAGGTTAGGTTTGGTTTAGGTAAGTTACCCTGAGTATAAGTTACCTCTCTTTCAGAAACGGGCTTGACTTACCCTGCTTTCTTGGGTTTAACATACCTCCCATTCTGAAACGGAAAACCCAGAGTTTCCCTCATTTCAGGGTTAACATACTCAGAGTTTTCACTTAACGTCCTTTTTGAAATGGGCCCCTGGAGAATAGGAATATTGTGATGTTTTCTTCTCTTTGGATTGTGCACTTGAGTTCGTTAAAACACATCCTGTTATGTTTTGATTGAGAACTTTTTGCTTACAGGAGCAGAGTATTCACCTGCGTTTAGACATGCTGCTCTGGCTCAGCTCTTAGATCTTCATTTACTCTCACTCATGTTGTTGCACCGATATGACTTTCTTTCTTCCTTGAAAAACAAACTTTTTTTCCCCCCAAGTCTTCTGTAACAAGTTCATGAGATTATTTTCCGATTCATAAATTGCTCTTTTTGGGTTGAATCTTTTCAATAAATCAGCTGGTTCACCAAATAGGTCTGAATGATTTGTTTATAAATCACGACTCATCCGGTTCATTCTTAACTCTTTTCCTGCCAGCATTTTTTTTTAAGTTGCCAGCCAGCACCAGCGTTTTTTATCATTTTCACAAAATGTCCATGGCCCCTAGAATATTTTGTTGCATGAATATCTGAACATGCAAAAGACATCAAAAGAAATGACAGAGCTTTTAAACAAAAATAAAAAAAACACTTTATTCTAGTTTCATGCATTCTTAAAAGCAACATTTTGAACAGAAATCTGAGAAAATCATGTTTCCATCAACACCCCTAATGCTTTTACAGTCCGATATCTCTTCATGGGTGCGACATTTTATTCGGTAATGTTAGGCAGTTTGGATGTCACACAAAGCTATAATATAAGGGTGTATCCAAATTTACCGGCGAAATTTATAGGCGAAATCCAGCCATTTCAGTAGGAATCCACGCGATCAGGAATTTTGATTGAGGGCTAAAGATTTCCCCACATAGATTTCGCAACTGGTTCAAGTTAATCGTGCAAATTTGCTGTGACGAAATGAAAGCCACGGTGACTTCAAGTGTGAGCTGTGCTTCATACTTAGCTACACTACTGATAATATGTGCCCTTTTTTCCCTGCAAATTTTTACAGAAATTTCGCTAATGTAACCACACCTTGACTTCAGAAGACTTGGAATGTAGCACACGATTCATATAGGCTACTTTTATAATACTTTGCATCCTTTTTGCAGCTTGAAATCTCCTGCCCGCATTCATTTACAATTGATCATGAAGTTTTTTTGTGAACTGTCCCTTTAGAGAAATCTGTTTGAGAGAGAAAAACAATTGATATATGGCTATAAATGTTTGCTCTGGTGACCCAGAACCGGTATGCATGGTGTCACACAGGGCTGTAGTCAAGTCCACCTTTGTCGAGTCCAAGACCAGGACTAGTCGAGACCGAGTCAAGACCAAGTCCAAGTCAAGACAAATGAGACAGTCAAGAAAGACAGACAGAAAAACAAGAATCCTATAACTATTGATAATTTATGTAATGCGAGAAACAGCATATATTCTATTCTAAGATAATTGTTTTGCATTATTATTTGTAATGATCAATGTGCAGAGTAACAACACTGTAGGATCAAATTAGGCCATTTTATTTACTTTAGGTATAGCAATTTCACTAAAGTCACATTAAGCTGAAGTGCAACATTTTCAGTCTTTTTATTATAGTGTAACAATCTCATTCTGGGCTGCCAATGAAAATGTAACAAATAACAAGAAGCACAGGTGTCACAAAAAAAATTGACATGTTTCCATTCTTGAGCTTATTACAGGAAAACAATTAACTTTACTTTTAAATCATTATAGCAGACATACCCACTGATTTGCAACACAGACTGCCTTTAGGGCTGCGCGATACGAGGAAATTCTGTGATGTGCGGTTTTTGCAATGACGATGACTTGCAATAAATAAACAAATAATTAAGTGTGCATATTAGCTGCCTGGTTGTTTTCAAATTCATCACAGGATTAAAATAGAAGATTTGAATATAACTAAATGTTGTTTCTAGGGACATTCTAAAACGCTTAACATGAAAAACGCTTAACGTGGCTTAATGTACTAAGACAGTGGTATTAAAAGACCAAACTCCGTAAACATCATACTAATAAAGTGTACTATGTGCAAAAAATCAGATAAAGCCATGTTAAGCCAGGTTAAGCATTTTAGAATGTCCCTTTTTCAGGAGCAGAAACGTTAGCTGTTGTCAACTGTTTAATAGCAAATTTCAGTGCCCATCGCTAAATAACATGTTCATATCTCAATGACAATGAAAATACGATTCATCTTTCAGCCCTGCTTTCTAACCTCATAAAAAGATTAAAATGCAAAGGCTAACTCTTATGTTCGGAGCCAGGCATATACCAGGCGACCAATGTCAATGGATTGTGAATTAAAACAATAACGTTACCCGTTTTCTGAACAAGCGCGCTCCATCAATAAAAAGCATATATTGCTGGACTCGATCGAGATTAACTAGAACATTTGGCTGAGTACAAGTCTGAGTACAAATACCAACGAGTCCGAGACAAGTCCGAGACAATAGAAAAATGTCTCGAGAGTGGACTCGAGTACTACAGCACTAGTGTCACATGCTTGTCTGTCACTGCTAAATTTCCCAAACACTGTTTCTGGACAAGCTTCTCATAAACGCATCCCATTTCAAGGCACATAAGTTAGAATAACCCTAGGCCTCGGATCAGTAGTCTAAACAACACGTGGCACAACCCAGAGTAGGCTGTTGCCCTGCGACTGGCCTCCCGCTCTGCTTGGCTGCTTTCTTCTCCTCAGGGCTGTAACATTGTCTTTATCCACTTGAGTTTGGTTTTTTGAAGCCATTTAAGCCTATATATGGAGGGGCAGAGACTAATGCACCTCTGGCTTACTTAGCGTTCCCAAACCAGCCGCCGTTGTCAGCACAGCTAACCAAGTGCCAGGGGTATCTCATCGGAATCTGTAGTTGTAGTTGTTGGTTGGTGGTTTACGCCTGTGGTCACATCAGGCCTGAATTTGTTTGTGGAATGAGTCTTCAGCACATGGATAATTGAAATCATGGGTAACTGGTTTAGAGTAAGTGGATGGTCATTTTGAAGGGGCAAACCTTCTGAAAAATGATGCTGAGTGTGTTTGTCATGATAAATGATTTATTTGGTGCTGTAAGTGTTAGCCACTTTTTTTTAATTCAGAAGGTACACTAGACTAGAGACTTATCCGTCTCTTTTGCTGTCGTCTCCTTTCTGGTGCTTCAGAGATTAATTCAGCATATTGGCAAAAAAAAAGAAAGAAAGAAAATGACTTGCAAGACATTTTGATGCAGAGAACAAATTTTTATAAAACAAAGTCATCAAAAACTATTATAGAAAGTTTATTAATACACATTTGAGTGATTAAAAATTAAAAGAAAAAAGAAACCTTCATGTACAGATTTATTTAATCCCCACAGGTCAAATTTTACCACTTGCACTTTAAAAAAAATGCACTTAAAAAAAAACCTCTATCTTTAGAAAAGCCATTGTAAATTATTACAGTCTCCGGGGGGTTGAATAATTTATCGCATCTCTCAATCATACGTAATATGCTGATTTGCTGCTCAAGAAACATGTATTATTATTATCAATGTTGACATTGTTCATCTGCTTAATATTTTTAAATCAGTATATTGCTGTATCATCATCAATGTATACATACATTTTTGTATTGCAGGATCTCTTTATTGCCCAGTAGTTGGCTCAGTTAGCCTGTAAATTAACACAGTTTTTAAGGGAATCGAAGAGGAGTCATTTTTGATTTCTGTTCACTCATAGTTATAGAGGACATTTACATTGACCTTTGTCTAGTTAATGTACCATTGGCCATGTCTAGTTAATGTACAAACATTTTGGGTTCTGACTGAACACTTGGTTTTCTTCAATCCACATTTAGAGTGAATTTCTTGACGGTAAATAATGGCAATTATTCTCGTATCATTTAGGGTAAACGTACCTATTAAGCTCACCAAAATCAACATTGAGACATTTTAGTGCACAGGGTATTGGTTTGAGTACAAGTTATGTTAAAATAAAATATCACACAATAATATTTTATTTTAAATGACAAAAGCATTTAAATTAAGATATACATCATTAAATGCAAAAAGTCTGGCTGTGCTTAATGGGTACATGTTTGTACCCTTTAAGCACACCCCTGTTGCCATTAAGCTCACATGTTTTTTTGGGGAAATTCTTGTTTATTTAAAACAACATTTTTAAAGAATAATTTTCTAAAGATTAACTTGAAGTGACAACCATCAGTTAATATTTAAAGTCTGTTTATGAAGTATTTACATAGACGTTCAATGTGGATGAGCTTAAAGGGAGCACACTGAGCTTTATTGGAAAAGCAAACTTTTTTTTATTAATAAATATTATTAAATTAAATTTAAAAGGACAATTTTGCTAAACAAATAATCCAGGTCATGTATTAAGTTCATACATATTTTAATATGAACCGCTATTATTGAAAATATCTATGAAATTATACTTTTGCTTATTGATGTCACACTGAAGCTGTGATTTTCATAGTAGTGCATACTTTAAGCTTACCTTAAAATAATATGAAGTCTTTAAAACCACAGAACATCAATAAACTGTAAATTTTCAATATAATGGATTTAAAAGTATAAGCCAGTAATGCCTGTGAAGTAATATATTAGTGTAGCACACAATCTTATACAGCTAGTAAACTAACAGTGTTCTGCAGCACCTGCGCTATGTTGCTAAAACTATCTTGTGGATCTAACTGTACTTATTTCCCACATCCAGGTTCCAGGTTATAATATTGCAAAAAACAAAATATTAATCTCTTAATTTTGCAGCAAGAAGTTATACTTATCGAAAATAAAGGCTTAAACATCTAAAAAATGCACATTTAAGGGGCTACTTTTTTGGTGAAAGTTTTCAGACAGCTTTCAAAATGGCCACCAGACAGTGTGAAATGGTCTGATTATCTTGAAATTACAGGAGGTATATAGTAACAAACACATCAATTGGTTAAGACATCAAATAGGATGATAAATTACATTTTTCTTTTTATAATCTGAGCTCAAAGATAGTAGTGTGCTTAATGGGTACCTGAGCTTAATAGGTACGTTTACCCTATTGTTGATCAGCATCTAAAAGTGCCTTCTGCCTGTGGCAGCGAGGTGATCTGCAAACTGGACCTTTCCTCTAGGACTTTATCATTTGACCTTGGAAATATATTTGCAGGTTGTGACATCCAGAGCTTTATCTCTGTTCGGAACATCAATAGGCACTGCAAAGCGTTATGGGTAGAAACAGCTTGTACCTCACATGGCAGCTTCTGAATGCTTTCCCTGATCGTGATTTGGTGTGAAATCGAGTATCTGCATGATATGTGCGGGGTGACGTGTTTGGGATTAGAGAGGTCTGTGGTTCCAGTGGAGAGGCATTGCAGAGTTGCGGCAGCAGGAAATGATGACGACAGACACCCGTCTTATCACAGATTCCCCTTCGCAGTCATCTTCTCCCCAAAACACACACATCAAGGCTACAATGATGCGTCTTTTTTATCCAGCCCCTCAGGCTTTCCTCTGTTCCTTAGCAACAAGAAAACTGCCATGTGACCAGCTCGGTGACTCACCTGAATTGTGACATCACAGCTCCCGCGGCAGCAGCAGTGGTCTCTGATGAAACTCTGGGGCTTTTGTCCGTAACTCATACATATGCGAGGGTAGACACATGATCAGGCGCATGAATTGTCACGTGATCCGAGATCCGAATGAGATCTTCATTGTCGTAGTGTCTCGAACATCACAAAGGGCTCATCAGCAGACACTGCATCACCACTGGATTTATTTTGTAGATGTGATTTCTATGTGTGTGACCTGTGATCTGTCATTACCCAGGTTACTCTCACTGGAAGGGACAAGTCTTGACTGCAGATGAGCTTCACGTGTTGTATGAAGGGATCAAACTGAACAACGTCAACCACTACGACTATGTACTTACAGGTCAGTTCTTTGACTACCAGTCATTATAATAAAGTCATTTATTGAGCCTATAGGGACAATTGAATGATATAATTCCCTGATGGCATCAGACTCTCATATTTCCAGCTCTTTTCAGTTGGAGCAGTGTTCATAAGGCCCTGTGTGAGACCCTAGTGGCCCTGAGGCAGGTCAGCGCCATATCTATGGTCATAATTTCATATACACTCGAGAGTAGGCTCTTTTGTCTTGCGAGAGTAGCTGTGTATATATCTTCAGCTGCAGGCTATTTTGGCTCTGTGGACTAGTGAGAGTGGAAAAAGTGCGTTTTAACAATTTACATGCATCACAGCAGAATTCTGGTCTGGAGGTTTTTTCCCTGAACATTTCCACTACATCTCAAATTATAGATTTTTTATAATAAAATGTCATTCTGTGCTAGAAATGAAAGTGGTAGAAATTAAGTTTTAAACATTATTGGAATAAAATGAATGTCTTGCTCAGGGAAGTTTCATAGATTTTATATACCCTAAATACATATTTCCACACACATTTTTTCACACATATTACACAATTTTCATGTTTTGTGTATTATTTGTACAATACTTTCACACGTTTTGCATTGTATTTGTACAATATTTTCACATGCATTGCTTAATATTTGTACAATATTTTCACACACATTGCTTAATATTTGTACTATGTTCACACTTTGCATACTATTTTGCATAATATTTGTACAATATTTTCACGTTTATCTTTTGCATTATATTTGTACAATATTTGCAAAAATACAGTAATATTGTGAAATATTATTCCAATTTAAAATAACTTTTTTATTTGAATATATTTTAAAATGTAATGTATTCCTGTGATGGTAAAGCTGAATTTTCAGCATCATTACTCCAGTCTTCAGTGTCATATGATCCTTCAGAAATCATTCTAATATGCTGATTTGCTGTTCAAGAAACATTTATTGTTATTAATCATAATAATAATAATTATCATCAATGTTCAAAACAGTTTTGCCGCTTAATATGTTTGTGGAAGACAAGCTACATTACACTAAATTTTCATCATTTCATATTAAAATGTTTTATTATCAAAGTTTTTTAGTATGGGACAAATATTTTTATGATGGATTTTCATAGCTTAGATTTAAAGTCTGGAACAAGAGTAAAACTATAAAATCTATATATAAAAAGGTATTTGAAAAGTAGCAAAAATAAATAAAGACAGTAAACAAGTTAGAGTTGTAAATATAAAAGTGCTGGTCATTGAAGAAGCTCCCATAGGAGCGAACTTCAACATTGTGGCATTGAGTGTTGCATAGGCAAGCACCCCTTTTCTTGTTTGTCTTGTGCATCCAGTAGGTTTGTGTTGAGTTGTCTGTAACAGAGAGGAAGTAAACACATCTCACTCTGTAATGGCGCTGCTAATAATCAGCACCAGGGGACCGTAGAGGACACATGGTCATAGAGTTGAGGGTCTCGCACGATCACCGCAGACTGAGGTTGATGTGCTCTGTCGAGTTGGTTAGCTGGCGAGAAGTCTCTGGTGCATGAGCTCTCCTTTATCATCACCTTGAGAGGAGAGGAAAGCACAGACTGGGAAAAGGGAGAAAAGGACAACATGGGAATAGAGAGCAGTGTGGGAAATATTTATACATGCAGTCTGGTAAATGACTGATTTTAAAGATTATGCTTGTGTATCAGGATTATTATTATTATTATTTATTAGTAATATGTTTATTTAGCAAGGACACATCACACAATTGAAAAAATGTATCGGTTTTCAGAAAAATTCTAAGCAGCACAACTGTTTTCAACATAGTCATAAGAAATGCAGCAGCATTAGAATGATTTCTAAAGGGTCAGACTTCATTTAAAAACATAAAAAAATATCTTTCCACCCCCAAACTGTAGTGTATTGGAATTTTAACGTCAAAACCAGACTACTTTAAAATGTCACGCAGAAGTAATTTTTCTTACATTGACAACTTTATATAATGAGCTGATTTTAGTAGTTATCAGTGTTTTTTTTATGTGCTCATTAATCTGTATCCCACCCGTATAGTCACCATCCATATGACCACCTAATGCCTAAGCACTGTTTATAGTGCAAAATTTCAGTCAGTTGTGGCCTAATGGTTAGAGGTTCGTGTCTCAGTACAGGTAGGAAATGTAGGTAGGGGGAATGAACGGCGCTTTCTTCCACTCTCATTGAGCGAGGCACCTCGTGTGTGTGTGTGTGTGTGTGTGTGTGTTCAATACTCACTGCTGTGTGTGTGCACATGGATGGGTGAAATGCAGAGCACATATTCTGAGTATGGGACACCAAACTTGGCTACACGTCACTTTCACTTTTTTTTCTAATGTCATAATGTGAATTTTTTTAACTGCTATTTTGAAGTCTTCTGCATGCCTATCTTACTAGTGGCTTGTGTTGTCGCAGTGCGATTTATTCTGTGACACACTATGACATCATGAAAAGCAGTGAAGGTCAGATGCATCACACATAGGATTTATTTAACTGACTTAAGAGACTGAGCCGCCACATGACCAATAGCTGGAGAGTGGCCCTGGGAGTTTCAAGGCTGTCCCACCTCAAATAAATTTTGAACTTGATATTTATTGTCACTTTCTCTGAAACATGCATGCTTGGTGTGTTTATTGAGTTCCAAGCCTATCAATTTAACTAATTTAACTTTCTTTAGTGTGTAATGTTGCTGACGGTTTGAGCATGAAGTTATTCTCTATATCAGTGCGCACGGTTTCTGAACTCCCTGAAACGCCTCCTGTGTAGCTTTGAGTTTTCTTCCAGGAACAAACATGTCACAATATTCCTCATTTAAATAATTTTATACGCAAAAAAAGGTGGCGATGCCGGGTTGTGTTGTGTTAGTAGTGTGTTGAAACTAACGGTTATTTAAGAGGTGTGAAATTTCCAAAACACACTTGAAGCGACTGACCAATCACAACTCACTGGTCAAGCCAACCAATCAAAGCACTTTGTGCTTTTCGAAAGGAAGGACTTCATAGAGACATTCAAGCATGAAAACCTGTTCTAGTAGACCCCAAAAACTTTTTTTAATTTTTTTTTTTACAAAGGACTTTGTAAAAGGCCTCTTTAATACACACATTACAATGTGTATTTTGGGTTGTTCTGATTCTTTTCTGACCGCTGTAATAAAATAACTTGCCAAGTGTTTATGCCCAATTCTGACACACTATTTCACCCACAAATTGAGTGTATTGTATCATAAACCTGTATCTTAAACTATTGTTTTCACCTTACCTGTTTTGAAATTGTCAGGTAAAAAGAATGAGAATGAACCTCGTGCTTGTGCTAAGTGTTCAGTTTTAGTACTTCAGGCAGAATTTTGATCTGGAACAAATGGAGTCTCAAGAGGAAGTTGTTGGTAGGAAAACAAATTTGTTGATAAAAGCTCTTTTCTTTCTCCATTACCGCAGGTTACACTAGAGATACATCATTTCTGGAGATGGTGGTTGATATTGTACAAGAGCTGAAGAGGGCCAATCCTAACCTTGTATATGGTGAGTGTTTTTCAGTCTCTAGACAGGCATCTATCCTTCAAGCGTTTGGGGTATGATGTTGCTTTTGAAAGAAATGTTTGAAGCAAGAATGCATTAAATTGATCAGAAGTGACGGTAAAGAGTGACAAAAGATTTCTATTTTAAATAATTGCTGTTCTTTTGACCTTTCTATTATTAATCAAACACACTGAAGACTGGAGTAATGATAAATGCTAAAAACTGGAGTTTAAAAAAAATTATTTTAAATTGTAATATTTCACTATTACTGTATTTTTGTAAAATGCAAATAAATGCAGCCTTGATGAGCATAAGAGACTTACTTCAAAAACATTTAAAGATCATAACAACCCCAAACTTTTGAACGGTAGTGTACATGAACCTTGTACATTAAAGAATAACTTGTTTAACTCTGTTTTTCTGTCAGTTTGTGACCCTGTCTTAGGTGACCATGGTTCAATGGTAAGCTTGCTTGTGTTCTAGATCCTCTCTTTCTTTCTTCTGTCCCATTATGTTCTTTATACTGGAAATAGAATTCGGAATAAGCTGACATTTATTTTTCATGGCACTCTTTGTCTTTTGCAGTATGTTCCTCAGAATCTCCATCCTGTGTACAAGAATAAAGTGGTACCTGTGGCCGATATCATCACACCCAACCAGTTTGAGGCAGAGTGAGTAAAATACTGTCCACTCAACAGCTTTGTGTGTGTTATCTTGTGATTGGATGTTTCTGTGCTGCAAATGTCAAACCTCCAGCCCCTCACCAGTTTTCAGTAAGATTGCTGACATGAGTAATATTGTAGTGCCCTCTGGTGGTCAGTAGGGCTTTACACTCAAATCTTCAGTCCCACTGATGTGCAACTCTTGTAACTCTGTGCTCTTCATTCCAGGTTATTGACAGGGAAGAATATCAGCACAGAGAAAGATGCTGTTGAGGTGAGTTTAAATACACACGTGAGAAATGGACCTCACAGTAGCCTTATTTAAAAAAGTATGGAAGCAGAAAGCAGTGTATAAATATAAATTAGATGCATTAGCTGCAAATAATACACAAATAATAATACACAAATTTACAAATTTTACGTTATATTATTATTATTATTAAAGTATTATCATCATCATCATCATCATCATCATCATCATCATCAATAATAATACAAATAATAATGTTTTAAAATAATTGTTATATTATGATCTTAAAATTATTGTTTTGTTACAATGAATAATAATTATTATTATTAGATGATAATATTAAGGTAATAATAATAATAAAATGCTATGTAATCAATATTAATTATTATTATTATTATTATTATTATTATTAGTTATTGATTATATTATTACTTTCATTAAAATAACTTTTTATTCTTATTAATATTATTGCCTTAATATAATCTAATAATCATTAATGTTGTTGTTAATATTATTATTATTATTATCTAATATTATCTAATATTATATTATTACTCTATAATCAATTTTTATTATCATCATCATCATCATCATCATCAGTAATACAAATATTATTGTTTTAAAATGATTGCTATATCTTAATATTAATAATGTTGAATGTTACAATGAATAATAATTATTATTATTAGTAGTAGTATTACTATTATTAGATGATAATATTAAGCTAATAATAATAATGTTAATATAATATTTAATCTATTATTATTATTATTATTATTATTATTATTATTATTATTAAAATAACATATTTCTTTATTAACATTATTATTGCCTTAATATTATCTAATAATTATTAATTAATATATAAATACTAATTTGTATAACATGTATTTATGTTGTTACACTTATTATTATCTAAAGCTATATTAGTAATCTATTGTCAATAATTATTATTACTTAAGTATTATCTAATAATATATTATTAATATATAATAACTATTGAGATTATAATAGTAATAATATTTGTTATTATTATTATTATTATTATTATTATTAATAAAACATTTGTGAACCCTTTGGATACAGCTGTCTGTATTTTTTTTAAACCTTTTGAAAATTGAGACAAAATTCAACCATCAACAAGAAACGTCATATGTTGCTGTTGATATGTTAATGGAGATCCAGTAAAGGACTCTGACTGTGTTTGTGTGTTCAGGTGATGGACCTGCTGCATAAGATGGGTCCAGACACTGTGGTCATCACCAGCTCTGATCTGCCCCCTCGTCTCGGAGACAGATTCCTGGTGTCTCTTGGCAGTCAGCGCATTTGTAAGTGTGTGTCCATGTGTACTGTTTGTGGATTTGACAAATGACAAAATCCGCAATCACAAGAGCTTATTTGAATGCATGTGAATTCAAATATTTTTATATTTATTTATATATTACATATTTATTGCTTTGAACCACCTTCATGAGGTTGTGTAGCCTAGTGGTTGAAGATCAGGGCTGGTTCATGTATGCTCAAATATTGTGAAGAATGCAGACATGAATAAAATACCCATGTTTCTGCAGTGATGCCAGACGGTACAAGGAAGACCCAGCGGATCCGAATAGAGGTGCCGAAAGTGGATGCTGTGTTTGTGGGGACCGGTGATCTGTTTGCTGCTATGCTGTTGGCCTGGACTCACCATTACCCAACAGACCTGAAGGTACAGCATATTAAATCATCATGTCAGAAAAGCATCACAGTGATCATGCAGCGCAGGAAGAAAATGCTGATCAAGTGTTATTCTGTCTTGTTCTCTTTCTCAGACGGCATGTGAGAAGACTTTTTCCGTCATGCACCATGTCATTCAGAGGACTATATCTTATGCCCATGGTAACACAACAGCAAAACCTTGTCTATGTTTTATGTATGTGCATGGTATAGAGTTGTTATAATGCTACAATTCGTTATCAATATTAAAATTACAAATGATAACAGTGGCACGAGGCCCTTTAAGTTCTTTTTCTTTAAGTAAACATTGTTTTATCTTTTTCTAGTAACAGACTTTTCAATAACATTTAAATAAAAAAATCTTACAAACCCCCAATAAGCTTGTTTCATTGAAATGTTTTCCTTTCTTTCTCTTGTATGTTCAGAAATGGCAGGTCCTGGCAGAAGACCCAGCCCGGCTCAGCTGGAGTTACGGATGGTCCAGAGTAAAGCGGACATAGAGGATCCAGCCATAGTCATGGAGGCCACCGTTCTATAGAGCCGCCACACGCCACATCTCATCCACACACCTCACCCTCCGCTCACAACTGCACAATGTATAGATGTTGTACATTTTGATATGTAATGTGACATTGCCTTAGAATCTCAGTCAGAGCACAACAGTTCCATTTTTCAAGAGATTCAGCAGGGTACAGCCAAACAGACGAGAGGGGGAGAGCGATCGCTTGCGCTCCGCAGAGAAAAGAGAAGAGAAGAAAAGAATGGGAGAGATGATCGCCCTCTCATTCACACTCTTGCAATCTTCACCTTCTCTGTTTCTCTCTCTCTTTCTCTCAAAGCTCCTCAAGAACTCCGGTTTGTCCTGCACATAAAGCCCAGTCTCTGATATTTCCAGTCCAGGTCAGTTATGTACCTAAACTGCCATTGATCTAGTGAGGACCAATATAAAAATTATGTTAATATAGATGTGACGCTTTCTACATGATTTTTCTTATGATTTTGAGTCTAGAGAAACAAAACCTATATGGTTGAGTCTCACAAAAACTCTCAAGGAATGCCTGGGTCATATTTTTGCTCAAAAGGTAAAAATAAGATGATATTTATTGCATAAAAGAAAAAGGAGGCTATTATTAGGACCATTATATTTTTGTGCATTATGCTATTAGTTTTATGTCAGTTAAGTGTAATAATAAAAATTATAGTATTTTTATATTATAATATTATTATTATTATTATTATTATTATATTATTCAGGTAAATGTATTTTTCTCCCCAGTTCTCAATAGCTTACTATAATGTGAAAAAATATCATTCTCATTTTCAAATCATTCTCAAATCTCATTTTTTATTATCTTATTATCTTATTATTTTCTATTTTTTATTATTGTATACGTTTTTTTATATATAAATATTGTGGCATGAATGGCATGAATTTCATGACTGTATTACTTTTTTTTCAGGGATAAAATGTGATTATTTGTCACAATACAAACAATGTTGGTCCTAAAAATAGATTTTCTTAATGCAAAATTTAATTCTGTATTTTTGTCGTTTGAGAATTACCCAGAAAGCTTGGTCTTTTGCCCACCTATGTTGTGGCCAACCTCAAAAATGCAAGTTGTTATATATGTATGACAGACCCAAAGCACTCATTTTGTGTGAGAGTCCAACTTGTGTGTTTTATTGTTTATTTATTTTTTTGTAACTATTTTCTCCCAAAAAAGGAGATTTTACTGAAGAGATGCGCTGCTGTATTTTGTGACTTGTTGATGTTTTTGTGAGATGTACTGTAATCATTTTTTGGCCTTGCTCATGTGTATGATTTAGTTGTCTTTCCATTGATTTCATTTTGCATTGAGCATTTATTCATGCAGAACTTCTAGCATTTCACTTCATGTTTTTGTTTGTCAATGTAACTAAACATTATCATCTCATTTGCTTTGAACTGATTGTATTTGCATTGATAATCTACTTGTTTGTACAAGCAGAAGAGACTTTAAAAGTAGTTTTATCTTTTTATTTGATAGTATTTTCATATCTTAAAAGGAAAAGACTTGTATGAAGTCTGAAGTACTGGGGAAACGTCTTAAAATGCCTTGATTAAAAGTAGTTCTGTATGACTGAGAGAACATGGCGTCTCGGTTACAATGCTGTGAAAGATAATAAAAGGCAGATGAGTTATACATTTAATCAGACTTGCTCTCCTTTGTTCAGTTCATAAGGAGATTGATTCAGGCGACATCATCTTCTGCCGTATGTCTGGTTATATTTTATTTTTGCTTAGTTTTGACTTCTGTTTTACACCTAATACTCTTCCAAAATGAGTCCCATTTCTTTAATCCATCAGTTCATTCTTTGATCATTTTTTAGTTGCATTTATCTTCTAACCACTCAAAATTCCTTCTGAGTGAATCTCACGAAAACATAACCATGTCATATTTAACCCCAAACTCAAAAGATGGAACTAGACAGAAATAGAAAAAAAAGAAGAGGAAACAAACCCTACTTTTGGACCTTTCTTAAATTCTTTGTTGTTTAATTGGTGGAACAAAAATGTAGAACAAAAACAAACATGATGCATAAATACTTTATAGTATAAATGTGATAATCATAATTATTAATACCAATTTATATATATTTTTTGCATTACCATAATGACAATTTTTTTTAAAAAAATAAGACCATAAAAATTGTAGCATTTCAGGCCTTCTACTAGTGCTCAAAAAATCCAGTTATTCTTCACGTTAGTTGCGACATTCATAGCTCTGACTCTTGAAATGTGTAGGATTTTTATATATATTTAGAATTAAACAAATAGCAATCATAATTGGCTGAATTTGGAGTGAAATATGACCCATCCTCGTTCTTGAGAGGTTTCATGAGATTCACCTGTTTTCATCCACTTTAACCACTATCTTATTTTCCATAGCATAAAGAAAAAAAAATGGCTATGTGCAGGACTAATCAGGGGTCAGCATTGCTCTGAGGGGCATGTGCTTCAGCTTTTCATGAGTTCCTGAGCTGTTATCTAACTTCTTATGTGTACTTGTACATTGTGTACGTGTATGTGTGAATGACAAAAGGATGGTTCTACTGTAAGTGTGCAAGTGTTTGTGTTCTCTGAAGGAAAGTGAGGGTGTGAAGGGATCAACTAGGGGGGAGGGGATGCAAATAAATAAGAAGAGCCAAGTTTAGTCTTTGTGAATACTGATGGTGAGGTGGTATTCAGATGATCATGACATCATCACTGTGTCCGAATGAACTGTACTGCTACCATTTGCGCTTAGTCGGCTATTTGGTACATTTGGTGCCATGACCCGAATGGGAGGTTTAGGGGGGTTGAGCGTAACGGATGCCAGCCAGTAAGAGCTGTGTGAGTAAACCTCACTACCCAGGCTCAAGAGGTGCATTAGTGACTGACGATAGAGACTGCAGTCTTTAGCATCCTTGTTAGCACGTCCCTGCCTCCCATGCTGGAGACGCTGGTTCGAATTGCGAGTAGAACCGGAGGGGTTACATTTGGTGCCATGACCCGGATTGGAGTGAGGTTTATCTGCACAGTTCTTATTAAGTGGCCTCCGTTACACTCACCCCCCAGTATAATAGAGGCTAGCTACTAAGAGCTGTGCAGATAAACCTCACTCCCCTGGCCTCAAGAAGCACACTAGCGACTGATGCTAGAAGCTGCAATCTTCAACGTCCTTGTTAGTGTGCTTGCCTCCTATGCCGGAGACGCCAGTTCGAATCGTGCTCAGAGTGGGCGAGTAGAACCGAAGGAGTTACATTTAGTGCCATGACCTGGATGTGAGTGAGGTTTAGGGGAATGAGTGTAATGCAGGCCAGCTAGTAAAATCTGTGCAAGTAAACCGCACTACCCTGGCCTCAAGAGGCTCTAGCAACTGATGCTAGAGATTGCAGTCTTTAGCATCCTTGTTAGCACCCACCTCCCATGCCGGAGACGCCATATCGAACCCCTCTTGGAGTGAGGCGAGTAGAACCGGAGGGGTTACTTTTGGTGCCATGACCCGGATGGGAGGGAGTCTTATCTGCACAGCTCTTACTAGCTGGCCTCCGTTACACTCACTCCTCAGTATAATAGAGGCTAGCTACTAATAGCTGTGCAGATAAACCTCACTCCCCTGGCCTCAAGAAGCACACTAGTGACTGACGCTAGAGGCTGTGGTCTTTAGCGTCCTTGTTAGTGCCCACCATGCCCGGAGACACCGGCTCGAATCCTGCTCAGAGCAGGGCGAGTAGAACCGGAGGGGTTACATTTGGTGCCGTGACCCGGGTGGAAGGGAGGTTTTCAGGGGTGAATGTAACGGAGGCCAGCTAGTAAGAGCTGTGTGAGTAAACCTCACTCTCCTGATCTCAAGAGGTGCGCTAGCAACTGATGCTAGAGACTGCGGTCTTTAGCGACCTTGTTAGTGTGCCCGCCTCCTATGCCGGAGACGGCAGTTTGAATCCTGCTCGGAGCAGGTCGAGTAGGACTGGTTACATTTGCACTTGCCCAAGTGCTACTAAACAGGTTTAGTTAAGGTGCCTTGGTGATCAGTCGACTTTATCTTATGTGGAAAAACATGCATGTTATCTATATTTAAAGATGTCAACGACATGCTTTCAACGAGAGCACGCTACTGTTAATGGAACAACGAGTGTGTCCTGATATAAGAAAACCTGTCAGAACCTCATAAAGACTAAAAAAAAAGAAAAAAGTGGGCAGCCAAATATTTAGACTGTTATCGCAGTGATGTCTAGTACATTCCCTGAGGGAACTGTGGTGAAGAACTTTTGAGACGAACTACATTTTTGTTTGTTCTGTAATGTTTGTAAATTGTATATCGGTCTGTGGAAATTACGTGTTGTCTATTGTAAGACTGTGGATCAAAGATGACCAAATGACGCTGAGCTCCTTCTAGTGGACGGAGCTCATATTGTCTGGGAAAAACTATTCCACTACCATTATTTAGGCTATGAACAAAATGATCTTTAGTATATAGGTCCCTTATTGTCGTTCTTTTTTAATCGGATGAGTGTAAACAATGTCCTGACTCCATATGATACGGTTATAGATCGCTTGGACCTATACCTCATCATGTATATGTCATTTCCTGTTGCACTGAGTTTTGTATTATTAGCTGCCTTCCATCACAAGGCATTGAATGCCTTACATACATGTACAAAAGCATTTCAGGCCTACTAGTGCTCAAAAAATCCATCTGTTCTTCACGTTAGTTGCGGCTTCCATAGCTCTGACTCTTGAAGTGAGTGTAGGATTTATATTTATAGGTTTTGTAATGTCATTTTCGTTGAATTTCACTTCCACACAGACTGAGGTGCGAGACAGAATATTTTCTGAGGCTGTTTGCGATGAAACATCTCTAGAAAACGGTGGAATTCGACAGAAATTATTCATTATGTCTTAGGAATCATTATTTAATCTGTAAAATGAGTGTTAAAAACCACTGTGCTTGCTGTAATGTACTCTTGTCCTCAACTCTGTTTGATAGAAGATGCTACAGCAAGAGTACATGAGAATACACTTGAAAATGTGTCCTTCTCACAGAACGCCAAATATGAATTACAGTGACATCATAATGGGCAGTATGACATGTTGCCAGGGCAACAATTGGAGGCACCATTCTACTCTGTAAATATGTCTGTCTCTCTTAACAGTTCTAATAGTGACATGTCAGTGCTTCACGGTTCATTTTGATTCCCTCTCTGTTGACATGGTTGGTAGAAAAAATGTTTATATGGGTTTTTTTTTTCTTCCTTTCTTTGGTTTTTCGTTATAAATGGGGTCAGAAAAGACAATACAAATAAATGTTTGGTAAAGTTTTTAGTGCTTTGTTTTCAAATTCTGAATATTTTATAATACGTAACAATAAAGATTGTAGTGTACAAATCCACATTTATAATGTATGTATGTTATAATGCAATAAAGAAAAACAAAGTATTATATTAAATGCTGTCTATGTGTGTGTTTAGGTGGGGAGGGGGTGTAAAGAATAACAAATGCTTCGTTTCCACCATCTGCATCAAGTTAAGGCTGCTCTAAAAAATGCCTGCTTTAAAATCCTGTGTAAAAACACAATGAATCATAAAAGCCGTACTAAAATATTGCAACTCTGCTTTGGTTCTGTCTAAATGAAATGCATTATCAGTGCAGCCTCAAACTTTGTTGTTGTTGTTGTCATAACAGTATATATATAATATACACACGAAAATTATATATATATATATATATATATATATATATATATATACACTCACCTAAAGGATTATTAGGAACACCTGTTCAATTTCTCAATAATGCAATTATCTAATCAACCAATCACATGGCAGTTGCTTCAATGCATTTAGGGGTGTGGTCCTGGTCAAGACAATCTCCTGAACTCCAAACTGAATGTCAGAATGGGAAAGAAAGGTGATTTAAGCAATTTTGAGCGTGGCATGGTTGTTGGTGCCAGACGGGCCGGTCTGAGTATTTCACAATCTGCTCAGTTACTGGGATTTTCACGCACAACCATTTCTAGAGTTTACAAAGAATGGTGTGAAAAGGGAAAAACATCCAGTATGCGGCAGTCCTGTGGGCGAAAATGCCTTGTTGATGCTAGAGGTCAGAGGAGAATGGGCCGACTGATTCAAGCTGATAGAAGAGCAACTTTGACTGAAATAACCACTCGTTACAACCGAGGTATGCAGCAAAGCATTTGTGAAGCCACAACACGCACAACCTTGAGGCGGATGGGCTACAACAGCAGAAGACCCCACCGGGTACCACTCATCTCCACTACAAATAGGAAAAAAAAGGCTAGAATTTGCACGAGCTCACCAAAATTGGACAGTTGAAGACTGGAAAAATGTTGCCTGGTCTGATGAGTCTCGATTTCTGTTGAGACATTCAGATGGTAGAGTCAGAATTTGGCGTAAACAGAATGAGAACATGGATCCATCATGCCTTGTTACCACTGTGCAGGCTGGTGGTGGTGGTGTAATGGTGTGGGGGATGTTTTCTTGGCACACTTTAGGCCCCTTAGTGCCAACTGGGCATCGTTTAAATGCCACGGCCTACCTGAGCATTGTTTCTGACCATGTCCATCCCTTTATGACCACCATGTACCCATCCTCTGATGGCTACTTCCAGCAGGATAATGCACCATGTCACAAAGCTCCAATCATTTCAAATTGGTTTCTTGAACATGACAATGAGTTCACTGTACTAAAATGGGCCCCACAGTCACCAGATCTCAACCCAATAGAGCATCTTTGGGATGTGGTGGAACGGGAGCTTCGTGCCCTGGATGTGCATCCTACAAATCTCCATCAACTGCAAGATGCTATCCTATCAATATGGGCCAACATTTCTAAAGAATGCTTTCAGCACCTTGTTGAATCAATGCCACGTAGAATTAAGGCAGTTCTGAAGGCGAAAGGGGGTCAAACACAGTATTAGTATGGTGTTCCTAATAATCCTTTAGGTGAGTGTATATATATATATATATATATATATACAGGTGCTGGTCATATAATTAGAATATCATCAAAAAGTTGATTTATTTCACTAATTCCATTCAAAAAGTGAAACTTGTATATTATATTCATTCATTACACACAGACTGATATATTTCAAATGTTTATTTCTTTTAATTTTGATGATTATAACTGACAACTAAGGAAAATCCCAAATTCAGTATCTCAGAAAATTTTAATATTGTGAAAAGGTTCAATATTGAAGACACCTGGTGCCACACTCTAATCAGCTAATTAACTCAAAACACCTGCAAAGGCCTTTAAATTGTCTCTCAGTCTAGTTCTGTAGGCTACACAATCATGGGGAAGACTGCTGACTTGACAGTTGTCCAAAAGACGACCATTGACACCTTGCACAAGGAGGGCAAGACACAAAAGGTCATTGCAAAAGAGGCTGGCTGTTCACAGAGCTCTGTGTCCAAGCACATTAAAAGAGAGGCGAAGGGAAGGAAAAGATGTGGTAGAAAAAAGTGTACAAGCAATAGGGATAACCGCACCCTGGAGAGGATTGTGAAACAAAACCCATTCAAAAATGTGGGGGAGATTCACAAAGAGTGTACTGCAGCTGGAGTCAGTGCTTCAAGAACCACTACGCACAGACGTATGCAAGACATGGGTTTCAGCTGTCGCATTCCTTGTGTCAAGCCACTCTTGAACAACAGACAGCGTCAGAAGCGTCTCACCTGGGCTAAAGACAAAAAGGACTGGACTGCTGCTGAGTGGTCCAAAGTTATGTTCTCTGATGAAAGTCAATTTTGCATTTCCTTTGGAAATCAGTCTGGAGGAAGAGAGGAGAGGCACACAATCCACGTTGCTTGAGGTCCAGTGTAAAGTTTCCACAGTCAGTGATGGTTTGGGGTGCCATGTCATCTGCTGGTGTTGGGCCACTGTGTTTTCTGAGGTCCAAGGTCAACGCAGCCGTATACCAGGAAGTTTGAGAGCACTTTATGCTTCCTGCTGCTGACCAACTTTATGGAGATGCAGATTTCATTTTCCAACAGGATTTGGCACCTGCACACAGTGCCAAAGCAACCAGTACCTGGTTTAAGGACCATGGTATCCCTGTTCTTAATTGGCCAGCAAACTCGCCTGACCTTAACCCCATAGAAAATCGATGGGGTATTGTGAAGAGGAAGATGCGATATGCCAGACCCAACAATGCAGAAGAGCTGAAGGCCACTATCAGAGCAACCTGGGCTCTCATAACACCTGAGCAGTGCCACAGACTGATCGACTCCATGCCACACCGCATTGCTGCAGTAATTCAGGCAAAAGGAGCCCCAACTAAGTATTGAGTGCTGTACATGCTCATACTATTCATGTTCACACTTTTCAGTTGGCCAAGATTTCTAAAAATCCTTTCTTTGTATTGGTCTTAAGTAATATTCAAATTTTCTGAGATACTGAATTTGGGATTTTCCTTAGTTGTCAGTTATAATCATCCAAATGAAAAGAAATAAACATTTGAAATATATCAGTCTGTGTGTAATGAATGAATATAATATACAAGTTTCACTTTTTGAATGGAATTAGTGAAATATATATATATATATATATATAATTTAATTTTCGTGTGTATATTTTCACAATTTCGTTATTAGAAATGAATAATTTTTCAGCTTTGATGCTGCTTTGGTTCGGTCTAAATCAGTGCATCAGTGCAGCCTCAAACTTCGTTGTTGTCATAACACAGTATATATTTAATTTTCATGTGTATATATATTCACAATTTCATTATTAGAAATGTATGCTTTTGCAGCTCAGACACTGATTTGATTCTGACTAAATGAAAATGCAGCATCATTGCAGCCTCAAATTTTGTTGTTGTCATAAGTGTATATTTTTTTGTATATTTTAAGTGTATATTTTAAGTATATAACTTTAATGATGCTTTAGTTCTGTCTTTGAATGCAGCATCAGTGCAGCCTCAAACTTTGTAGTTGTTTTAACAGTGGCATGTTGACAGTATCCTATATTAATTTTTAGCTGTATATTATTACATTTCATAGTATAATTTCTGCTATATTAATCCATATGACCTGCGTAAATGCACATGCGTCCTCTGTGCAGTAAATGCACTATGGTAGGCAACATATGCAACTTCTGTGCCGCCTTTGCATTGTAAAGTTAATTTTAAAGAAGACTAATTGAACGTCTAAAACACTAACAAATGTATGTAATTCTCCAGATTGAGTTTATTGATAAGGTCAGCGTCTTATAGCAGCCTGCTAAGGATGAGAGAGGAGTGGTGGAACTACAAAGCGCCATTGTTTCCAGTCGAAGAGCAGAGTAATCGGACAGGAAGTCCCACGACTAGATGCAATGTGTGTGTTGTGCGTGGATGGATAACGACATACGGACACAAAGAGTAGCGATCATCGGAGCGGCCCCCCAGAAGCTCAGACACCAGTTACTGACAGCACTATCACATTGCATCGCATTACGGGGAAGAGCACGAATCCTCCACGCAGATCCACTGACGACATTTAAGCAGGTAATGCACGCGCATTATGATGACTGTTCTCTAAGCCCGATTAATAACCATCCTGACACCGCTGTTACTAATGTTGACAGGCGGATGCATGCGTCCATTGCATATTCCTGTGTTTTGCATTTGTGTTGTAATGCATTTTTGATATTAGATAGGTGTGCACGGACTCGCGCTCGAGGTGCTCCCTGTGCTGCAGTGGCCAGTTTATAGGAACAGCGTGTTTACTCACTGCTTAGTAACCAATGCAAGGCAGTTTGACAGCGCAGGGAACACCCGTTTATGATAGGTGTCTTTCTCCATTTGCATTAAATGATATCTATCATGTTCATTCAGCAATTATTTGCTTTTGAATGACTTTAGATGCGGTGACGATAAGTGGTGTTTATGACTCGGTTGCAGTGTGTCATTCTCGACCTGCGTGCACGTCATTGTCGTGCGATTATCGGGGTTACTAGAGTTCAGATGCGGTGCTGCTGGGCTTTTGCCTTCAGTTTAGTTGCTGATTGGGTTTTACTCATGCACAGTAATTAACATTAGTCACGTTTTTATATAATTCCGACGCATGTGTAACTGCATTTTGGTTTAATATGTCGTAGTGTATTATTGGTGGTTGTTTGTCTGTAAGATCTAAAAAAAAAAAATTGAAATTCAGAAATTTTAAATTTCTTTAAAAAAACAAAACGGTTTGAATGTATGATTCAATGACTCGTTCATATACTTGTTTCATTACTGGATGAATCAGCGTTTTTGAACGAATCTTGACATATACATTTTTTTGTCTCCACCTACTGGTGTAACGGTGTAATGATACAATGTTTATTTGAACCGTCAAGTTGCTTTCAAAAAGTGATTTGCTCTATTTTGATCGTTGCCGTAGACATCAGTGTTTATATCTGAACTATAAACTTTTATCCTAGTTCTTCTGTGATTATTGGAATATTTGTAACAGAAATAGCCATACTGTGATGTTGAAAAGACTGTTTGTGAAGCTGTTTTATACCTAGCCTAACAGCGCCAACACAGATCTGAATGTTTTGGTGTAATTTTGTCAAAGGTTTAATAGACACAAGAATCGAGATCGCAATCTTTTAACGATTAATCGCGCAGCTCTAGTTATCGGTTCTCGATCGTGAGTTACCGTACTGCCCTTTTAACAGGGTTCTCTCAGAACTTTGGCTAATGTTCCAGCAAGGTTCTCTCTGTTCTAAACAAGCGTTCTTCCAGTAACAATAAAGTCCCATGTAATCAAAACCATTTTTTTTTTTTACAGATTGTTGCAGTGCTTATTATAAATGATTTATCTGTGCACATCACTTTTTTTTTTTATTCATATGCCCTCGTAAATTTTTATCAAAAACGTTAACCTCCCTTCCAGACGCTGTCTGTTCTCTTCATGACATTTGTCTCGGCAGAAGGTGGAGCTATACAGGTGCTGGTCATATAACTAGAATATCATCAAAAAGTTGATTTATTTCACTAATTCCATTCAAAAAGTGAAACTTGTATATTATATTACTTCATTACACACAGACTGATATATTTCAAATGTTTATTTCTTTTAATTTTGATGATTATAACTGACAACTAAGGAAAATCCCAAATTCAGTATCTCAGAAAATTAGAGTATTACTTAAGACCAATACAAAGAAAGGATTTTTAGAAATCTTGGCCAACTGAAAAGTATGAACATGAAAAGTATGAGCATGTACAGCACTCAATACTTAGTTGGGGCTCCTTTTGCCTGAATTACTGCAACAATGCGGCGTGGCATGGAGTCGATCAGTCTGTGGCACTGCTCAGGTGTTATGAGAGCCCAGGTTGCTCTGATAGTGGCCTTCAGCTCTTCTGCATTGTTGGGTCTGGCATATCGCATCTTCCTCTTCACAATACCCCATCGGTTTTCTATGGGGTTAAGGTCAGGCGAGTTTGCTGGCCAATTAAGAACAGGGATACCATGGTCCTTAAACCAGGTACTAGTTGCTTTGGCACTGTGTGCAGGTGCCAAGTCCTGTTGGAAAATGAAATCTGCATCTCCATAAAGTTGGTCAGCAGCAGGAAGCATGAAGTGCTCTAAAACTTCCTGGTATACGGCTGCGTTGACCTTGGACCTCAGAAAACACAGTGGACCAACACCAGCAGATGACATGGCACCCCAAACCATCACTGACTGTGGAAACTTTACACTGGACCTCAAGCAACGTGGATTGTGTGCCTCTCCTCTCTTCCTCCAGACTCTGGGACCCTGATTTCCAAAGGAAATGCAAAATTGACTTTCATCAGAGAACATAACTTTGGACCACTCAGCAGCAGTCCAGTCCTTTTTGTCTTTAGCCCAGGTGAGACGCTTCTGACGCTGTCTGTTGTTCAAGAGTGGCTTGACACAAGGAATGCGACAGCTGAAACCCATGTCTTGCATACATCTGTGCGTAGTGGTTCTTGAAGCACTGACTCCAGCTGCAGTCCACTCTTTGTGAATCTCCCCCACATTTTTGAATGGGTTTTGTTTCACAATCCTCTCCAGGGTGCGGTTATCCCTATTGCTTGTACACTTTTTTTTCTACCACATCTTTTCCTTCCCTTCGCCTCTCTATTAATGTGCTTGGACACAGAGCTCTGTGAACAGCCAGCCTCTTTTGCAATGACCTTTTATGTCTTGCCCTCCTTGTGCAAGGTGTCAATGGTCGTCTTTTGGACAACTGTCAAGTCAGCAGTCTTCCCCATGATTGTGTAGCCTACAGAACTAGACTGAGAGACCATTTAAAGGCCTTTGCAGGTGTTTTGAGTTAACTAGCTGATAAGAGTGTGGCACCAGGTGTCTTCAATATTTTCACAATATTCTAATTTTCTGAGATACTGAATTTGGGATTCTCCTTAGTTGTCAGTTATAATCATCAAAATTAAAAGAAATAAACATTTGAAATATATCAGTCTGTGTGTAATGAACTTTTTGAATGGAATTAGTGAAATAAATCAACTTTTTGATGATATTCTAATTATATGACCAGCACCTGTATATCCTTCACAACTCACTGCAAACTTTCAGATCTGCCTCCGCTTAGTTAGCAACCCCTAGTCTCACGCAGCTTTCATTGGTCAAGGACTGCCTAAGAGGACGTTTGACTGACATGTAATGCAACCAATCACAGTTCGTTTTGTTTCGTGTCATGTTTAGGGGTGTGGAAATGTAAAGGCGTTCTTCTTCCACGAGGAAGTTTGGAGTCGGCATTTTTTTTCTAGGTGGACCGTTAAAGAATGCAACACACTCATCTTGCAGACATCCTGTAGAATTCAACCAATCAGATGATGACTTCGAAACTCCTGAAGTGTTTCCAGATAAGTGTGCCCAGAGCCATAGAAAAAGAGAGTTGCGACACGCTTTGATCTCGCCGCCACGTGGTCACGTGGTTCATAGAGCTCTCAATAGTTCCAAACAACTCCGTGCTGTCAATCTGTTTAAATAGGATTAAGCAGTATAGACAGCAGTTTCACTATATTTGCAGCAATTTCTGGCAAATATTAAAACAACATGTGCATCGACTTAGACTAGGCTTTACAGTAGCATTTTATTCTGGGGAGAGATAAAGCTATATTTTGAGTAATCTGGTTATTTTATTTGGGTCACGAGAGTACAACATGATTTTGAAAATAATGACCATACATATGTTTAATTTACCGGGAAATCCTCTCAGTATCGATCAAAACAAGTTTTATACAGTCTCAAAAAGTTTACATTTTACACGAATCTTCTCATTATCTACAAATCCTCTCATCATATTTAAATAAAGATTTATTTTGAAGTTTAGTCAGATGTTTTTGTTTTTCATTAGACTTTGTGATGTTCCCTACAATTAGCCTATATATTTAACACTTCAGTACAAAAAAAGTAACAAAAATAGATATTTTAATGTTATAATAGTGATTTGATAATCTATAAAAAATGTATTCAAAAGAAAAAAATGTCTATAAGCCAATAAGTGTTCCTCTTCTGCCATCTACTGGTTATGGTGGTAATTTCTTTTATCGTTTTAATGTTGTTAACGTCCTAGTGTTATTTTATGATACTCAAAGCATACACAACAGGTGAATATAAATGAATGCATATACATAATTTAACCCAAAAAATAAATTTAAATAGTGTTTAAAAAAAACAAATGGGCAACCAATTTATTTCAGCTCTTTATATCCAGGCGCTAGATACGTTATTCCTTAAATGGGCTGACTTCATAGAAATGCATTCGACAGAATTAAGATCTCAGAGAGACTAAAAACTGTTGAAATATGACAGATAGCATCTGGATATAGTAGCTGTTGCAGTGCTGCTCACATTATCTAACTGCAGTTAGAGTCTAACGATCTATTATATAATAAACATTAACTCTAACGTGCTTCATAAAATACATCTTTTATCAATATTCCTGAGAGGTCAACTAATGCCATAAAATCTCAAAATATGCAGTAATTTCATCAATTTGCCAGCGAGTGTGCTTAAGATACACTGAAATGAATGGGGTTCAATGCTGGACCTATTGGTTGTTTGGAACTATTGGTCGCTCCGTGACATGCTTTACTTCCGCATTCCTCAGTTCCTATGGAAGTCTATGGGAGTGTCGTAACTCTGGTTTTCAACGGCTCTGAGTGTGCCATATGCATCAGACGTTCAGCCTCCGTGGGCGTGACGTCTGAGACTAAGCAATCCCTAACTTCTGTTTCATGCCGACTTTTAATAGAACATTCGTTAATCTGGTCTTTAATAATGGTCTTTAATAATGTTCTTAAAACGTTAGCATTAAACATTATTTATACATTGTTCATGGACTGTTTTTTCCCCCCAATGTTTTAGTTGGATTTTCCTCTGTTTTTTAAATGTTACAACTTGTTTCAGAACATTCAGAGAACATTCAAAAGTAATGTTCTCATAATGCAAGTGAAAAAATAAAATGCTCCTTAAACTTTCTTAAGGCATTGAAAAAACTAGATGATGTGAACGTTCAGAGAACATTCAGAAATAACGTTTTTATAACTTAATGGGAACGTTAGCAAAACGTTCTTGGAACATATTTTTGTCAGTTATTTGTAATAGTGAAAACACCACACTAAAATACTCTGACAGTGTCTGCATTTGGAATAGCATACAACTCCTTATTTTTGCTATACTGAAGAAATAGTAAGAGCAGAATGCTATTCTGAAATTCAGACAGTGTTTAGTGCACTACTTCTTAGTGGTGCCACAACACTGCTACCAAATTTACAGCGAAACCAGAGTCGTCCAATTCAAGAACAAAATCTTTTGCATTGTTTTTTTTTTTTGTCAATCAAAAAATACAGCACAACCAGTGTAAGCTGATTTTCAAACGAATGAAAGTGTGGTCACAAAAAATGGTCCATTGCCTGTTGGCATTAAAGTAGCAATGTATGAAACAACAGCTCACGGAGAAGTCACTTTCAAACCAAGTTGATCAACGAATCGAACCTGTTGCAAAATCTGCATGGGGAAGTCATTTGCCCTCAGACGAAATTCCAGATTGTTTTGATCTCTATGGAAATGACTGGATTTCTCCCACGAAAATTCGCTGAACAACAGCAAATGTGATCGTACCTTGAGTCTAAGGTCACCCATTCACTGCATAACTTTCAAAGTCGTCACCGTAACCTGTTAAATATCTTCTGAGCATCGGTGTCTCATCGTCGCTTCTCCCAGATTGTTTCTTTGACAATTCAAACATTCAGGTATTTGACGGGCTGATCAGAAAGAGTAAAATCAGGGCAAAATCATGCATTGTGTGGGAAGCATTATGAACCGGTGTGGTTTCAGTGAATCAGTCAGAGCAGTTATTGAATTATCTACTGAATCATGCATGCGTTAATACTTTCTTTTGGGTGTAATTTGAAATGGACCAAAAATCGTTACCGTTTTTTTAACATTCTTGTGACACTGACTACCAGTATTTCACAATTGTGCAATTAAATATACACATGAGTTTGTAATCAGTGGCGTTAAAAAAAAATAAAAATAAAAAATAAATGAATGAAATGTTTCCCTGTTTTAGTATTTTAAAGGTGCAGTGTGTAATATTTCTGAGGATCTATTAACAGAAATGCAATATAATATACATAACTATGTTTTCATATTACATAATGAACCGTTATGTTTTTAATGACCTTAGAATGAGCCACTTCTATCTACATACACCGCTGGTCCCCTTACAGTGAAGTCACCATTTTGGGCCGCCATGTTTCTACAGTAGCCCTAAACGGCCAAACTGCTCTACAGAGCGCTAGCTACTTTCTGCTGTCTCAGATGATGACATCTTTGTCTTGTGTAGGCCACTGTAGCTTCTCTATGTGCTTTGAAAGGGAGGGTGATTTTAGCTGCATCTAACGGTGAGGTTGCCACTGCCCACTGCTAGAGATGCCTCTAAAATTTACACAGGGCCAATTATTGAATTGCAAAAGTACTATAAAAAATGTTAAAGGAACTGTTTAATTTTTTCCAATCCCCCATGTTTTACTAAGTGTAATTAAGTTATACTAAAGTCTTAATCTAGACCTGTCGTTCTTTGCCAGCCATATGGAACATGCACAGTATTTTCCAATCCTCTTTTATTACAACGTGGCGAGCACTTTTTGCTATCCCTTGAGAAGCTTGTGACATTTCTTTAATAGCGTGTTAAAGTGAGTAAACACAGCATTGTTTGCCATTTACATTCATGTACTCTGATGGCTTGTCTGTAATATTGCTGCTGCGTGAAATCTGGCGGCAGTAGTCATCACTCCAATGCTGTGCAGCAGTAATGAATTGGCTCAGAATCTGAGATGTAATTGAATCAATTATGCATGATGCTCATTTTGACTGGGTTCATTTAGAGAGTACATGTAAAAGTTGTTTCCAATAATATTGTGGTACTCTGTTTTACTACGTTTTGTTTGATTCAGAACAACATGCAGTTACCTACCATATTTTAAATAGAATATATATTAATTATTTTTTTGTCACAATAGGTGTATCCATGACACTGCTCTGTTACTGCGTTAGACACAGCCGTTCTAACCTTACCTTTAATCCGGTACAGCTTGTTAATTAAACCTAACACTATTACTTTGCACCTGAGGTAGATAACAGAAACCCCATCCACCGCCTTGATTGGGGGCATGTAGTTACATTGTTGTTGGGAAACTTTGTTTATCTCAATTGTAATGTGGGTCAGAGGTTTTTAGCAGTGAAGCCTCGACGTTATCCTCTTAACAGCTCTCTGCTTCCTTTGTACAGCAAACAGAGCGTATTTATCGCATTGCTTGTGAAAAGGGCTTGAATGACAATTATAATGGCTTTGATTTAGTTTGTTTCAGCCACAGGATTTTGTTTGTGATGTCTATCTGTTTTGAGCTAGTCAAGTCTAGGAGGTTTTAGATACAAAGGGAGTAGTATTTTAGTGCAGAGGATAGAAACGGTATCAGTTGATGTCATCCTACACTGTAAGTGGATCAGTGGTGAAAATAATGTGAATGCTAAATGCCAGTTTTACTTTAGTTATGTGCTTAGAAAGATTCTTTGCAAAAGTCTTTATCTCACCACAGCAACCCAACTGAAAAAAACAGTTTCATCCAAATCAGGATTCTACTCTTATAATGTGAGAAATTAACACAAAAGCCGCGTTTCCACCGAAATTAACCAGAACAATTTGTCCCAGAAACCTTTTTCCCCCCAAACCTGTTGCTGTCTGCGTTTTCCATCGCCATCTAACGTCTAAAGTACCGTGAAGATTAGACAAATTAGTCCGGTGATGCAGGACTGTGTGCGACTTTCCAGTTCCCGCTGGATTTCGTCCTCTGCATATAAGCTTAATAAAACCTGAACATCGTTGTCGGTCCATCTGTCATATTTTTTAAACTCCATTTGCTGATTTGAACAGCAAACAACTCTTACTGCACGCACCACAACAGACTTTTAAAAATGGTGGTTGAAATAAAATACTGCGTGGAGTCAACCAATCAGCATGTTCAGCGCCCAAGTCCCACCCGTGAAAGTTCCTGAACTTTAAAAAAATACTACCTCGCGAGCAGGGACTTTCTGAGGGGAACTTTTTACCCGGAGTTTCATTTAGACCCTAATCCCTGCGGTTGAAACGACGAGTACCACCCCAAAGTCCCTAGTTCCCGGGGGAAGTTCCTGCGGTGGAAACATGGCTAAACATTAATTCAATATAGCAGTGTGGGTTGAATGATTAAACACACAGATTAAAAGATCAATTGAATAATTTAAAATCTTTCTGTCAAACTGCAGTTTACAAACAGCGCAAGTAAATCAGCGCTACTGCGTCCTGCACTTTTTTTCAGTTGAATTTTTAGTTAAAATTCAATGTTTAAAATCAAACTTTCTTGTGCCATTGTATGTAGGGTAAGCACAAACGAGCGTCCAAATTGTATGCTTTTGCATTTCTGTAAGTATCTTCCTAACAAAATAATAATGATTCAGCACATAAAGCATTAAAGTGTAATCTTACTTGATCACTTACTCACCGTCAAGTTGTTCCAAACCTGTATGAATTTCTTTCTTCTGTTGGGTGGGAGGGAAGGAAAACTGTATTTTGTGCAGTACAGATAAAATACGTTTGTACAGTCCAAACACAACTGTTGAGTTTGCTACATAAAAGTATGTTCTTCTACCAGCTACAGTGTGCAATAGTGATGTCATATCCATTTCTTAAGATCGGGGGTTCGCATGAGCAGCCTGGTTCTCCAGTGTCACCTAAAACTTGAATGAATCAAATACTATACATGGACACCCAAATTGGCCACAGTTGTAATTTCATCACATTAATTTATTGGTAAAGCCGTTGTAAGAAGAACAACCCAATTTAATTATTTGATCAGTTATCCCTGATAAATAGAGCACAACAGAAGAATTCTCATTCATTTTCACAATAGAAAGAGTTTGTCATGACAACACTGGTTTGTTGGTATTGAGGAAACCTATGCAGAAATTACACGTCACTTTAAAAAAAAAAAGCATTCTAGCATGACTCTGGAATTCATTGAAAGGCCTTTTTTGAAGAAAAAAAACTGTACCTGACCAAGGAAATAAATGTATGTACAGAAGAAACTTTCTCCACCTCATAAAATTTGGGGAAATGCAAGAATTTTCCCCCCTGTAATGTTGATAGTTGGAATTTGGAATGATAATGTCTTAGTTTGTCCAATCTAGAGATCATTTTAGAAACTCATTTTAGTTTATTGTTCTATCAAGGAAGTTCATAATATTTCTAGGGATGCACCGATATGAAAGATTTGGCTGATACGATAACTGATAATTCTTTGTATTTGATATATTTTTGATATATTGGCCGATAAATATTTTTTTTAAATATAATTTGAGACCCTGATTACAAAAAAAACACATCTGAAGTGTCTCAGCTGAAGGAATTTATTGAGTAATTTATTGACTTTAATATATTGACTAAATGTTGTTATCAGGCAGATAACGATAACATTAAAAATAAACATATATCGGCCAATATATCGTGCATCCCTAAATATTTCTAAAACTTTATGAAAATGAAAATGGAAATGTTTTACTATGGTACTATAACTTTTTGGCTAGTTTTTAAATGTTTTGAGAATATGTGAATAATGTGCATAAAAAAACTCTAGAATGGGATAGTGCATTATTAAATTGTGTCCCTATGTTGTTGGGTTTATAATATCTTCGTAATATCGTCTGTTTTCTGCAAAAGAAAAAAATTCAAACTGATTTGAAACAACATAAGGGTGAGTAAATAATGATAGAATTTTTTGGGTCAACTATACCTTTAATTAAAAAAGTGTCACAGCTTACCCTGCTATTTCACTAGTTGTTTAATTTATTATTAGCGTTTGTTTGTTTGCATGTGTAAGATAGATACAGTTATAGATTTAGACATCTTGACCTTAGTTGCACTCCAGTAAGCTGCTTTGGTTCAATATGGCTCATAATGTATAGGTTTTATGCTACACACCTTATCAGGCGAAGTCTGTAAAAGATGTCGAAGAAGGCACTTTAGCACTGGCTGTGCACATTCAAGAATGCGTGGACTCTCTGCCAGGGTTTTCTCATTGATTACAATACAACAACAAAAGACCAACTCACAGCACACAAACTTATGACAAACAATAATTACCACCAGTTACACAGTTTAATCCATTGCTTACTAAAATGCCATGGCCTTAATTTATCTTTCTGGCTTTCACTAGTTAGTATGGCTCTTTTCCTCCTTTCTGTCCTCATATTTCCCAGGTGGTCATCACATCAGAAAGGTGATTATTCTTTGTTCTTTTTTTCCCTATGTACGGATGGAGGAGGTATTTAACCGAGACCAAAGCCAGGGTCCTCCACAAATTCTTGGATGTAATTATGCTGACCTTTCTGGAATTGGAAGAATTGAGGAATTTGAGTTTAATGCAGGTATACAGGGTTCACTGGGATAGTGTAATCAAAGACAGACGGACACAGAGATGAAAGCAGACAGAGGAAATAATGAGATAAAGCGAGCCAGAGAAGCAGAACGTATAAAAAAGGAAGCACCAAGGGCTCTGCTGTGTGATGTGAAGGCCTGTAGCACATTGTGCTGTCCGTTTCTGCCAGTAATGCATTTATGCAGCCGTGTCTTTGGGCCACAAACTGCCTGATCATCTTTGTCACCATCTCATCTAAACTGGACTCAGGGTCTGGTCAACCTTGGATACCAAAAGCCTGTTCACAGATGTTTCGTTAGGCCAAGTAGAAGCTTACACACCATGATACAACACTCACAAGGCACCAGAACCACTACCAAAACGTTTCATGCCTCCTTGTACAAGCTCATTTAAATGCCAAAAGGGTGGGCTTATCCCTAAAGGCTCCTCCTGGTGGCTATCTCACTTAGCTCAATCCCGTCCATCTCAGCCTCGCTTGAGGTTGATGTAAATGCAATGTGACATATCCAGGGTGCTGGTCCAGAGTGCTAATCATTGGTAATCTAATCCAGAGGAGATTAGATAAGAGGAGGGAACACAGGATGCTGAGAACGGCTCTCTCTGGCTTAACAGAAGGCAGCCACTATGTACATGTTATGCTGAAGATCGTCACATCTTGCTAAGGATTCGCTAACTGGAACTGTGTTTGGAATTTGGGATTGCAGTTGGTAACAACAGCCAGTTGGAGTTCAGCATTGGAACGGAAGACTTTGTCACTTTTTCTGTGCGCGGCCGCTGATGGTGTGGTTTTGAGTGCCTTGTTTATGGGATCTAGTCTTGTTCCTGCTTGCATCATCATAAAAGTGCTGTCCTTCTGTGGGATTAGCATTAGCATGTGGCTCTAGTCAGAGAAAACCGATTCTGGCGCCTTGTTCAACTTTTTGAGTTTCTGGACCAAATATTTTCTGGAGCACTTTCTGCAGTTTCACTGATCTATCTTCAAGCTTGTTGAAAACAGAACTGCTGGTTCGGATTTGAACAAAACCAGAGGAGATCATTTCATAATTGCTCTGCTTTGAAGTCCCATCACCAGAAGTGGAGATGCTTAACCAGGGTGCTGTGATGATATTCACAGGGGTCTGTGGGGCGTTAGTGGTAATGGCAGTGGCCTACTACGCCTACTGGTGAGTCCGACTAATGGTTATCCAAAGCAACTGTGGATTGATTAGGCCACCTGCTGCTTATCTAAAGGGTTATTGGATTGGGAACAGGGAAAGGTCAAGTAAGAGCCTCCTTGCCTAAGTCTTTAATTTGTTAGTTTGTAATTACTTGCTCGCATATCATATTTGTGGGTGTTTAGGACACTATGATGACAACCTTTTGCTCAGTTGTATCTAGAACAACTGAAAGGTCATAAGGAGTTTCATTCTTTTTATCTATATATTCTTTGTCCATATGACTTTAAAGCTTTTCAGAGACAGACAGGCAGATTGCAAATTGTTGTATTAAATGTATCTGAAAATTGAGCCGCTGTGGAAGGTACTTGCCATCTCTGAAGCACAAACTGTGTTTTCTCATTTCTCTTTTGCGTCCCGTAAGGTTTTAAGCTTGGTAACCTTTTTAGGGGTTACATTTTTGGCCATCTTGGAAAAAGATGGCCCCAGGCTATCTAGTGATGCAGGCCAGACAGCTGTTTCCTCCTAAACTGGTTGATCCCTCCATCTCTAATCCCTCCACTCTATCTCTTTTTATATTGCTGTGTAGTCCTCTTGCTACAAAGTAAATGAGGAACCAGAAATAAATTACAATGCATCTAGTTTATTTTGGCACGTGGCAGTAATCATCTTATGTTAAGTGTTGTTTTGTATAAGTATTGTTACATTAAAAAAAAGTAAAGAAATATTTTACCCAAACATTTTATAGGGATAGGGAATAGGGGTTGTTGAACAAAGAAGCACCCTTGATACACAATTTCTGAGCCTTCTGACACCATTCAATGCTTTTGTATGAGAAACGGGAGCATCTACATTTACATATATTCAAACATAATGCACCATTGTTTCACCATTCAATAAGACATTCCGTAACAGATTTGAGACATTTAAAAGCTACGACTGAGAAGAACAAGTTGTATGGACCATATGAACCCCTCTTTTTTTCTGTTCCGATTCACTGTCATTATATTGAAAAGTAAAGTGGCAGAGCATTCCACACGTTAATTCCAACACTATTATGCTATATGTAGGTCTCCTACAACAGGTTTACATGCATCAAAGGTCAAAAAAATATTTAATTTTCTCCAAATATATATTACACATCACCACATTTTTCACTGATTCTCACACACCTAGTCGGATGAATCATTCCCTCTAAATCCCTCCTTTCCGCGAGCTACTCTGCTCTGATTGCCAAGATGACCCAGTCTTTTGTGATTGGTCTGCGCTTACAGCACGTGTTTCAGAAGCTAAACGCCCATTACCATAACTGAACTTCAGCTCTGGAGGCTTCCTCAGTCCTCAGTGATTGTACACACTGTAAAGACGTTAACGATGACATTGATTTTACCACATCAATCCGATCGTGATTAGATTAGATTAGATTCAACTTTATTGTCATTACACAAGTACAGGTACGAGGCAACGAAATGCAGTGAGTCTAATGATGAAACATTGGAAGAACTAGTTATTCAACCCAACGACTTGAGCAGGACATTTCTCAGTGATGCGCTACTCATTTTTAGGTACATTATGAGATGTTGCAACTGTAATTTCTCACCATCAGCATTATAATATATACATCAATAATTAATCATACTTACAGGTTGTGATTCTGAGGAGCAAGTTGGTCCAAATAAACTGAGTACTGACCCATCTTTCAAGAGCAAGTGTTTTGCGACTCCTGCATTGAACTCCGAGATTTGAAAAGCAGTCGTCAGTAAAATGACATGTTTGAAGGCTGGTCAAGTTGTTCACGAGCAGACAACGTACAGTATAGATGGCATTATGCAAACGTCTTATCTAGTGACATAGAACCGTAACACAGTGTGATTTAATAACTTTATTTATCGTGCACTTTCAACTTTACAACTTTGTTGTTTACAATTATATTAGTGCATGAAAGGGAATATTCGAAAAGCCATAATAGGGGCACTTTAACCCTTGGTGCTGCATGTAGAAAAATCGGTTTTCTTTGGGCTTGGAAAGACATGAGGGTGAGTAAATGATGTCAGTCTTTTTAAATTATTCACTTTATAATCATAAACCCTATTCACACGGGATTAGTATCACCTGGTGACCTCTAGTCATTTGTAATAATTGCGGAGGTTGTCTGTGATCTCAATCCCGTGCGAATCGGCCATGTCTGTAATTTGTAAAGTAAAAATTCCCCCGCAAATGTCCTACCATATTTCGCTGAACACAGAGGTCCTGTGATTAATATTAGTCCCGTGCGAATCGGCATCTCTGTGATTTGGCCAGGATTTGGCGGGTCATATATAATTTTTGCAAGGTTTTTGTTTCCTTTGCGCATTTTTATCCATCTTTCGCGAAGAATGGAGGCTGCATTCATAACGTGTACCGTTATGAATGCCTGTGTGGCCATCCGCATTATACTTTCACTTTAGAACTGGCGCCAATTTGGGAGTGAATTGCTTAAATGGTGTTTAATATTATTCTTAATGAAATACACAACAACAGAACAGTACAATGACAAGTTCCCTTAAATGGGCGCTTTTACATTTAGCTTTGAAACCAAATTTTCCGCCGTCATATTGTCAGCTCCTCACTCTCGTGATAAATGAAATCTGATTCCTGCTGCTGGTCTGGGCTCAGTTCAGTTTTTAATTGTAGCGTAGTGTCTGTTCTCTAACTGAACTAAATAATTTTTATTACTATACAAAATCAAAACGACGGTGGGAAAGTGATGTAGGCTATCGCAGCAAGCCTAGATAACATATACCTAGCAGCATGCGGTAAGGAACATTCTTGATAGCCTATATCATACACAGTGTTGCCAACTATTTTCCAAGGAAAGTAGCTAAAGCCTGCCCAAAAAGTTGCTAAATGTCGCTAGATGGCGTCATACACCAATTAGCATATCCGTGACGTCACCACGTCGTACTTGCGTCTTGCCTGCCTAATGCGTTTTCTCTCCTAATCCGTGCTCATACTGTATTTTAAAATAATATAATACAGCTGACTGTCCAATAAATATGTTCTCATTTACTATATATTTTGTCATACAATAGAACGAGTATGGTATAGTGAATGACAATTTTTATATGTGTAAAATAATCTGAATTGAGAGATGTCAGAAACTGGATGAACTAAAGCTCTGTGATAGTGAGTAATATAAGCGATAAGTGATAAGCACAAGAGAAGAATGGAAATCATAACAGGTCAAACTAAATTCTTTAAATATAAAACAAAGGAAGCAGATAAGTGATAAATCCGTGGCAACACTGTGTGCTCATGTAGCTCACTCATTCACGTCTGTCAGCTGCTGTGTTCGTTCACCGGCATACGCTGCTGCTCCTCTCAGCCATTCACTGAACAGGGTAGACGCAGAGAGAGGTGTGACGGCAGAGGGAAAGCAGGACCTCGCGCTCGCAGGACAGTACTGGTGACATTTTTGTAAAGTTACTGAGGTTTGTCCTAAAAGAAGCTAGATTTGTCGCTAGTCGCTTTTTAAGGAGGGGTGGTTAATTTCTAAATTACACGAGGTCCCCAGATAATACTAATCCTGTGTGAATAGGGCTTTATTCAATAATTTAAACCAGAACACATGGATTAATGGGGTTTAATCTGACTCTAAAACTGTGTAATTCACACTTTGTCTCACCAAATAGTATCTAACATACTAATTTGTGTCTCTCAATAACACTCTTTATTCCCTTGGTTCAGAGTTCATTCCCTTGGTTCAGTAGCACGCTCAATCTAGCTGTTGTCTGTTGTGTTAATGATGTCAGTTGGTGGAGAAAGCGGGGTTTGTCGTTGGCTGAGCCAGTACTCTGCTCTGACAAGTTCATCAGGTGATCCCTCAGATAGCGCATACACACTCCCCCTCACACACCTAGTGCAACTCATTAACTGGCGTGAGGTTTTTGGCATTCAGAGCACTCTGCCATTCCCTTGTTCTCAAACACACACAGTTTGGTAAGATTCCAAAGTTTGATTCAAGTGCGTGCTGTGGTGCCTATGAGGACAGAGTTCAACTCTTTCCTTTCCCACCCTCTCTCTTTTTCCTCCTTCCAGTTAGTCTCTCTGTCCATACTAAAGTCACAGTTAACTTAGCACTCTGCCTGTGGATCTTCATCTAAGGTTAGTGCTGTTTGTGTTCTGTTTGTCTTGGCTGATATACTGGTAGAGGAACCAAAGCATTTGTGTAGGTTTAAACTTTTACTCTCTGGTCTCTAGCTGCTCTCATGTTGTAACATGATTGTTTTGTGTTTGTTTGAAATGGCAGCACATAGATTTGGCAGTTTTACTATTATGCTAAATGCTAATTCACATTGACTAGATGACAGCTTAGAGGTATTAGCTTTTTTTTAGAGGATTATACATTTTGAGAGCTACTTGCATGCGCAAAACTTGACACAATACTATTACTATAATACTTTACTACAACGCTATATGCTTGCTAGGTGGTCCATGACACCCCTTGTTTTAAGATTTTTTTTTCTTCAGTAGAATACCAGCCTCTGGTATTTAGTGCCAATACTAAATCAATACCTTAGGTATTAAACAAGTGACCTGGCTGATTAAATGAAACAAGTGCTGTTTATAGATTTAAAGGGGTCATGGCTTTTTTTTTTTTTTTTTATACTGTTGTCTGTCAACTTATGACGTTCGCGTGGTTTTTACATTCAAAAACATCATAATGAATAAGTAATAGGCTATTTTCTACCCTGGTTTTGAGGCTCTCTCAAGAAACGCTCGGTTTTAATGGGCCCTGTCAGTACATGTGGGAATTGTTTTGAAAGCGTGTGGGGAAACGGTAATCGGAATGATTCGCTCACATGGCTCGCAAAACGTCTTTATCAAACAAACACAATGATTTATCTCTCATCCACCCGCGATTGATTGGAATGTTATTTTTTTTTATTACTTGGCCCGTCCGATCTGTGAATATAACCGCGAACCGTGCATCACTAACACACACACGCGCGCGCCAAATATCAAGTCAAGAGAGTGAACAACACACATCAAGAAAGGAATGTTATTTCACTATTTAAGATAGCCCGTCAGCAGGCCGGGCTTACATTTTGGTAGCCTGTCTGGAAAACATATAGCCCCGATCTGTAACAATACAATACTATCACATATAAAAAACATGTTTTACTCACATAAGTGTGTTGCACCATTCCTGTCGGATCCAATATAGAACGCACAGCATTGTGTTTTAATCTCATTCTGTCTGCAAATCCAGTCTCGACCTGTATCCTGTTTACAAACGATTCCGCGGTGAAATGAGGCGAACAAACGGGTAATGTCTTCCCCACGTGAGCTGGAACTTCATTAAAAATAAAGTTCAATCACTCATTTCTAATATTAGAATCCAAAGGAAACTTATGCAGCGACTGTGTTCTTCCACAACCAGGCACAACGCAATATATTGCTGTCTTCGGCATGTTTACAGCTTGGTAGCGTGATCAGTTTAGTTCCATGAGTCGGTGGGCGGGGCTACAGAAGCAGGCGTACATATTTATCTGTAGAGGTGGTGTTTCCCCCTTCTATTACGTCATAGATCAGTATATATTTGAGAGCTCGTGTTTTCTGGGCCTGGTGTCTATAAAAGCTTTTCTTTGACTAACTAGGAAGTTTTCAGCTCTGAAACTTACAGGATATTCTTATATTACCATGACCTTTTATATATCAAAGGCTCAAGGGAAAGCTGATTTTCTCAATTCATCAACCCTTTAATAATTCAATGTCAGTGTCAATGTAATTTGCCATCAATCTTATTCTTTTTTCCACTTTTTTTTGTAGTTAATGCATTCAGTTTCTTCTTTAGGTGAGAAAAAATGTGAAAGCATTTGCAATTCATTAGGTAGAAATTAATTGTGGAATTATCTGCATAAAGGTACAGAATGGTGATAGATTATAAATAACATAACCACTTCCCCTATAATTTACATGCTAATGTAACATGTCTTTGCTGCTACCATATGATGCTCGTTTATTAATGTTTGCACAGAAATACCATTTATTGCATTGTTGTTTAGGTCAGGCAGAAATGTGCAAAATTCTAACATATAATAGTGAAAAGTACAGACTGGCCACAAAATGCTTTGTTTATAATTGTAAGTCATTCAAACTAGATCTTATGACTCTCTTAATCCACCATAACCTTTTTGCTAGCTGCTCGCTCACAACAGGGATTTTACACACACAAAAACAACATCAAACGACAGACTGTGCAGATAATTTTGGGCTTAAAGTATGGGCCATCGGACAAAATGAATGTAATCTACACACCAGTTTTGCACTTTGTAATGATATTAGTTGTAGTAGGATGGTTGACTGAACTGAACTGTTATCAGAGCAGACAAGGGTAACACTTTATTTTACAGTGTCCTTGTTATACATGTTACATGCAGTTACTATATAATAACTGTAAATTATGCATAATTACATGCAACTAGCCCTAAACCAACTTTATTCCTAATCCTATAGTAAGTACATGTAGTTTATTATTATTACTCAGTACTGTATATGTATAATTGCACTGTAACATGGACACTTGTGTAACCCAAACACACATCAGCAGAGAAAATTATAGTATTAATAGGGTCAGACGGGCCACCTGAAGGTTACGAGACGGGCAGTTATAGTAGTTTGGCAACTTCATTCGGAGTATCAGATAAACCTGGAACGAGCAGAGTGACTGGTTTTCTGCACTAAGCTGCAATCCTCTCTTTTCATTTGGTTAAGCAGTGCTTTAAAAGATTATTTGGCACATACATTTGCTGAAACGCTTATTTTGTTGGAGTATTTGATATTAATCCAGTGCTTTCTCTTGCAGTTGTTCTCTTGTTATCGGATTAAGCGGTGCTGGAAGATAAAGCTTGATAAGCTTTCAAAATCAATTTGTAACTGGAGACCTTTAGATCCAATGATTTGTGTCGTCGTTTGTGAGTTCAGAGTTAGATTTTTGTACATGACAAGTCATGTTGAGATGCTGCCGTGTTATAAAAGAGTGCGAGATAAAGTTGGGAGGGGGGAGGAGCTGCAAAAACGAGGCACTGTCACTGTATGCGAGAGAGAGAGAGAGAGAGAGTGAGAGTGAGAGAGAAATTGGAGGTGGTGACTGGAGCTCCTCCAATTGGGTGAGAGGGTGTGCGTTTGCGTGTGGCATGTGTCATGCAGTTGTATGTGCGCACACACAGTTCTGCTGCATGTGGAATTTTGGGTGCCTTTGGGGTCTGTGGTCATGAACTCTCGCCTACTTTACATTGGAAATTCATATTTTGGAACAGGATGTGGAAGTAAAAATAAACGGGACTAAAAGTGTTGTTGGTGACTGTTGTATTCACGATTAGGGCTGTCATAAATTCTCTATATGTGCTCTGTCTCCTTTTCTCTCAGGTCGGTGGTACTAAGTGAAGGGCCGTGTAAAAGAGGGTTGTAGAGAAGAACCCACTGTGGTGAGTTAAACATCTGTTCACAATATTGACTTGGATAACTGAGATGATTAGACGTAACACTTTATTTTAAGGTGACGTAGTTACACATTACTACATGTACTTACTATAGTAATAACAGTAAATTATGCATAATTACAAGTAACTAACTCTAAACCAATCCCTAACCGTAACTCTATAGTAAGTATATGTAGTTAATTAATATTACTCTGTATTTATTTGTGTAAGTACAATGTAACTGTCACCTTAAAATAAAGTGTAATCGATTAGACATATTAAACATGAACATTGGAGAGCAACTGGTCCATGATTCTAATGCAAATGCTAGTAGTAATATTGATCAATGCTGATATGCATGCAGTTGTTCATAACAGCATGATTGTGAGTGTGTGATGTTCATATGTTAATATTTTGTGCATAGCTGTGTCTGCTGCTTAATTGTTGGAGTAAGTTTTAATTTGGTGTCTCCCCTGTCTCTGCTCTCTTTCAGCAGTGTGTGTGGGTGTGTGTGAGGGAGTGAGTGTGTGTGTGTGTGGAAGGGGCTCTCAGTCATGGGTGTGGTGGCGTGGCTGAAGAGCCTGTTCGTACTGCAGCTCTTGATTGGCTTTGTGTTTGTGGTGAGCGGCCTCATTATCAACTTCACCCAGCTCTGCACCTGTGTGCTGTGGCCCTTCGACAAACAGCTGTACCGCAAGATCAACACCAGACTCTCCTACTCGCTATGGAGCCGTGAGTTGTTTTTGTCTCAACTGAATGTATTGCACAGTGCACACATTTACCTGTTACTGTAGTATATAAAGCATTTGCAGATAATTTCATGTTTTCTTTTTTTTCTTCTTTTAAACATTTGTTATATCACTTTAGTATTATGCTAAGAAATGTAATGCTGCATTTATTTATTTTGTGTTGTGCAGTGCAGGTTACTGGAAAAGGAGCTAACACCATCATTCTTATTATACAATATTTATGAGGCATTATGTTGTTTGTACTACACACGTACTTCACACGCAGAGACTTTTTTTTACATTTAGCTGGACTTTTTTCTCTTGCATGTTACATGTATGATCAGTGTTGGGGTAATGCATTAAACACACTTTCCATGAAGACGGTACATAATTATTTTTTTAATAAAAAAAAAAAATTAGTATAATTTAATCTAAAAGACACAAATTATTATCTGACCTAGTATCTAACATAATAACACCTAGTATGAAAAGTAGGTCTTTTTAAACTTTTCTAATTTAAAATTCCTGTCCATTTTTTTTGTTTAATAGGAAAAGGTTTTAATGTTTATTGCTTTCAAATAAAACCACACTAATCAGCATTTTATGTGTTTATTTTTCCAACGCTCAATTCAAATATATTTGCATTTACATTTACGTTTATTCATTTAGCAGATGCTTTTATCTGGAGCAGCTTACAAATGAGAATTATGTAAGCTGAAGCAATTGATCCAAAGGCAACAATTTGCATGGTGCTTGACACGATATAGATCATTCTAATTCATCTGGCATCATGATAACTATTACATGTGTCGAATCACGACACTTTTGTCTTCTGTAGAGCTGCTTATAGCTGAATTGAACTTTACACAGTTATTGTTTGCATCATTCATTCTGTTATTTTCCTGTTTATCACTTTAAAGCTATTTTGAAACAATCTGTATTGTATAAAGGTGACGTGACTTTTATGCTACTTTCCTAACAGAATTGGTGATGTTGTTGGAGTGGTGGTCTGGCACAGACTGCACTCTGTACACCGATCAGGCCACAGTGGATAAGTTCGGTAAAGAGCACGTCATCATCATCCTCAACCACAACTATGAGATTGACTTCTTGTGTGGCTGGACCATTTGTGAGAGATACGGCGTACTGGGGGTGAGTCCCGACGAGCAGTGAAGACAACATAATGAAGTGAGAAGTTGTGAAGCATGGTGTTAGCTTTGAGGTGTAATAGTCGTGTAGACCTGTCTCTGTCGACTTGAGTATATTTAAATGCATCCCAAATGAAATGTAACCACATAAATGTGTGACAAAATTGTGCCCATGATGTGCAAAGTATTACACACACATTCATTTGGATGTTATAATGTGGCTGGGAACCTCCTATTACAAACTTAATTTTCACAGTTCATTGAAACTAGTGTTGTTAGTTAAAGTTAAAGTTTTTTTTTTTTTTTTATTAAAAAAAACGAAAGGAGAAAAAATATTACAGACTGCGGTACAAGACTCTACTACGAGCTTTCATGCTTGAGGTTGCCAGATGTCACAAGCTTAAATCCTCCAATCAGAATTTTTCCTTTATAAGGACACTTTTTTTAACCATGTGCACGCAGTCTCTCTACACTGCTGAAGCGCCGCCGATAATCCAAAATCACAGACAAACAAGTAAGCTGGAGTTTAGTGATCTCCATTGAGAGATTCTGCTTAAATGACAGTGTCGTTCAGTCAGTCTGTGTTCTATCACGAGCTGCTTGTAACTAAATCTGCGATAAAACCTTCTCAGTGATGAACTGTAATAATCCAAACATGGATCAGGTTGCTGAATAAATGCACTTACACAACCTCTGTGTGACAATACAAAGTCATTTTTGCTGTTGTGTGATTGTTTTTTTTTATCATTTTGAGCAAAATAATCATGATTATCAATTTAACCATTATGCAGCATGACAAAAATGTGACTGTTTTCATTGATTGAAACCAGACTAAAATGTCCAGACATTTAGTCGACTAAAACTTGACTAAACAAAAACATGACACGGTTGACCGTATGATAAAAACTAAAAAGTACATTTGAGACGGGACTAAGACTAAAATAAAAAATTGCTGACAAAATTAACACTATTTTCGTTTAAGTTTTTCATGAAAAGATAACATAAATAAATATATAACTGCTTTATTTCAATTAACTAAAATGATTTTTAATAGTTTTAACACTGCTTTGTTCTATATGTAGTAATCATGATGAGGCTTAATCTCAAGAGATTCATTTGTTGGATGTTGGATTTAGTTGTTTTGATTGAATGGGTGATTTGAATTCTTCTCTATCCTCCTCTACCTCTCTGAATCCTTTTTTTGCATTTTCTATCCTCCCTTTATTTTTATATTTCTTATCCAGAGTTCTAAGGTTCTGGCTAAACACGAACTGCTGAAAGTGCCTCTGGTTGGCTGGACGTGGTACTTCCTGGAAATAGTTTTCTGTAAGCGGAAGTGGGAGGAGGACAGGGACACTGTATTCAGTGGGCTGAACCGTCTCCGAGATTACCCAGAATACATGTGGGTGAGTACACTGACTGATTAGGATGCTCTACTAACCTAATAATTAAGCAGAGCTTTGAAAAGTCCCTTAAGTGATGTGTACAGAGTGTTTGATTAATTGTTTGTCAAATTTGAAGCTAACCAAAACCTCAAATTGATTGTAAATCTCTAAATGCACTAAAAAATATATAATGGTTCAGAACCATTAAAATGGTTAATAGTCTTGATAGGCATATTTTGGTTTACCAGCACTTTAGACTTCACAGACAAGGCTTAAGCTCTCAGACTAAAATGCATGCTTGAGCTGTTTTAGCTGAAAGCAATTTGTTTTGTCTCAAGCTAGTAAGTTTTTTTTTCTAAGGCACGTTTATAAAAGCTACTTAAATGCCCCAATTGAACTACGGTCTAATCCTGGCTTAATCTAAGCCCTGTCTGTGAAACTGGGCAGTTTTTCCTTTTTTTCTTTTTTTTTTGGTGGATGAATTTAATGCTTTTTCTTGTAGTTTTTGGTTATCTTTTTTACAGTTTGCTTTAAACCTTGCAGTTTCTAATAAAATTATGACAAACCCAATTCACATTTGGAGCTTAGTGTTGCTTTTGTACTGTGTTTGAGCAACTCAGTAAAGGTGTTATTGACACATTTAAGCAAGACTTTTCCCCCTTACTCAGTTTACAAGACAAATTTCTCTTTTAAGGGTGCTGTATGTAAGTTTTTGACTGTACTAAAGCATAAAAATACCACAATATGTTTGCAGATATTTAGGAAACTCACCCCCTTGTTTCTCTGAAAAACAATGCTACAGCCAGTTATTCTGCTTTGAAATGTGCGTTTGTGTCGGAATGTCCATTTTTGTTTTGGTCTATGCGATACCGCATGTTGCCAGTTTACCCAATAGTATTTCAACACCACAGGTTGCCAGTTGGCGGAAAACACCACGTATTGCTGCCATGGAAGCCAGCAAACGAGCTGGGTCAGATATTGCAGATTCTACCCGACCTAAAAAGCCTCGACTTCCATCTAAAAATCTCTATGAAAGGAAGCACATTAAAACGCGGATAAACTTACAGTGTGTAAGTCTCCTCGCCTTCCATTGTCAATTGCGCTCGTTCCTGTTGCGCGTCCTCAAACTGGCAACCCACGTGAGCGTCTGAGGAGGAAGGGGCGGGGCAAACAATATTTAGAATTTGGAATGCAGTACCCATTTCAACCACTAGCTGTTATTCTTACATACAGCACCTCTAAAGGTTATAAAATAACTAAATTATAATAGTAAAACATATAATTAGAGGCACATGGCAATCAAAATCATGTCTGTCTGTCTTAATTTATGATCCCTGACATTCTTGTTTGGATTATGTAGTTTAGTGGGTAATGTATTTATTCATTCATTCTATTATATACCAACAATTATACAGGAAACACCACCAGGCGTGGTAGTGACTATGACCAACTACCCAGAAATGTATACTCACAATACAAAATAAAAGACAAACATTCTCGGCACTTACAAATATTATATACACTGTCCGGCCAAAAAAAAAGTTGGTGTTTGGATTTAAATAGGTAAATGCTTAAGACTGAGTCATTATTGCCGTGATGTATTATGTTTCTAGCATGTTATAGGTTTGGCAACATTTCTTCTAACCCTAATTGATGTACCTCTTGATGGAAATAAATGTTGTGGCGTTATTTTCATCAAGAGGTGCATACATTTTTGGTCAAGATCTTGATTTGATGTGTGAAAATGATTCTCTCTCCCAACATGCTAGAAACATAATAATCACTGCATAATGATCCAGTCATAGACTCTTAAGCATTTGCCTATTTAAATAAAAAACATCAAAAAAATTTGGCCAGGTAGTGTATGTTTGTATATATACGTCAGTGTTACTAGACAGGAGTCTATCTACACCAGTGGTCACTTATGACGTGGTCCGATTTGAAGTTTCCGATGGCAGAGATTACGAAGTGATAGGATTACTTTGTTTAACACTGACCTGAGAGTAACAATCCTCTGGTGTGTGTGTGTTTGGCAGTTCCTGCTGTACTGTGAAGGAACGAGATTTACAGAAAAGAAACATCAGATAAGCATGCAGGTGGCTGAGAGTAAGGGCCTTCCAAAACTGAAGTACCACCTGCTGCCCCGCACCAAAGGATTCACCACTACACTGCAATGCCTGAAGGGAACAGGTCAGACGAACACTTCCACACACTCCATCACTGTCACAGAGATACTGTTTACACAGAACTTACATGTGTTACCCTGTTTAAAGAGTTCATTGCTTCCTGGGTGAGTGATGGACATGAGTCAAGAAAATACAAGTGTTCCTAAAGTGTCCCAACTGAGAATGCTCTAAATCATCAATGTGCTCAGATGGACCCTTTACTGGATGCTTTTTCTGGATTTTCACCACCCTGGTGTATAATACTAATGTTCAAGTATCAAGTGTTCCTAGAATTTACATGTTCTTAGAAAACTTTGACATGCTGCCATAAGAAAATTCCACCTCAAAGGTTTGGAGTTGGTAAGATTTATGAAAGAACTCTTATGCTTACCAAGGCTGCATTTATTTGATTAAAAATTCTGTGAAAATGTAATATGTCTTCAGTGTCACATGATCCTTCAGAAATCATTCTAATATTCAGATTTTCTGCTAAAGAAACGTATCAATTTTGAAAACAGTTGTGCTGCTTAATATTTTTTTGGAAACCGTGATACACTTTTGATCAATTTAGTCAATTTTATTTTTTAGGTATGAAGCGATATGATGCAACTACACTGTGATGTCATCACTACATGTCATAATAAGATGCTTACTATAATTGTCTATGTTTGATGCATGTGTAATATTGGGATTTTGTTCCGTGATGCATTCTAATTCTTCAGTAATTACTTTTATTTGATGTCACTTGCAAATTGCTTGTTTCAATATTGTTCTTCCTCTAATGAGTTGACTGAAATGGACTTGTGAACTTGTTATGAACGCAGATGGGACATCATGAATATGTGCAGCCATGCTGTTCTGGTTTTCATATCAATTATACTCAATTCATACTCTATTGAGCTTCTTCCCCTTGTATCCTGCCATGAATACTATGCGATGTTCTCAATCTTTAATTACATTATTTACTTTAAAAGACAAATTGCCATTATTTGCTCACCCTCATTTCTAAACCTTTATGACTTTTTTTTTTTTTCCTCTCTGGAACACAAAAGAAGATATTTTGAAGAATGTTGGTAACCATTGACTTCCTTTGTATGAACAAAAACACATGAGAATGAATGAATAATTTTTGTTTAAACTCTCTATTTAAGTTCAAATGTTCCATTACATCACATCAGAATGCATTTGTCCTGTTTTAACAGTAAAAGCTGTGTACGATGTCACGCTGAACTTCAAAGACAAACAGAACCCGACCCTGCTGGGCATCGTTAGTGGGAAGAAATATAAAGCAGACCTGAGCGTCAGGTGAGTCACGGAGCTGAAGTTCACTTAATTCATTTATTTTAATTAGGTATACTAGATTAGCTGCTTTACTTACATAATCTGAGACTTTTACTGAGGGTGGATATATAATGATAATTGTCCAGGTTTTTCATTCACAAAGTTTGGAATGTTTTGTATTTTACTGCTGGTCTGAGATCTCCTTAAATATTTGGATAAAGGTTGTAACTAAGAGGATCTGCACTTTGGTACCCGAGTTGTGCTGTATGCGGTTATAGTGCCCTCTATTGGAGTGTGTCATGTGCCGTCTGACCCTTGTCGGTTGTGTCTGCAGGCGCTTCCCTGTGGAGGAGATTCCTGATGATGAAAAGGAGTGTGCTAATTGGTTACACAAGCTCTATCAAGAGAAGGTATGAAGCTATGTCTTTAAAAACCTAGTTTAAATATATTAGTTTGAATCTGATTTATTGGACTGATGTGAGCTGCAATTTATCCCATGACCCTCTCCTTCAAGGATGCATTACAAGAGCACTATGAGAAGGAGGGCAGTTTCCCCGGCCCCACCATCATACCCAAACGTCGGATTTGGACTCTGCTGAACTTCCTGTTCTGGGCTACTCTCCTGCTTTCTCCGCTTATTAACTTTGCCTGGGATGTCTTTGTCAGCGGCTCTCCCCTCCTCATCATTGGCTTCATGATCTTCCTCATTGTCGGTCAGTTGTTGCTTCCTTAATGTGATATCAAAGTTGTTTTAAAACATTTTATTACAGTATAGTTTTTACTTGATTACTGGTTTAATTTTTGTCCCCTTGTCTTCATATCTTGTTGTTTTTTGTATTTGTTGTTAAGCACTTTGAGAAAGCAACTTTGAAAGCAAAACTCTGTATATATATTTATAATCCATATCTGATAGCTTAGAGATATGTGTGCTGGTGTACACTTAAGATGACGAAAATAGCTTTCAGTGCAAATACACATTTAAACTGAACTATCTGCTGATTTTGTTTAAAGTAGTGATGCAAAAAAACACTTCTCTTTTTTTCTTTTTTTTTTTACCAAAACAGTGAAACTAAAGTTTTTATTTAGCTACCAAAAATAAAGTTTGGGTAATTATTACTTATAATTGGGTTGTTATTGGGTTCAGGGTTTTGTGTTCTCAGTTGATACATTTAAACCAGTCATAGTCAATACACTGGTGGTCAAAGGTTTGGAATAAAAAAAAATTGTTTTTGAAAAAAAGTCTCTTATGCTCAAGGATGCATTTATTTGATGAAAAATACAGCAAAAACTGAAATATTGTGAAATGTTATTACAATTTAAAATAACTGTTTTCTGTTTTAATAGTTTTTAATTTATTCCTGTGATGGCAAAGCTGAATTTTCAGCATCATTACCCGTTCTAAAATGTCATTACTCGTTTTTTTTTTAAATATTTTCTTTTGCCGAAATTACGGTGCATCAATAGTTCGAAGTGATGTAAATATTGATCAATATCAAATATTTATATTCAAATATTTGCATAAATATTAATATTGTTTGCCTTTGCCTAGCAATAATCAAGATGCATCTGTTTGTCCTCAGTTCTGATTATTATAATGATAATGATCCTCTCCCACACATTTATTGATCGGGTGGTTTTGCCATGTTTGACAAAGGCGCAAACTAAAACCTATTGACTATTTAAACAATTTTTAGTTGGTGAAAATAAACTTCATCTTGAGGGAAATTTCAGTTTTCTGACTGACGTTTAATTACACATTTTAAATAGCAAATTCTGGTTATCAGAAAATGTGTAATTGATGGTAATAAAATGACGGACCTATGACGTTGCAGTTACTTTGCCAATAAGTCATGAAATTATTAAAGTACTTGGAATATAGTGCATAAGCTTTCTTGGTTATCTTATAACCTTAGGAGATCGTATTGAGGTCGTTGTGAGTTGGTGATGTGATGGTAATGAAATTAAGAAGATGCAATGTTGTAGTTACGTTGTCAATTAGTAAGTCATGAAATTACCAAAAAGTACCAATAAATGATGTAATTTGTACATAACCTGTGTTAGCTGGGCGAGGATTTGCATGCAGATATGAATGTTAAGCAAAGTGGGACGGTACTTGTGTGCATGTTAACCTTTTTTTTTTTATAAATTAGCTTGGTTCAAATTCCTAAAAATTTGGGTTGCAGATAAATGACCATGGGAAAATGTGGGTCTCATGGCACTAGTTAATTCTTTATCCCTGTCACCGTTTCTTTCTTCTCAGCTTCTGTAGCAGTTCGCCGGCTCATTGGAGTAACCGAAGTAAACAAGACAGGATCCAGCTACGGCAACGTAGAGGCCAAGAAGAAGAACTAAACATTTTCAGCGTGTCAATGGTCCAGCCTCAGGCACAGAGCTGCCCTGTGTGCAGTTATCCTTCTTTTTACAAAAAAAATCTAATTAAAAAAAAGAAAAAACGAATTAAATATTAAAATCTCTTCAATGCAGCATTGGGAGGTATATAGGGATATAACTATAGATATAACTTAATACGCTAGTCTAAAAACATTATGATCATTTTTATGAAACAACTAAATTGGAAATAGAGGAGAAGAAACACTCATCAGCTGCAGATCGATGCTGACATGCTTGTCTCCCCCGGCGGAGAAGGATGACCTTGAGCGACCAACAGCTGATTCTAATCACCCTATCAGTGACTTTTCCCTCCTGTTTAGCCCCACCCTTTATGAACATAAGACTGCCCATTTTCCCAAAACAAGCCCACTTGCTGTCTTATTTCTTTATTAATATTTATCATCTCCGGAAGTGTTTTGTAACACTTCCTTCACTGCATTTACACTATCAGTACCTCCATATCAGTAGCCGTTTCTTCACGTTTCCCGTTGGATCTTCACCCGAAGCCACACTGAGTCACTCTGAAAGATTTTCTATGCTCAGAATTTCACATCACAGGCTGGCAGAGCATGCTGCAGTTGAAGAAGACAAACAGCTCGGCCAATCAGAGATGAGATGGTCACGGCACAGTCCCTAACTAACAAATGAACTGCTGTAGATCTGTGTCGAGTCTATTGCAGCTGGAGTGGCATTGGTGGAAACTGTTATATGACCAACCTGACGCTAATAGAAATGGATTGAGCAGGGTTTCTAGGGAAAAGCATGTATTCTGTAACTTTACTCCCCTTTTTGAGACCTTTTCACAATGGTGTCTTATCCCACTCCATCACCATTGCATTACTGGGTATACTGAATAAGCAATACATGTTTTCTACCAATGTACTCCTATTCACCTAGAGCAGGGGTGTCCAGACTCAGTCCTGGAGGGCCGCTGTTCTGCTGAGTTTAGCTCCAACTTGCCTCAACACACTTGCCTGGAAGTTTTAAATATGCCTATTAAGACCTTGATTAGCTGGTTCAGGTGTGTTTAATAGGGGTTAGAGCTGAACTCTGCAGGATGCGGGCCCTCAAGGAGCCTCCTGACCTAGAGCACCTCTTTAGTTAGTCTGCAATTGACCCACCATCTCTAGCCATGTGTAATTCATGAAATATAGGAGTTAAAGAGTGAGATACTGAGAGTAGCTGAATGACCAAGAAGAAAACGATCAGTTCTGTCAATAAACAAAGATTGTGAAACGTGTTTAGTGTGAGCTAATGACACTAATGATTTGTTAATAAACTTTAGAAGTTTCTTCTTGACCCAAACCAATCTGGTTTAGATTAATGCACTTCATACATTTATACATTCATACACTCTCTTTTCCCACCCTATTGTTTTCAATATGCAACTTGGTATTTTTCATGGCGAAACAGGAAATGACCCATGCAAGCCTTAACGGAACAAAACAGTGCAGCTTCTTTGTTTGGTGTGCGTGCTTGGACGGTTATGATTCTCACATATCGCGCAGGTTTGCTGGTCCTCAAATCATCCTTCGCTGTGAGATACACAACATTTCATGTAGGGATTTTGAAGATGTGGAATTCAGAAGATCTGCTGACACAAGTGTAACAGATGTGGTTTGTAATTTCGGTCAAAGACCAAAGTTGATAAAACTAAAATATGGATGTACCAGGTTTAGTTTTTACTTGGTTGGAGGAATAGTGAGTTGATGTATTTTTATTTTCACCAGTTATTGCTGAGAGACTGAATTGATTAATTTGACAAAGCAGTGATTGCCACAGAATATTGGTGATTAATGTATCTGATTGGTTTGCGTATATAAATTAATGTAATAAATGTGTGACAATTCAAAGTAAGCTTGCTGATCTGGGATCAGTGATTAGTTAAGACCACTACAGACAGGGAAGAACTCTGAGCCAAGATGCTCTAATGCTGTTATGAATGTGTTGCCTGATCTGAGACCAGAATTCCCAGTGCTTGTAATACATATTGCTACTACATACTGCAGTGTCGGACTGATGAGATTGAGTTTGTAGAGTACAGACTAAATGGTTGGCTTTGGAACTGCTAAACATTATAGAGTGTTTCTGACTTTCTGCGTTTGAGTTAAATCCCTCTTTGAAAAAGGCGGTATGTGAACGGAGGCTGAGTAGAACTAGAAATTTAGTCTGTTCAAATCACCACAACTTTTTTTTTTTTCTTCCAGATCAATTAAAGCATTCAGTGTATGATTGGAACTGGAGTCGTTTCATTTAATGTTATGAATAACCAGTTCGTTTATAGGAATTGCTTTTTTAATATATTAATATAATGAAAGTTGTATTAACTGATAACACCTTGTAAAAAAAAAAAACGTCTTGGTTCGCTTATTGATTAATGCAATAAGTCTCTGCAGAAGTATAAATGAACCATCACTAACCCACTTTTTGACACGCTTGACTGCATGTTATGAAAACCTTTGATCTGAAGGCTTATGCTTAAATGCCTAAAATAAGTTTTGTAGAAAATTGAATTAGTGTTACTTCAAATTTGTAATGACTTATGAAATGTGTATAGTAGTAATAAAGAGTGTGTCCCCATTTTTGACCCTTTAGTGCCTGAAAAAGAAAATGCTGTTTAAGGACTTTCATTTCAGATGAAGTCTTAGATTTGAGTTTTTGTGTTGCGAAATGCAAGCACTGTCTGCCTGAATTGTCAGCTGTGACCTCTTCTCAGGAATCGCATGACTTTTGGTTTCATCAGGTCATGCGAATTTGCATTTCTTCTTTTTTCATTATTCTGTTATTTTGTTTTTGCAAAATAGAAAAAAAATACAAATAACAGCAGAGCCGGAACCAAGAGCCATTGTTATTAATGCATTTAACAAATATGTTGCCAAAAAATAAAAGTGTAAAATTGCCCCACCAGCCAGCAGATTTAGTTTAGGCTTAGGCTGGTTTAAAGGGATAGTTCACCCACATCCTGGCTCTTCTAAGCTTCATATTGGCAGTGAATAGAGGATGATATTTTGAAGCCCAAAAAAGTGCATCCATCCATCATAAAAGTAATCCACACGGCTCCGGGGGTTAGCTCCGGGGGTTAATAAAGGCCTTCTGAAGCGAAGTGATGCATTTAGTGTAAGAAAAAATATCCATATATACAACTTTAAAAATCTGATAACTATCTTCCAGCAGATGGCCTACACAAGTACGCCAAAAGAGTAACCCCTGACGCGATATATGACATAGGATGTAGGAGTAGCGTAAGCTTTGATGCCTCTCACGGTTCAAACAAATAGGGCTGAGCAACAAACTCAAGCTCCTCTTCTCTTATATCGAAGACATTTCTATTTAGTTCTTGTTTTAGACTTCTAATTCGTGACCAGTGTTTTGTTTTGCGCTTACGCGTTCATCATTGCGTCAGGTCAGGGGTTACTGTTTCGCCGTAAATCAATGCGTAGGCCCAGGGCCGGCCCTAGCATTTTGGGGGCCCTAAGCAGATTTTCAAAAGGGGCCCCCACTACCTACTATTGTAAAGTTTGACCAAAGTGTCTTAATATATTTCTTTCAAGATATAATATGAAGATATCTTTACTTATTTTTTTTTTTTTTTAGGTAAATGTATCAACATTTGGTGAATTAATGCATTAATTATTTAGATATTTGGATAAACACTAAAACCAATAATCTGAATGGCTATTTGAAAACGTAAATACTGGTTGCCTTCTTTTGCTCTCCATTATGAGCAGAAACAGAAAGTCATACTTTTTAAAATGTAACGCTTATCTTGTTCACTTTTTTTCCTATTTTCCTCTTCTCTGCATCAGATTGATAGTGTTGCCATCTCTTCATTTTCAAACACTAACGCACACGACTGGCACAAGCAAACTTTATCAAATGTATTACCACATACTGTCTTAACGCCTGCTGTGGGGCCCCCTGGTGGCCACGGGGGCCCTATGCAACCGCTTGTATCGCTTATTAGGTAGGGCCGGCACTGCATAGGCCATCTGCCGGAAGCTAGTTATTTTAGTTTTTAATGTTTTATATATGGATATTTTTTCTTACACAAATGCTTCGCTTCAGAAGGCCTTTATCAACCCTCTGGAGCTGTGTGGATTACTTTTATGATGGATGGATGCACTTTTTTGGGGGGCTTCAAAATCTCATTTACCATTCACTGCCTTTATAAAGCTTGGAAAAGCCAGGGTATTGATTTAAATGACTCCGATTGCATTTGTCTGAAAGAAGAAAGTCATATACACCTAGGATGGCTTGAGGGTGAGTAAATCATGGGGTAATTTTCATTTTTGGGTGAATTAACCCTTTAAGGGGGGTTTCAGCAGGGTAGGGTAAATTTATAAGTCAAAGGAATAGTTCACCCAAAAATGAAAATTCTGTCATCATTTACTCGCGTTTGAATTTCTTTCTTCTGCTAAACACAAAAGAAGATATTTTGAAGAATGACACTAACCAAACAGTTAACGGCCCCATTGACTTCCGTAGTATTTTCCCCGCATAATATTGAAGACAATGGGGCTTGTCAACTGGTTACCGACATTCTTCAAAATATCTTCTTTTGTGTTCAGCAGAAGAAAGAAATTCATACAGGTTTGGAACACCTTGAGGGTGAGTATCAAAGGATGACTGGATTTTCATTTTTGGGTGAACTATGCTTTTAAGGGTTTAAAATGCTAACTAGGTTTCCTTCTTTTGTGTGTTTATTCGAAACAAACCGTTGTAGGTGTGTAAAACTACGTCCCCACCCCCAGTTAACCGCTCAAATAAAGGAGGCATGGCATTCAGGTCACATTTGCATGTGTAAGCAAGCGCTTATCCACTCCAAACACAAACAATGGGGAAGTCGTTGAAGAAACCGTCTGTCCCAGCAAAAGAAAAAGCACTTAAAACCGGTCATTTGTCACGTTGTTTCAACCATAGCCTTATATCTCTCTCGTCCGAGTGACTGCTCAATCCTGCCGATCGGTCAGTGACCACGGGTGGCAGACATGGGGCTCTGCTCTTTAACACATCAGATCGATGCATTAAACATCCTTCATGCACTGCGAACTCACGCGACAACCAATAATGCAGATAGCGAAGGCCAGTGTTCAGGTGCTTTAGCGGGTGAAGTCGCTGTTCGGCCGGGTGATTTCATGAAGGAGCCTGGCAGGCTGAAGACTATCGCGGAGAGAGCGCGAGAGAGCTGCATCACGCGACTGCTCGAGATACTGACACAGCTCATATCTATAGAGGAAGACTTTATGAAAAATGTTTCCTACGAGAAGAGTTTGCTCAAGCGTAAGGTAAGATGTTTTTGTTTTTCTGCTATAGGCTATAGTGTAAATGGTGTGTTATAACGACAGTCAAATTATTACGTCTATTAGGCTACCTATGTTGGATTAGTCATTTCTTTTGGTCTAATAGCAAAGCCATTAAACTATTAAATCACGCAGTGGACGTATGTAGTCAGATACTGAAAATTATTAACAGAGTTAATTATAGATAGGCCTAGATAGATAGATGTATAGCTAGAAGAACCATTTTGTTTTATTCTTTATTTTAATGGTTTATGGTTGAATTGTTTAATTTAGGCCTATTCACTCTTAAAATAATGGTAGGCTATATTGGCATATGAAGAATCTTTTAACATCCGTAGAGCCTTTCCATTCTACAAAAGCTTCTTTATAGTTTAAAAAAAAGTTTCTTCAGATTATTAAAATGTTCTTCACACTAAAAGACAAAATGGTTCTTCTATGGCATATCTGTGAAAAAACCCTTTTGGAGCCTTTATTTTTAATATGTATAGGCTATAGATATAGCATGAGTTTAGATAAGTTTAGCATCCACATATATATATATATATATATATATAGTATGTGAATGCTTTACTTGAATGTGATTTATATCTGTGACCTTTTTTGAATTATTCATATTTTTGTCCTTTCTTTCAGGACAGTGTTGATCTGAAGAACATATGCTTAAGAATGGCTATTGCAGAAGGTAGTTCTCGCTCTAATAGAGACTTGAGGGAACTTCGGGACTGTCTTCGACTTATTGTCGGCAACTTGCTCGCTTGTGTGCGAGATGAAAACAATCCCTCATCCACCGTGACCACTCACAGACTGAGGGAGCTGTCTAACTCCTTCCCTGATATCTGAAGATCGAGGAATTTGTGAATTCTAAGGAACTACCTCTTGCTCGTAAATAAAAACACACTACCTTTTCTTAGAAAAGAAAGAAGCCAAGGACTATCTGTGAATCATCAGTTAATGTGATTTGTGATGAAAGCTGTCTATATCTTCAGTTTGTTGAGCGTTGTCGTCTTGTTTATTGTTTTGCGTCAGTCATACTCAAGCCTAAGGATGACAGAACAACATTCTCTCAATGCATGCCGGTATCATGAGTCTGTGCTCAGCTGACTATACAAGTAAAACAAGTCTAATAGCTGCTGGTGCTGAATCCACTCTTAACTCAGCAGGTGGGTTGGCTGTCACACCTCGGGATGGTCTGGTGTGGCTGTCTTTGTCACCTGCTAAAAAAAGAGTTAAGGAGTGTATTGGGTGGGGGAAGGGTGTGTTTAAAATGCCTTTTGTATTTGTGTATTTGTTGAATGAAAAGATTATGACATTACAGTGTAATTATGTTCCAAATAAAAAATCACTTTCAGTGTTACAACACACCCTGTTGGTCCTAAATATTTGATTATGAATTCTAGGTTTTACTTTTTTTGTTTGTTTGATCATTCCAAAATCAATACACTGACGTGCCAAAGACCTGCCTAATATGCTTTTGGTCCTTAGCGTGCTGCCAAAACAGTGTCTACCCACTGAGGCATAGGCTCTTGAAGACCCCTGAAAGTGTCCTGTGGTATCAGACACAAGACATTAGCAGCAGATCCTTCAAGCCCTGTAGGTTGCAAAGTGTAGCCGATTAACTTGTTGGTCCAGCACATCCCACATATGCTCAATTGGATTCAGATCTGGGGAATTTGGAGGCCAGGGCAACACCTTGAACTCTTCATCATGTTCCTCAAACCATTCCTGAACAGTGTGGCAGGGCACGTTATCCTGCTGAAAGAGGACACTTCCACCAGGGAACACCACTGTCATTAAGGGGTGGTCTGGTCTGCAACAATGGTATTTGGGTACAGGTGGCACGTGTCAAATTTACATCCACATGAATGGCCGGACCCAGGGTTTTCCAACAGCACATTGCCCAGAGAATCACACTCCCTCCACCAGCTTGCCATTGTCCCACAGTGCACCCTGGTGCCATCACTTTCCCAGGTAATCGGCGCACACGTACACAGCCGTCCATGTGTTGTAAAAGAAAAGGGGACTCATCGGACCAGGTGACCATCTTCCACTTCTCCAAGGTCCAGTTCTGATGCTTGCATGTCCATTGTAGGTGCTTTCGACGGTGGACAGGGGTTATCATAGATTGCCATAGTAGACCTTCTGTTGGCTTGGACCAGACGGGATAGCCTTGCCCTCGTGCATCAATGAGCCTTGGGTGCCCAACACCCTGTTACTGGTTTGTCCCTTCTCTGACCACTGTTGGTAAATCCTCACCACTGCTGACCGAGAACAACACACAACGTTTACTGTGTGAACCAATTAGATGAACTGTTGTATGTGTAGAATCATCTCTTGTCACTAGATGGTGCACAAAACCAGCTTTTTACTCATTTAAGCTGTCTTGTGTCCCCACTATCTGAAGATATTTCAAGTATTCAGCTTTTTCTAGTACTGGTTAATTATGGTAGGCTACACTTATATATGCATTAAAATAACTAAATATCAAATCAAGAGGGATTTACTTCAAAGAAATATAGAAAATTATGAATAATAAGACTATTTAAGACTACATGCTGTACTAGGTATAGAAAAGGCTAGGCTGATTTTATAGTTGACTTTTTCCCGATGAGGAAAGGGGGTGAGAGGCCAAGGTTCAAGAGTCACGGTTCGCTACTGCTAATACTTGGAAGATTATGGTCCAGTTTCACAAGACAGGGTTTAGATTAAGCCAGGATTAGGCCTTAGTTCAATTAGGCCATTTAAGTGGCTTTTATAAACGTGCCTTAAACTTAAACTGGTGTGTATCTTGAGAAAAAAACAATGGCACTGACATATTTTAAGATATGCCAGTGCAAGTTGCGTTCAGTTAAAACGGCTCAAACATGCATTTTAGACTAGGACTAGGATCTTAAACCTTGTCTGTGAAACTGGGGGTATTAGTTTAAAAGTAGTTTAACCTGGTTTCACAGACAATGCTTAAGCCTAGACTAAAATGCATGTTTGAGCTGTTTTAACCGAACGCAACATACACTTGCATATCTAAAAATATGTCAGTGCCATTGTTTTGTCTCAAGATGCACACAAATAATGTAAAATGTAAAATAATATAAAAAAAACGACTTAGGCAAAATGTCCTATTTAAACTATAGGCCTAATCCTGGTTTATTTTAAGCCCTGTCTGTGAAACCGGGGGTGAATTGTATTAAAACCAGGCAAAAAAATCCTAATTATCAAACTAAATCATAATAATTATTAATGTTAATAATAATATAGGCAACCCCACACAAAAAAAAAGTTAAAAAACGGGGACAATAATATATATTTTAATTAATAGATAATAACAAATAACATTTCAGTGTAATTTTGACCACTCAAATAGGAAATGTCCCCGGTTTCCATTTAAAAAAATCTGGTCACCTTATCAAAACATTTCCACGGAATGATTTAAAAGTATATAAATTAATAAATGATTATTAATATATGAAAAATCTAATCTAAATGTATCCTACAGCGCATAAAATCAAGATGTAAATTTAAGGATGAAGAATACTTTTGTGAGATTGTCAATATCAAGTCTGATCAGTAGAGGACGCCATGCACACATTTTGTGTGGTTTCACAGAATACGACTGATTCAAAATCTCTCAGATTTGGGAATTCATTAGATGCCATCATGTGTCATCTGTTTCACATCTGATATTGTGTGTGTGTGAAGCTGTGAAGATTCTCCTACTTGTGAGTAATAACAGCATTCTAGATTTATTTCAGATTTACCATCCAACAGAGGAAGTGTTGATGAGCACTAAACTGAATTAAAAACAGCTGAGTCAGTTAAAACGGGCGAACTTCTCATTTTACCTCGTAATGTCCTTCAGTTTTGGAAACCCCTTGAAGACTGTTTTCTACTAGTTTTTATAGATCTTCTCTTCTGATTTAATTACCACTCTTAGAAAAAAAAAAGTTTCAGTGGGGTTCTATATAGAACCCTAGGGGTTTTAACTCCGTTTTTAAGAACCCTTTATGCCAAAAAGGTTCTATACGAGAATTAAATGATTGCATAATATTTTCATGTTTAACGAGTTATTTAAAGTATGTTTACAAGCTGCTTAATTCATACATTTTAATTAAATAAAAATAAATACATAAAATGACCCCATGATGGGAACCCCTAAAAGGTTCTATATATGAAACTCCTGCTTAAGGTTCTATAATATAACTTTTTCTTCTAAGAGTGTGCTAACCATTTTAACCATAGAATAGTGTTTCTAAATATACAGCCAACTTACAACTTGTCAAAAGTTTAATTTTCTTCCCAGAACTATGAGGTACACATAAGTATTCTTTCTTTCTTTCTTAAGGCCCTTCACACACTTTCTGAGGAGTGACATTTTGTGCCCTAACTGTCTGTGGCTGGTCTCTCATGACGTTGTTGTTTGCTGTTGTTTAGCATCCACATCCACGAGACCGATTGAACTCGGCAACCCCAAGCTCATGGAGGTCTGGGTTGAACCGCTGTGGGCTCCTGACAGGCCAATAAGCAGCCAGCACTGTGGCTGTAGACAGTGTCTAGTGGGATGGATAGCTGGGCTATTATGTCACTTCCTGGGACATGGCGTGAGCAGACCCAGACAGATGAGTAAAAGGATGAGTGTTGTGTGAGAGGAAGATCAGAGGAGAAGGCCAGGCGCTGTTGGGGGTCCGTAACTGCCTCTCTTCTCTCTTTCGCCCACACTGTCTTTTTAGACATTGTCGACACTTAATTCTTATGTCTTTCTTTGTATTACTTGTGCTTGAGTGTCACTCAAGCTTCTCCTCTTGCATCATTTTTCCCCCTCACCCTTTTCCCTCTTGTGTGTTTTTTTTTTTTTTTTTTATCTCCACCTGATTAGGAGTTCATACTACTTTTCTTTTTTAAATATAATGTATATATAGATGAGACTGGGGCTAGTTGACACACTTTTTAATACATTTTAATCAATTTCTGTATAGGCATATTATAGGCCTAGATTTAAGTCTTGATTAAATCTTACATTTCTACCATTATTGCCCACACACAATTTTTTAAAAACAATTTATGAAACATCAGCAATGTAAACAGTAATGATGCAAAATATTGGAGTTTTTTTCCCCGAAAGATGCATTAAATTGGTCAAAAGTGACACTAAAAACATTTATTCTACATTAAAAATCTATTTTTTAATAAATGCTGTTCTTTTTATCTTTATATTCATCAAATAATCCTGAAAATATGTTTCTATAAAATCATCATATTAGAATGATTTCTGAAGGATCATGTGACACTGAAGACTGGAGTAATGATGCTGAAAATTCAGCTTTGCATCACAGGAAAAAGAAACACTTTAAAATATATTACAATAGAAAGCAGTTGTTTTAAATTGTAATATTTGTATATATTTCTACTGTATTTTTGATAAAATAAATGCAACCTTTGTGAGCATAAGAGACTTTTAAAAACATTAAAAAAAAATCTTACAGACATTAGCATTTTTTTTTATTTTTTAATCTTGGCTATAAATAAAAATCTGTTGAAAATTGCTAACTTTATTGGGCAGAAATATAGAACGGGGCAAGTTGTCCGAATGGAAAGCTGCCATGAAATAGCATATTACAGGTTTTTCAAAATAATGTGAACAATTTATGAAACATCAACAATTTAAATAGTATCATATGAAAATATTACATCATGAAAGATATGAATACATTTTTTATTTAATTTTATTGGACTTTTGTTCTCTAAAATCTGCTTCATTAACCATGTTCACACGCAACTATATAAAAAATATATTAGATTTTGAGTTCACAAATTATTCATAATTTATAAATTATCCAAATTTGTAACCAGCATACAAAACCATTGCAATGTATGATTTTATCTGTGATTTAAATCCTATACAGTTAGTACACAGTCATGAACATGATGTGTATATTCCTGTGTGGTCACGCTGTTCCCTAAACTTTTTCTTTCTATTCATCTCTCCCCTCTTTCTTTTCCCTGATTAGGCCAGATGAGGACTCTGGGTGGTTGTGAGAGCAGTGGGGCTTACTGGAAGTGTGTGTGTGAGAAACCTCACCCTGCGAGTGGGTGGTGGGTGATGACCCCTTACTCTCCAGCACTATGTGTGTGTGTGTGTGGTGGCCTCGGCCCCTAGACGACTATCTCCCGGGCTGAATCTCACGCTGAATAGAACCTCCACTGTGTTTCACTGCGGGGCTTTCCCGCACGCTTCGGTCTCAATGTATGATTCATTATCCAATCAGAGGGAGGGTGACGCATCCGTGAGTGATCTTATCGAACCCTGGTGCCCACGCTCAGCCTTCCAGATGCTCCCTCCACTAAGGAAACAGAATTAATGGAGTTATTTTTAGTTCTGAGAACCTTAAAAATAGACTCAAACGGGTGTGGTGGGACCTCTCACGATCATGGCCTGTAACTGAAATGGGCTTGAATGAAGTCACGAGAATCTTCGTGACTTGTGTGTTTGGAGGTTTGAGATTTGTGATGTTTTTGCAGTGGATTTCATTTTTCAGAAAAGAAAAAGTGATGTCTCTCTTAGTGTTTAGTACACACCTAACATTCAATCTCCAGTCTAAATTTTTTTTTAGATATTTCCTGTACTTAACTTATTCCCCACCAGCATTTTCACAAAACTTTCTTGGCCCCTAGAATATTTTATTCTAGCTTCATGCATTCTTTTTTATAAACACTTGAATGTGGGTAAATTTCATTTTTATAAAAGCAACATTTTAAACACGTCTTGATTGGATTCAGAACGATGATCAAAACATAGATGGAGTAGACCAAGTCCATCTACACCCCCACAGTTTGCACTATTTCCCCTATTTCTTTCATGGGTTCGACATTTCATTCGTTAACATTAGACAGTTTTGATTTATACACTGTTTAATGTTTGATGATCCAATGCTACTATCGCTTTTAAGTAACATCAATGGTGTTAAGGCATGGTGTCATAAATGATAGAAAACTCCATCAATGGCATTGAAAGAGTTAATTACACCTCCGGTCCGCATTAGGATGGCAATACATGCTAATCACTTTCATTTTAGATGTTCAGATTCTCAGTATAATTAGTACTATCATCAGTCAACAACTGTACAATGATCTTTTACCTAAAACAGACTCTTGATGTTTTCATAGTATACTCTAAATATTATACCTTTACATCATAAGCCAAATGTTCAGTTTTGAGGGTTTTGTGTTCCTAAGCAACAAAACAGCACAGCGCAGGTACAGCTGATTCCTTTTATCATCCCTAACTATTTTGTTAGCTGTGTGTCACATAAGTTTCACTTAAACAACATGTTTATGAAAGAAGCACCATTAGTTTGATCCCCTTAAGCAACAGCATTAACATAATTACAGTTTCTTGCTGCACTATAAAGATGAAACATTTTTCCATGTCAGCAAAGAACCCTCTTGCTATGAAGAACCATGTTTGCATAAAGTACACTTTCCAATTACATTTTTTTAAAAGCATTTTTATATTTTTCAGATTTTTTTGTTGTGAGATCTATTAGAGGTTATGTAAAGTATAATATATCATACACCATCATAGTCAAATTGTTTTGAATTATTAACTATTCGTATATTGTAATGTTTAGATGTTTTGTGTGTAACCCTGTTACAAAAAATATAACATTCCTTAAAGTTGTGACTTCCAAGAATTAATGTCACCATTTGGACACTTTCTACTACATAATGGCAGAGAATCTTGTTTTCAGTGAACCTTTTTTTTCTTAGTGTGAAGAACATTTGAACAATCTGAAGAACCTTTTTCCTTTATAAAGAACCTTTTGTGGAATGGAACCGTTCCATGAATTTTGAAACAATCAATGCAAATAAAGAACCTTATTTGTATTGTGCAAAAAAGTAATGAAACAAATATTTCCGTCCAACTTATGTGGTTTATTACTAATCCTCAAACCAATTTTGGAATCAAAAAGTTACATTACACAAAGTTAAAGTTACATCATAGGCTCTTCAGATCTATATATTTGTTTCTAGGTTCTTTAAAGCACCAGAATATAGATGGTTAGAACTAAAACTTTATTTTGTGTAAGTTTCTCCTTTGACCTCAGACCCTTTTATAGACTTGCTATCAATACTTGCATTGTGTTACCTTCAATCCAAAGCACATTTATTCCTCTGTGAAAGTTGAGATAGTAATGTTTCCTATACTATAGACTCATTTCCCATCAGAATGGCCTCTGTCTCTTTTGTGAGTAAGTCAGTCATTATGAGAAAACAGGAAACTGATGGCCACTATTGTGCTTGGACTCAAGGACTCATAAAAACACCTCTGTAAATGTTTTAAAAAGGAATTTGTGGCTACAGTCATTTCTTTGTTGTTGTTTTTAAGAACAATTAAAAGTGACTAAAAGCCTAAGTCTAAAGCCTGAGTTTTCAACTATCGGTCCATGTGGATTTTATATATCTTTAATTCTCATGACATTTCTAACTATTGACTAATCTTTCATCTGTATTATTATATTATTGAAGTTAGAATCTACTGAGGGTCCCTGTATAGGCTGAGAGTCTGGGTGGGAGGCAAGGGATCAAACTCCTTGGTTCTGAATACGAGCCACTTTTTGGAATTCAAAATAAATTTAATTTTGGGCTTAATAGCTTTTTGAATTAATATTCTGAACTCTGATCTCTTTTTTTTCCAGTTGGGATTAGGAGAAACCGGGTCTAAACTGCAGGTGTAAACTGCTTCTTTTAGAGTTATTTGCCCCTGACTTGACTCCATCTGGGTCACACATTAACAACAGTTTTTCTTGTCTGTGTGATTGGTTTCATATTTGCATTATAAAAGCAGTGCACTAAAAATGCAAAAAGAATGACACACAGTCATAGTCGCACAATTGAGATTCATTATCAGCGTGAGTCAAGCGTAGGGAAGAACCCTTTTCTTTGCTCGAGAATATGATGTAATGCAATGCTGAGGTCATTCTGTGGTTGCCATGGCATCACCTTGGGGACGTGAATTTGGGATATCAATTTAAACTTTCAATCAGCCAATTAACCTTCTCAGAATCTCTTTATGTCTTATTGTTCATGTGTCTTGTATTAAATTGAGCCTTCAGAACTGGTTTCAACGCCAAGAAACCTCATTCTGGTTACAAGATGTATCATTGTCTGACTAATCTGACCGCAATCCTGAGGTTGTGACTGAAAACTCTTGTTTTGAACCACAGACTAAATTTGAGCTCAGCACCTGTGAAGGGCTTGAAAAGTTTCCAGGTATCTAATTCAAGAAAAAATATGTGTTTTGTTTGCAGAATCCTTATGACGTTGTTGACTGGACCTATACGTCTTCTATTTATTGACATCAGACAGACTCTGATAAATACTCTGTTTTGTTAAGTTTCAGCATTACGAGGCGAGTTGGAACACCCGTCCTATAAATGTAAAGTTTATCATATGCCGTTCAAAGTTCTGCTTTTACAACCGTGACTTATTTTTCCACGTCTCCCGACCATTGCCGTGTAAAGAAAGCAAATCAGGTTACAGCAATCCTCTTTTTGGATTATTTTCTTAGGGTTTGGGCGTTATAACTCAAATCACTCCCAGCCTCTCTCTCTCTCTCTCTCTCTCTCACACACACACCCGCAGGCTCAACAAATGTTGGAAGATAATTTATCTCACAGTTTATATTGCATACACACCAGCATTTAGGTTTCTGCTCTGAAACGAAGCCTTCGTGTCAGAAATCATTCCGGATCAGATTCTAACACACACCATGTATGTCCAGTGCTGTGTTCACTTAACCTCATGCAAGAGCATTTAACTGAAGGCTTATGAACACTCAACATTGCCCCTTGCCCCTCTTTCTGACACAATTGGACCGGCTGAAGGTGTCTCCTGGGAGACATTAGTCAGTGAAAAAGCAAATACTCCATTTTGAAACCATGTTTTCAATTTAGAGGCACATGGTTTGAATTAGGGTCATGCTTACTGAGGTGGGTGAGTGGGAGGGTTAGCCTCAGGACAGAGGTGAGTGAGAGCTTCCTATACACCCACAGAAAAACACACCCACATTTACACTTTAACTATCAGCTTTGTTTCAGTTTTTAGGGACTTTTGGATTTACGACAGTTATGGTTATTGATTTAATTTAATAGTGCAGCTAACAAATTAGAGGAATAGTTCACACAAACTCACCTTCATGTCGTTCTAAACCTGTATGACTTCTTCAGAACACAAAATAAGTTGTGAAACAACTCTGGACCCCACTGAAATTTAGGATGACATGAGGGCAAGTAAATGATGACTGAATGATCATTTTGGAGTGAACAATCCCTTTAAACTGTCGTGTAAAAATCTTAAGTAAAAGAAATTCGTAAACTATTTTATATTTATAAAGTTGCACTGCAATATAATATATAGATTTTATTTCTCTAAGCAAGGATTTGAAAAGTAGATGCATAGATATTTGATATTTTGTCCATGTAAACTGCACTATTTTGGCTCCTAAAATCAGTTATTTATTATATAATGTTACATGCAATGCTGTATTCAGTATACAATTTGATAGAATATACAATGCAGGTGTAAAATGGTGTGCCAGTTGAAGAGAACAGTTGTAATGACAGACTAATATGAATTTAGTGGTATTAACTTTATGACTATAATACATTTTATGTATACCACAGTTCCAAAGTTCAAATACATTTTATATTCCATAATAGAATAAAAATTATAAACAATAATTTCCAGTGTATAGCCTAATGCTATATTATTAAAAAGTTATATAATGCTGTAATGGTTGCTAAGCCCCAGGTTGTAGCCCAGTTTTAAATGCATAAACCTATTCTTTGGTTTCCATGAAGATTTTCATTGCCTTCTTTAATTGGCAAAGCAAACGCTTTTGGCATCTAAATAAAATTTAATTAAGGGATTAGGGATTTTTTTTTCTTCTTCTCCCCAGTGTTACTCGTTTGGAAAAATTTTCTGATTCTGAAAATAGGCATGAGGGGTAGTCTGGAATTCTTGGATTACATCATCCTTTATGATGTCATCATCATTGGGTGACTTTGGCACGTTACCGAACGGGTGAAGTCAGGCAGAATTTTTGCTCTCGCTGCCCAGTGCAAATCATTTAAAACGGAGCCTCAGGGCGTAACAGTACGGACAACTGTTAACCCCCCATCCACTCTCCTTTCCTTTCATTACTTGTCGAGAAAGGGTGACGTCTTCGTTATGAAAAATGTCAACAAAAAAAAGCCTGTTTTTCTCTTGGGGGACATCATAATGATTTGATTTACTGCCGGTCATTTGATCAACAGCGTGCGCTCCACTCCCTAAACACACACTCCTCCCAGAGAAACTAGCAGCGGCAGACGCGCGCAAGAAGGTGCAGGCTGCCGGACATCTCGGGGCTGGAATCACATTTATTCTCATTAGACCGCGATAGTGTCAGCTGGAGGCAGAGGAGGCACGAGCCAGGGCCATAAAAACTACCTCACTACCTTTTCCCGCCATTACCTCATACAGATCACATCACACCCAGTCAGTCCTTCTCCAGGCTCCGGCGAAGCTGCACGCTGCCGTATGATATGCTTTTTTGCCGGTCAGGGTTACCGGCTACTTGTCAAATTACTCTCCTAAACTGGGAAGGAAATGGTCCGTCTTCAACCTTGAAACATACAGCAGTTTTCAACAGGTTTTGGGGTTGGGTGAGTTATTTGCATATGCATGTCAAGTCGATATGCAAGTCTTCACGTGTCTTACAAAGTACACCTTCTGTACGTCCTTGCATTAAGAGACAATAATAATGTTCTACATCAACTTTCCCTCTCCATCTGTCTTTTTAACCCAGGGAAAAATTCTGATTACCCCCCCCCCCCCCCCCCCCCCCATTTTAAGCGATACACTTTAGGGCGACAAATCAACAGATTTTGTATTTAACAATAGCAGTTTTTATTATTATTGACATGCAGAGCTGGGTGGATTACTTAGAAATTGTAATCGGTTACTCATTACAAATTACATGACAAAAAATGTCCATTACATGACATATTTAAGGTAATATAATCTGACTACTTTTGGATTACTTTTGTCCTAACTTGTTTATCACATTGATTTGAGTACTTTGTCATCAACAACATGAAGTGCATTAAATATTACACTATGTCAGGGTTTCCCAGACTGGCGTTAGTGATGGAACTGCAGGGGTTCGTAAGATTAATGAAAAGCTATTAAGTAATTAAATCATACAAATTTTAAATTAAAAGAAATAATTTAAAAATAAAATGTTACTAAAAAAAAATATTATTTTTTAATTTTTAATTTTATTTGTTTGCCTGCATGTCATGTGACCATTAACTGACATCAGAGAGCTGTGAACCTCATTTTATTATTTATTATTTAAAAAAAGTATTGACAATTTTATTATTGACCCTGCATTGCATGTAAATATGAAATGAGTGAAAGACAAAAGCCTTCCAAAGACAAGGTTAAATAACTCACTGAAACTGAGTGATAATTTAAAAAATAATTGTTTATCAGGAGCTGATTAGATATGCAATGTTGAGAAAACACTTGGTAAAAGTGAAATGATTTCTGTAAATCCAGTGATTAATTGCTGTGTGGGTCTCAGTTTTAAGTGATAGTCACATGACTAGTGGCTGGTCTGTGTGTCCAGTTCCACAAACCTGGCAGTCCTTCTGAATGTATACAAGCAGTAGGCATTTTTAGTACATTTAACCTCTTAAACTCCAAGGACCCTGATAAGGAATGACATCATCAAGTATATACTTTAAATTTTAAATGTCTTAAATGAATTTATAATTATTACATTTAATAATTATTTAATGTATTTTGTTATTACATTTATTTAGACCACTGTATGTGGGTATGGGAAGCTTTTCAATTTGGGTAGGCCAAAGGAAAATCCCCAAAAATGGTCCCAAAGCTAAGGAGGTTAAAAGGTAAAAAAGTAGTAGTGAGAATCAATGAATTATTAATATTTGACATTGTTAGAATAACGTAATCATGTAATCAATAAAAAAGTAACTGTAGTCTGTACATGAGTATTTTAAAACATAATATAATCTAATTACAAGTACAAGACACAAGAATCTGATTACGTCATCCAGATTACATGCAATCAGTTACAACTCAGCACTGTTGACATGATTATTAAATTATTTTATTATTATATTATTAAAGCAAATACAAATTAAAAAAACATTTTAAGCATGTTTTGCACAAAAACTAAAAAAAACTAAGTTTTTAAGCTGCATATTCAACACACTCATGGCAATTTGAAACTAGTTTATGTTTTGGTAAATTAGCACCATATTGGTGGATAATTCATATAAATCTGTATAATCTCATTCATAGATTTTTATTGTGATCTGCTTACTTTACATGAATCACATAGTACAAATTCATACGAAATTGCCACCTTGGTAAATAGTTGTGTTTTCTCATGACATCGGGTTGGCATATTTAAACATGAATGGTATGGGGAGAGGTATTGACATTCTAGAGAGCATTTGATTGGATAAAGATTAGTGCAGTGCAGGATGAGTCATCAGAATTTTTGATCAGTTTTCCCTGTCTGTACATTTTAAATGCATGTATCTAATTTTGTTACATTTTCAAAAGAGTACTAGCATATAAGTCAAGTCAGTGAAAGAGGCAAAATCTAAATTCCTCTCTAAACTCATCACTGAAAATGCAAATCGGCCGAGAATGCTGTTTAAGACAATTGATTCCAAGCTAAAACCATTACCAGCTCCTTCTCTTGTTCCATCTCGGGAAACCTGTGATAAAGTGTTAGCAATCAAGGCTTCCATTAAGCCAGCAATACATCATCCCCCTTGATCTGTTCACCAACCGATTCACTAACTTGTTTTCATCCAGTTACCTCTGCTCAGCTAGTTGATATTGTTTCTAAGGCTAAATGTTCCAGCTGTGAGTCTGATGTCATCCCTACTCGTCTTTTTAAGGAAGTGTTTGAAACTTTGAGCCCAGCTGTAACAGCTATTATTAACAGTTCTCTAGCGAATGGAATTGTCCTTGCTAGTTTTAAACCCCATCTTGACCCATCTACCCTCAACAATTTTAGACCTATCTCCAAGTTGCCTCTTATTTCTAAGCTCTTAGAGAGAGTCGTGCATTGTCAGTTGAATATCTACATCAGTACATCCAATATTTCTGATACTTTCCAGTCCGGTTTTAGATCAATGCACAGTACGGAAATTGCTTTGTTGAAGGTCAGCAATGACCTTTTGCAAATCCTAGATACCGGTTTGCACGCAGTGCTTGTCTTGTTGGATTTAAGCGCTGCTTTTGATACTATCGACCGTACTATCTTGTTACATCGGTTGGAAAAGGTGGTGGGTATTCAGGGTGTCGCCTTGCAGTGGTTGGCCTCTTATCTCAAAGACAGAACCTTCTCTGTGTGCATGGGGAAGTCTTCTTCTTCATCAGTTCCCCTATTATGTGGTGTGCCCCAAGGGTCTATTTTAGGCCCGCTTCTCTTTTCAACTTACATGCTGCTATTGGGTGCCATTTTTAAGAAATATAGGATCTTCTACCACTGATATGCTGATGATACTCAGTTTTATCTTCCGTCAAAAACTGGCAGTTCTTATCCCTTGGACGTACTGTGTGACTTTTGAGGAGATGAAATGTTGGATGGCTAATAATTATTTACAATTAAATGAAAGCAAAAGCGGTTTTAGGTTCATCCAGGTCTTCATCTCCTTTTAACTTAGCTTCTATCTCTACCACTGTTCAACCTAATGTAAGGAATCTTGGGGTTTGATTTGAGAAACAAATCAGTTCAGTGGTAAAGGGCAGTTTCTTTCACTTGAGATCTATTGCGAAATTAAAACAAAAAAGATTTAGAGACCGTAATCCACGCCTTCATAACATCACGTCTGGACTACATAATTCCCTGTACTGTGGCCTGCCTCTAACTACAATCTCTCGCCTGCAAATTGTCCAAAATGCTGCAGCGAGACTTCTTACCAGCACAAAAAAGAGAGATCACATTTCTCCCATTTTAGCGACTTTACATCGGCTTCCTATTAAGTTCAGAATCGATTTTAAAGTTGCAGTATTTGTGTACAAGGCTCTATCTGGTGTTGCACCAAAATACATAAGTGACCTTCTGATTCCTTACACTCCCCAAAGAACTTATAGGTCTTTTAATCAGCTTCTTTTAACTGTCCTACGTTTTTGCCGTAAACCTAAGGTTGGTCGGGCCTTCTCTGCTGCAGCACCTAAACTCTGGAATAGTCTGCCCTTCAATGTGAGGTCTGCTCCTTCATTAGCCAGCTTTAAATCGGCTCTTAAATCTCATCTGTTCTCTCTGGCTTTTGATTAGATCGATATTGGTAGATTTATTTAATATTTTGGATTGTATCGGGTCTAATGTGTTTATATTGTGTATCTGCCTTGTTTCTTTTTATGCTTTTTATTTATATGCACATTGACTTACTGTACAGCACTTTGGCGTAACTCTGTTGCTTTTAAATGTGCTATAGAAATACAATTTGACTTGACTTGATAAAACAGATCCCATAAAGCGTCTGCCTTACCCAATGTAATGCAAGCCATGAAGTTTGATTGAACATGGGCCCGAACCGATCCCTTGCACACTTCATCTATCACTGGGCCTCGCTGAGAACGCACACGTCTCGTGGAGCCATCTCTATTGACCTCTGCTGTCGCTGTAAAACAAACAGCCATCTGTAAAAAGCATCCTGACAAAATATTTACTGTGAATGACAAATGAGCATATAAGGTGGGGAGTTTAGCTGCCATTAACTGGCCTTGACAAAACTAAAATGGAAGCTTTCTAGACGTCTGTGGATTGAGATTGATTTATAAGAGGGAGATAAGAGGTTCGGTGGCAAAAAAGATGATCTGATGAGCAGAGGTTCTCAACCTTAAGGTCACGACCCTATGTGATGTCACCAGAGGTTAATTTTATGGCATATTTTTTACTGCACCGATCTGTTTTATGTTCTATAGGTCATAGAGCATGGCATTGTTTGTATTGGTGAGTGCTTACTGGCTATTAAAATGAAGATGATTGGTCACATTGTCTACGTTTGTACATAGATTGAAAGATGTGTTTCAGCTTTAACAGAACTTGGATTCCATACAATGAAAATTAATAGAGACCTCAGTTTAGTTTGTCCCTATTTAGCTTGTATAGAAAAAGAAAAAGAAACCATTTTCATTCAAAAAATTGCACAATTATTTACAAAGAAATGGCAAGTAACACGTTGAATTAAATGGGTGATATTGGCTGAAATTTTATTTTCTTGTAAAACATACTTTAATAATCTTTATTTACAACTTTTTTTACAGTTGGACATTGTATACAGTGGGCATGCAAATAAAAAAATGTTCTTGTTAGAGCTGCTTTACAGCAGAATTTAATTCTGTTTCCATCAATGAATCATTATTTTCCTTCATCATCCTATCATCCTGAAGCTGCTTTGAAACAATTTGTATTGTATAAAGCGCTATATAAGGGTGACTTGATTTGACATTCTGCCTAACCTGTTCTTTTGTGCTCCATGTCATGCAGATTCGAAACAACATGAGGGTGAGTAAATTTTAACAGAATTTTCATTTTTGCGTAAATTTTCCATCTAATCTTTGTTTCATAAAAGTTTTCAAGGATATTTGGACTTATATCAACAGTAGTGAAAAGACAACAGCAAACACTCCCAGTATAAATGACATAAATCAAAGGACGTAGTGAGGTAATAAATTTAAAAAACGTTTCTTTTCATCAGAACAGTGTTTTGCTTACTGATTTGATTTATCGTCCAGTTATCTTTGTGTTGTATCGTACACACATACACACACACACACACACACACACACACACAAACTACCATGAAAGCCAAACACACAAGACCATTGAGGTGTTTCTTGGCTCAAGCCACATGCAGTGATGTCACTGTGCTTATTCTGAGTCTTTGCTCTAATGTATGCTGACTTAAGCAGACAAGAACACACACACAACCACATACACACAACACATAACTATACCATTTACTACATAACTTATAGCTTCGTGTAGTTTCGTGAAAAGGCAGCCTTCTGAAATGGTTTTGAGAAGATTTGTGATAATAAGTATGTTCAAGATTTATGTCTGTGTACTAGATAGTTAATTTAATGCAAGGTGGTCAGATACAGTAGGGATTATTATAACACGTTTTTTTTTTTTTTTTTTTTTTTTAACTGTTTAGCCCTAGGCTAACATTTTTCTTTAAACATCAAACATTTGAGCAGTCATTACCTGTGTTAAATAAATGTATTACTTAAGTCAGATATAATTAAACAAGAAGTAGACAAAGGTTGCTTTAAATGATTATTCAACATTTATTGAGCGTTAAAGTTATCTTGCTATTCCCTACAGTCCTTCCTGAGGATTTGAACCTACAATCTTTGAGTTACCAGCCCAGATCCATTACAGCACCCCCACAGTATTACTTTCTACAGCCTTGCATATTTAATGCACATTTATCTTACCAAATCAAGTGGCATTTGTTTCATAGGTGCATGTATTGTACTTGTTTCCCAGACACCGAAGTTAATTCCTGGTTTAGACTAACCAAAGTGTTTAAAGCACATTAGTGGTGGAGAATTTTAGACCAGACAATCACGTAATGACCAAAAAAGAAAATTATTCCTGGGAGGTTTTCTCTGTTTACCATTTCTTTACTTAGACAAAACACACGCCATTTCATTTAAAGGGATAGTTCACCCAAAAGTTACAATACTGTCATTTACTCATTGTTATGTTGTTTCTTATGTATTTGACATTTTTACTTGTGTGGAGCACAAAAGGAGATGTACAGTATACAAGCTGCACTTTTATACACAATGAAAGTGAATGGTGACCCCATCCATTTAAAGGATAGTTCACCCAAAAATGAATATTTGCTGTTAATTTACTCACCCTCAGGCCATCCAAGATGTAGGTGTCTTTTTTTCTTCAGTAGAAAAGTAAAGAAGATTTTTAGCATACATATACAGACAAAACAAAAGGAATACCCGTGGCTCCTGACGATACATTGTGGTCTTATGAAGCGAAACAATCGGTCTGTGCAAGAAACTGAACATTACTTACAACATTATTACCTGTAATCCACAGCTTTGGCAAACGGTCCTGAGCACGTTCATGGCAGTCTGAAGCACGAGCTTCCTGCCTTTAATTAAAAAATAAACCTTTTAAATATTTTTAAATAATTGTTGTATAATTTTGTAAAAGCAATGGAAATGTCTATTATATATTTGTTCTCTATTATATTACATTCATAATTAAAGCTGGTAAAACATGCTATTTACTTAAACATGCAGTTATACTGGATATGGTTACAGTGAGTGTGTTGTGCCCCTAGTGAAAAAACCTATACCGAAATGGATTTAAAATAAATCTATTTCATACTAAATATACAACTTTTTTAAATAATATTATATTTAAACTTTATTTGGAGTACTACTTTATTGCACAATGCACATTTATTAATATTAAGCCTAAAATGTGTTTTAATATCACTAAGGATAGTATGATCGCTGTATAATATCAGTCTTTAAATGCAAGATATATAAAGTGTACCTAAAGCATACTTGCAATAGCACAATCAAATAAGTATATATTTAGCTGGACCTTAGCACTATTTCCGGATAACTAAAGTGCATTAAATACAAAATTAATTGTTCCAATGTAGAGACTTTAAGTATATCAATTTAGTACACCAAAAGTACAATTGCAAGGTATTTATATTAAGTACATAAATATGTAAATGCATTTGTAGTATACTTAGCATAAAATAAATGTATTTAAAAATATTTTCACTAGGGGCTTTAAATTATTATTCAACATTTATTGAGCATTACAATTTCCACCTAAATTTATGCTTTTATATATTACGTTCATAATTAAAGCTGGTAAATGTGCTCCATTTGAAATGTTGGAAAATATCAGTTGAATATTCTAATATTTCAAAGATATCTCTATCTCATTCTTTTTTGTTTTCCCAGCAACACTTGAAAAAAAATGTTACTGCACTCGAGAGTCTCACGGGTCTAAACAGATTCTGAATCCACATAACTACTCCAGTGGGAGTTGGACACGCTGTATGTTTAGTCTACTGCATAACCAAAAAAACGACAACTAGACAACAAGCATGCAAACACTCACATACACATTTCATGCACAAATAGAAATAGGATTAGTACGTTTCATTTACCAAGCCATTCACATTGTGCAAGGTAGTATTTGTGCATGTGTGATCAGTGCGTCTGGCTGTGCTGCATGTCTTTGTATTCAGAGGTGTGTAATGATGACATCATCCTCCCCTGGCCGGCATTGTGGGGGTTATTTTGACAGTCTCCTGTGCTATTGTTGCCGCAACTGCCCACAGATTAGGGCATGTCTTCTACAGGCATGAACGTTGGGCACAAACTACGGTACCTCACATTTTACTTTTTTGGTTGCCGTTATGTATCTACACTCACATTTTTTAAGCCTTTTTTTTTAGATTTACACATTTCAATTAATAGTAAAATTCCATCAAACTGAATTGAACAATCCTTAATCAATTATTCAATTAAAATATGTAAGGATTATTCAATTCAATTTGATGGAATTTTACTATCAATTGAAATACGTAAATCAAAAAAAAAAGAAGAAAAGCTTACATTTTTTTTGAGTGTATATATTCTAATACAGACACATATTATACTCAGTGGTGCTGTGAGTCTGATAAAATCAGTTTTTAGTTATACCAGTCAGAGATTCAAACCGAGTCGTGGTCCTTTCTTCCATTGTGAGGTCATGTTTGGCAGGGGTGGGCAGAGGTTCCCTGTCTAACACTTGTCTGCTGTGGGGTGGCCACAGATGTATCAGTCCCACATATGAATCATAGTGATTTAGACGTGTCTTTTCAATCCCCCTGAGTGTCTCATTCAGTGAATTAAGAGCAAGGTGTTGAGACAATCAATTTTATCACAATAGGGCCCGTTCCAGGGTGACGTCATCGCCTACTCACGGGAGGGAGTCGGAAGAGGGGAACAGAAAAAAAAGAGAATTTACCATGATAGCCATAGTTCCTGTTAAAGTACTATAGTTCATACTAAGACAGTGGATACCAACCTTTTTAACTTCAAGGCTCCCCAATTGTCCTCGACAATTGAAAACCACTGTTCTAAAGCAAGCATCACCAGCCCTTGAGATTTGAACCAAACCTTTAATACACACCGTTTGTTTAACAGACATGAATGATACCTCAAATTAATCCGCTTGTTATGGAGAGGTGTACTGTTATTGTTTTGCACGATCATATTTACTCTGAATCGGCTAAAAAATATATCATAGAGACATGAATAGCATAGAGATTTTGAGATGGGCAATGTTGGTGAATCGGTCTTATTTATGAGCCACTATATTATTTACATATATAAATATACACCATATTTTATACCATGGTCTGTATGAATATTTGATTCTGATTGGCTAGAAGGGGTGTAATAAGTAAGCAATAAGGTATGAGAGGCTGTGCTGTATTGTGAATAAGTCACGGCTGAAGGGCGTTGTTAGTCACGAATGGGAGGGCCTGCAACCCCTTCAGCAGTGACTTATTCACGATACAGCATTACGCCGGTTTCACACTGTACACGCAAGCAGTGCGGTGGCAGCGCAGAAGCTGTGTGTATGGAGAGCGGGAGCAGCTGAACCGCGGCTTGTGTACTGCAAATACTGATGTGTTTTCGTGTAGTTTATTTATTTTTTTCACAGCACTGGATGTCATATGGTGATCATATATGTATCAATGCAACTGTCACGAAGTAAATTCTTCCTTACACTGGAAAAAATAGTCCCTGACCGTGAACAGCAACAGAAGTTTCATTATTAAGCCATTAGATGGTGACAAAGACTGTCTGAATGAGTGAGTCAGTCCGTAGCGAAGACTTTTATATTGAAAGGACTGAAACTTGTTGTGAACACGGGAACAAGAATGATTTGACTAGTGCTGTCAGTGTCAGGACACGGGAAAACCCATTAACTGTTAAAAGGAGGATATTCGAACTGATTTTTTATTATGAACATAGGACTGACCTGAAGGAAAATGCTAAATCTAAATGCAGGTAATACACTCGCTCACTCAATCTCTCTCTCACACAATACTCTTCTATATAATACAGTAAGCTTCAGTGAACAGTATCGAGACCAAACATGTTTACATTGGTAAGAGTGGTTGCTAAGGGTGTTGACCGGTGAAGCGGTCTAAAACACAGCTATTGACCAATCATAATCAAGGACTGGAAGTAACTGTTTTATAAAACCGCTTAATGCCAAGTCAGTTAAATCACGTTCTATATTAATGCATTTTCATTGAAGCACGTACACACATCACACACTTGCACACATGGACTGAATTCACACTGCACACACAGAAACATTCAGGAGAACCTTGCTGTCAACACTGCCCGCGACTTTTAGTAATAAAAGTGCGGTTCCGTTCACACAGTACGCGTTTTCCGAGAATGCGGTTGTGAGTCTGAAAATGTACGGTGTGAGTTTGGTTATAGAATGCGGTTGTCACTCCCGTAAATAACCATACTGTGTGTGAACGTAACCGTATTAAGGACTCAAATACAGGACTGACAACCGTATTCTGCTGCTGTGTGAATGTGTCTGATTCAAATCAGGCAGATTGCCAGATCTAACAAGCCGAAACTGAGGAAAATAACCATCAATTTTACCCTTCAAATATTGCGCTGAAAGTTGTCTGGGAAATGCATTAAACATCTGTTGGTTCTTTGCCTTCACGTCCTGCACTAAAATCAATGCACAACTAGCCGTGGATTATCCCTTACATTATAGCCTATACACTCACCTAAAGGATTATTAGGAACACCTGTTCAATTTCTCATTAATGCAATTATCTAATCAACCAATCACATGGCAGTTGCTTTAATGCATTTAGGGGTGTGGTCCTGGTCAAGACAATCTCCTGAACTCCAAACTGAATGTCAGAATGGGAAAGAAAGGTGATTTAAGCAATTTTGAGCGTGGCATGGTTGTTGGTGCCAGACGGGCCGGTCTGAGTATTTCACAATCTGCTCAGTTACTGGGATTTTCACGCACATCCATTTCTAGAGTTTACAAAGAATGGTGTGAAAAGGGAAAAACATCCAGTATGCTGCAGTCCTGTGGGCGAAAATGCCTTGTTGATGCTAGAGGTCAGAGGAGAATGGGCCGACTGATTCAAGCTGATAGAAGAGCAACTTTGACTGAAATAACCACTCGTTACAACCGAGGTATGCAGCAAAGCATTTGTGAAGCCACAACATGCACAACCTTGAGGCGGATGGGCTACAACAGCAGAAGACCCCACCGGGTACCACTCATCTCCACTACAAATAGGAAAAAGAGGCTACAATTTGCAAGAGCTCACCAAAATTGGACAGTTGAAGACTGGAAAAATGTTGCCTGGTCTGATGAGTCTCGATTTCTGTTGAGACATTCAGATGGTAGAGTCAGAATTTGGCGTAAACAGAATGAGAACATGGATCCATCATGCCTTGTTACCACTGTGCAGGCTGGTGGTGGTGGTGTAATGGTGTGGGGGATGTTTTCTTGGCACACTTTAGGCCCCTTAGTGCCAATTGGGCATCGTTTAAATGCCACGGCCTACCTGAGCATTGTTTCTGAACATGTCCATCCCTTTATGACCACCATGTACCCATGTACCCATGATGGCTACTTCCAGCAGGATAACGCACCATGTCACAAAGCTCGAATCATTTCAAATTGGTTTCTTGAACATGACAATGAGTTCACTGTACTAAAATGGCCCCCACAGTCACCAGAACTCAACCCAATAGAGCATCTTTGGGATGTGGTGGAACGGGAGCTTCGTGCCCTGGATGTGCATCCCACAAATCTCCATCAACTGCAAGATGCTATCCTATCAATATGGGCCAACATTTCTAAAGAATGCTTTCAGCACCTTGTTGAATCAATGCCACATAGAATTAAGGCGGTTCTGAAGGCGAAAGGGGGTCAAACACAGTATTAGTATGGTGTTCCTAATAATCCTTTAGGTGAGTGTATATAGGCTATATACATACAAAAGCAGTTTTTTTTTATTCTCAGTTTCCACAACAGCATTGATGATGATAACAATAATAAATATAGCTACAAACAGAAAGAAGACAATAAGAGATGACAGCATGGCTGGGAGTGTCTAACTAACTGCAACAATTAGCCATTAAAGACCTATTAAGATAATTTTAGGTGAAATAGCTGTAAAATTATAAAAACAGTCAATTTTGACCAATAGGTGTTACGGTTACGAAATGTATGTGCTGTAGTCAGAGTAAGGGAGCAATGACACAAAGTTTGGTGTCAAAGCATTGCAGAGATACAGCCTCGAGTCATTTTGGCATCATGCCTCAAATTTGACACTGCGGTATAGGAAAACGTTTTTTGTCTATCGACACGAAATCCATAACTTTTTGACAGCACCGTCTGAAGATGATATGTTTAAATTTTGGGGAAAATCAGACAAACGGTCTAGGACAAGTTCGGGAAAGTAGGTTTTTAACAAACAACAAGATGGCAGACAGGAAGTTTGGCCAAATATGGCAAAATTGGTATATATGTTCTTGGCATGACCCAAGGAATGTATTATGACCAGTTTCATTACAATAGGCTAATTTAATCAAAAGTTATTAGCATTTTTGTAAATTTTGTTATAACTTTTGACCACAAGGTGGCGCTGCACAGAAAGTTTTTGAGTACCATCAGGCCATGGTGCCGAAGACACATACCAAGTTTCGTAATGATACGCCAAAGTGTTAGTAAAACAAAGGCCTAGCATTTTTTATCATAATACTGTATTGAAGTCGATGGGAATTTCATGTTTTTTTTCTATTTCATTTTTTTTTCTCTAGAGAAGGAAATAGGAAAATCTACATCTACATCTTATTGGTGAGTATTCCTTTTAAATCTGGTCATCGTCTCATTCACACTGCTTTATTTAACACGGGTCTGGAAAGCATAATGTCAGTGAAACATCCCTCGCACAAGTTCTCAGAGTGAGTTATGACATCACTCCACCCCTGCAAAGGTGAGATGGGAACCTTTGTGTAGGACTAACGGGAAGAATGTCTCGAGTGTTAGTCTGGAAATACTTGGGATAGTTTCGCTGGCGCTGTTTCACAAGAGGATGGTGCCCGGCCGGTTGCATTGTTTGGGATGACCTCAGTGGAATGTTATTAAGGAAATATGTTTTATGTCGTGTAGGACATGGGAGATACCGGAGTTTGTAAGATGTGTGTGTGGTTCCTGTGTGGGGTATTTAGACGGTTAGTCATAAACGACGGCTAAGACCTCACAGAGAGAGACATAACAGTAGCATATTGAGTCGTTTCATGTCTGCATATTTGAGTGATAAACTACTTTCATCACGTTTCCATTCAACGCAGCTGTGAATCAGACTGGGGTCTGTAAGGTAACGGGACCCTGCTAGACATCCAGTATTCAGGCAGACAAGGGCAGAGTCCTGTTCCTCAGCCCACGGAGAAAGCTCTTAGTCAGGCTTGGAAAAGCAAGGGGGACTCCCCACTTTTGGGAAACCACAATTGCAATTCTATTATCCCTGACTGCTGGTTTCGGAACTCTTAAGACTGCTGCAAGCAGCAGGTCAGCGTAAGGTCCAGATGTGGCCTTTCTTATACGGCAGCGATTGCGTTGATGCAGATGTGTTCAGTTATGTTGTGTGTTGTTGTTTCTTAAGTTGTAAACTGTATTAAAAGTGACTGTAGAGGGTAAAAAACACTAATACATATCTATAGACAGTCAAATCACAGATATTTTTCTATTTTAAACCTACTTTTTATAAAAATGGTTGTGATGCTGAAAAATGTCTAACATTTTATAATACACCACTAGTCAAAAGTTAAGAATATTTAAGTTTATGTTTTTGAAAAAAACTTATCTTATGCTCACCTGTAAAAAAAATTTCTGTGTTGGTTTGGTTTATTTTTATTGTATTTTGGTTCTGTTTTCCCTGTTCCTGTTTGCCTGTGTTCTCTGTCATTGTTAGCTGACGGCTTCGTCCGAAAACTGGAAAATGCTGCCTTTAGAGGACACATTTCAAGATAGGAAGGCATCAAGGCACGTCCCAATCCAATGTAAGCTTCACTTCCTGTCTCCTGAGATACCTTCATCTAATCTGCCTGATTTTTGAAGGCAGCATAGATGTATCCTTCACTGCCTTTGATATCCCACAATCCTATTGCCACATGTCTGTCCTGTCTTGTTTTGCACATGTGGTGTTTTGGTTTGTATCTAGGCCATGTGCTCTTGTCTTCTGTCTGGACCCTGCCCTTCTTGTTATCTCATTATTGTTTAATTTACCCCACCTGTTCCCTCCTGATTATTACTTTATAGTCTCCTCGTGTTTGCAGTCTGGTGTCGGATTGTTGTCTTTTGTCTCCTGTTTTCCCCATTGTGCTTCATGTTCTGTTCCAGTCAATTTTTTGCTATTTCAAGTTTGATTTCCCCCCTTGTGGGTTTTTGTTTTGTGTTTTTGTTTATTATTTTGTCAATAAAATCCACCTGTCTGCAATTGAGTCCTCGCTCCCATTTTTCCTTTGCGCAACTTGACAGAACAATCCGAACAAAAGAGGACTCAGCAGAATGAGCGAGGGGATTCTACCACCAGCTAATTCCCGGGAAGGTCCGGCCCATCCTCGAGGTCTGAATACACTTCGCCAGAGAGGTTTGGATGTATGGACATTTACCCAGAAGTTCTGGACAAGGGCAGAAAGGCTTAATTGCCTTGATGTGGGCCTCAAGGACATTTTTAATCTGTTCTTGGATGACCCTCTTCCGCAGTGGGAGATGGATTTGGTAAAGACCTTAAACTTTTGGAACTTCTCTAACTACCTGCACCACCGCAAGAATAAGAGAGTCCAGATATCATCCGAGTCTGTCAGGTTGGCCCAAGTTCCGGTGGTCCCAGTTCCAGTGGTCCCAGTTCCGGTGGTCCCAGTTCCGGTTGTCCCGAGTCCGGTGGTACCAGTTTCGGTGGTCCCGAGTCCGGTGGTCTCAAAACGAAGGAGGAGAAGAAAGGCTCCCTCTATGACCGTTCCGGTGGTCCCGAGTCCGGTGGTCCCAGTTCCGGTGGTCCTGAGTACAGTGGTCCCAGTTCCGGTGGTTCTGAGTCCGGTGGTTCTGAGTCCGGTGGTCCCGAGTCCGGTGGTTCCAGACCCGGTGATCCTGAGTCCTGACATGGCCATGAGGGCTGTGCTGGTGTTTTTGGTAGTGGCAGTCCTACGTGCTTGGGAGGAGCACAGGGTTTCCTCCGGAGATTCGGGGCCTGTTACTGAGCAGCCCGCGGTCGTCTCGGAGGAGTGTCCAGAGCCGCCCAAGTGTATTGCCTTGCCGTGGCTAGCCTGAGCACGGAGAGGGCTCCATCCTGTGCACCGAGTCCGGAGAGGGCTCCACTGAACTGTGTGGGCTGCCCTGGCCCCCTGAACTGTGTGCGCCGCCCTGGCCCCCTGAACGGGGTGCGGAGAGACCGGTTAAAAGCCACACAGGAACAGAGTGCCGGGAGAGAGGGAAGCTGAGGACTCGTGGGACCGGCAGAGAGAGAGTGAGAGAAGGTAACTGTGACGACAGTGACGAGTTGAGAGTCTTTTGAGTGTTCAGTTGAATGAGTGCGCGTGGTGCCAGTTTCTGTTACATTTTGAGTAAAAATAAAACCCACGAGTTCCAGCTTACCGCCGACCCTGCCTTTTTCCTTTCTCCCACACAAACAAACTTTTCTACACTGGTGCCGAAACCCGGGAGAGGAAGAAGGGAGCCGCTGCCATCATGCAAACCCCGCCAGCATCACCATTTGCGGACGTTATCCAATCGCTCGCGGGCCTACACCAGGAACATCATCAGGCACTGATCGACATGAGGGCGGACCAGGAACAACGGTTCCAGGCCCTCATCAGTGCCCAGCAGGAGGACCGCAAGCTGTTCCGGAGCTGGGTAGACCGGGGGGTTCGGACCGAGGGAACAGCCGCCGCTGCAATGCCCACTCACGTGCCGCTTATGAAAATGGGTGCCCAGGACGATCCGGAGGCGTTCCTAGACCTATTTGAGAGAACAGCTGAGACCTGTGGATGGCCGCAGGATCACTGGCCAGTACGTCTCATTCCCCTGTTGACGGGAGAGGCCCAGCTGGCTGCACAGCAGCTTCCGGTCCAGAACCTCCTGGTCTACAAAGACCTGAAGAAAGCCATCCTCCAGCGGGTCGGCCTGTCCCCCAAGCAACACCGCCAGCGGTTCCGGTCGCTGGGTCTGGGGGAGAGCGGCCGGCCCTTTGTGATGGCTCAACAGCTCCGGGACGCATGCCGCAGATGGCTGGTGGTCGAGGGAAGCGACGTGGACCACATTGTCGACCAGGTGGTACTGGAGCAGTTCATAGCGCGACTGCCCCGGAAGACGGCGCAGTGGGTCCAGTGCCACCACCCCACGTCGCTGGACTCGGCCATCCAACTGGCGGAGGACCAGATGGTGGCGTGCCCCGGTGTCGGCGAACCCCTTCTAGCTGTCTCTCTCTCATCCTCTTTTCCCCTTTCTTCCCCTTCTCCCTCGTCCTCTATGACGAGGCCTGTCCCTTTCCCCAGGTCCCGCCGAGGAGTGCCATCAAGGCCGATGCCCCGAGGGAGGGGCGGGGAGGCGCTTGCTGGACTGGGAACCGCGTCCAGGGGGAGGGGCCAGTTAGTGCGGGCCAGGGGTCCGGCTACGTTCCGCCGCTCTCTCCGCGTCAATCCCTTGACCCTCTTCCTGCCACTAGGGCGGCGGGGAAGTCTGGGCCGGCTTGTTGGCGCTGCGGGGACCCGGGACACTTTATTGACAGGTGTCCGTTGATGGAGGTGGGGACGCTGGTCTGGGTCCCGGACGCGCCACAAGCTGCCCTCGATCAAGCCGGGCTGTACCAGATACCCGTGAGTATTAAGGGGGGTACATATCAGGCTTTGGTGGATTCAGGTTGTAACCAGACCTCCATTCATCAAAGCCTAATTCAACCTGAGGCATTGGATAATGGCCGCTTGGTTACGGTCAGGTGTGTGCACGGGGATGTGGTGAAGTACCCATTAGTGCCGGTCATAATTCAATTTCGGGGGATAAAACATAGTGTGGAGGTAGCGGTTCCCACCTTCGACATCCGCTGATTTTGGGGACGAATTGACCAGCGTTCAAGGATTTGTTGGGATATATTTGTGCGGATGTTTCCTGGGAGAAAAGAGAGCGGGGTGAGGGTGCGGTCGCGCAGTTAGGGGAGGCTGAGCCGGGGCCATCTGGGACTGGGTCAGAGGAACAAAGCGCGGTGGATAGGCTAATCCTTTCCGAGCGTGATGATTTTCCTCTGGAACAGTCCCAGGACGAATCATTTAAAAATGCCTTCGAACAGGTCCGTTCCATCGATGGACAGCTTCTCCAACCGGTGCGACCACTCGCTTATCCCTATTTTGCAGTGATAAAAGACAGGTTGTATCGAGTAACCCAGGATGCTCAAACAAAACAGGATACAACCCAGTTGTTAGTACCGAAGAGCCGTCGGGAAATGCTTTTCCAGGCGGCTCATTGTAATCTCATGGCCGGGAATTTGGGTCAAACCGGCACGTTAAATCGTTTGATGGCCCGATTTTTTTGGCCGGGCATTCACGAGAATGTGCGCAGATGGTGTGCCGCTTGTCGTGAATGTCAGTTGGTAAACCCACCGGCCGCTCCAAAAGCGCCTTTGCGCCCTCTACCTCTCGTGCAGGTCCCTTCGAGTGAATTGGTATGGACCTCATCGGCCATTAGAACGATCCGCACGAGGGCACCGTTTTGCATTAGTCATAGTAGACTATGCAACACGATACCCCGAGGCAGTAGCCCTCCGCAACATTTCAGCAAAGAGTGTAGCGGATGCTCTGTTTCGTTTAATCTCCCGGGTGGGAATCCCGAAAGAGGTTCTCACCGATCAAGGCACAGCGTTTATGTCTCGCACCATAAGCGAACTTTACGAATTATTGGGCATTAAGTCGATTCGTACCAGCATTTACCACCCACAAACAGACGGTCTGGTAGAACGATTTAATCGCATGTTAAAGACCATGATTCGTAAATTCGTGCACGAAGACGCAAAAAATTGGGACAAATGGCTGGAGTCTCTGTTGTTCGCTGTAAGAGAGGTCCCACAAGCCTCCACGGGTTTTCCCCCTTCGAGCTCCTGTATGGACGGCAACCCCCGAGGGGTGCTTGATGTCATACGGGAAGCTTGGGAGGACGGACCATCTGAAAGCAAGAATGAAATTCAGTATGTCCTTGACATGAGAGCAAAACTCCACACTCTGGGGCGGCTGTCAATGGAGAATTTGCTGCAGGCCCAGGACACACAAAGCCGGTTGTACAACAGACGAACCAGACTGTGAGAATTTACACCGGGAGAGAAAGTCCTTGTATTATTACCCACATCTAGTTCAAAATTACTCGCCAAGTGGCAAGGACCGTTCAACGTCACACGACAAGTGGGAGATCTCAATTATGAGGTAGTGAGGTCGGATAGGAACGGGGCACGTCAAATATACCACCTCAATCTCCTTAAAAAATGGAATGAGGCCGAGTCCGTGATGCTGGTAACGGTGGTATCAGACGAGGATGATCTCGGGCCAGAAGCGTGCACCAAATGCCAACCGATCGCTCTGGCCCCAGGGGGAGATCATCTCTCACCCTCCCAGCTCACTGACATTGCCAGGTTGCAGGCAGATTTTGCAGACGTGTTCTCGCCCCTACCCGGCCGGACGAATCTCATACGGCACCATATTGAGACGGAGCCAGGCGTGGTAGTTTGCAGCCGGCCGTATAGGTTACATTAACATAAGAAAAAAGTAGTTCAGACGGAATTTGAGGCAATGCTAGATTTGGGGGTAATAGAAGAATCCCATAGCGACTGGGCGAGCCCGATAGTTTTAGTGCCTAAACCATACGGCTCAGTTCCGTTCTGTGTGGATTACCGCAAGGTGAATGCTGTGTCGAAATTCGACGCTTATCCAGTGCCGAGGGTTAATGAGTTGCTTTAACGGCTAGGTTCGGCTCGCTTTTATTCGACACTGGATTTAACGAAGGGATATTGGCAGATCCCCTTAACTCCATTATCCAAAGAAAAGACAGCTTTCACAACGCCGTTTGGATTGCACCAATTTGTCACGCTTCCTTTCGGGTTGTTCGGGGCACCGGGCACCTTTCAGCGACTGATGGACCGAATCCTTCGGCCGCACACTGCATATGCCGCTGCATACTTGGATGATATCATCATCTATAGTAATGATTGGCAGCGGCATATGCAGCATGTGAGGGCAGTACTGAACTCGCTGAGGGGGGCGGGGCTGACGGCCAACCCGAAGAAGTGTGCGGTTGGGCGTGTGGAAGTCAAGTATCTGGGTTTCCACTTAGGGCATGGACAGGTGCGTCCCCAAATTAGTAAGACAGCAGCCATTGCAACCTGTCCGCGCCCAAAGACCAAAAAGGAGGTGAGGCAGTTCCTGGGGCTGGCGGGATACTATAGAAGGTTTGTGCCTAAATATTCGGACCTCACCAGCCCGCTGACTGACCTCACTAAAAAGGAGGCCCCAGATACGGTCCAGCAGGCTTTCACCCGAGTAAAGACTGCTCTGTGTGGCGGACCGCTCTTACACTCTCCTGATTTCTCTCTGTCCTTTCTCTTGCAGACTGACGCATCGGACAGGGGGTTGGGTGCGGTGCTGTCCCAGGAGATAGAGGGTGAGGAGCGGCCGGTGCTGTACGTGAGTCGGAAGCTCTCGAAGAGAGAGACCAGGTACAGCACCATAGAAAAGGAGTGCTTGGCGATCCGGTGGGCCGTCCTCACCCTCCGCTATTATCTCCTGGGTCGGGAATTCACCCTCTGTTCGGACCACACCCCCTTGCAGTGGCTCCACCGCATGAAGGATACCAACGCGCGGATCACCCGTTGGTATCTCGCATTACAGCCTTTTCCCTCCTGATTATTAACCTTTATAGTCTCCTCGTGTTTGCAGTCTGGTGTCGGATCGTTGTCTTTTGTCTCCTGTTTTCCCTGTTGTGCTTCATGTTCTGTTCCAGTCAATTTGGTATTTCAAGTTTGATTTTCCCTCTCGTGGGTTTTTGTTTTGTGTTTTTGTTTATTATTTTGTCAATAAAATCCACCTCTCTGCAATTGAGTTCTCGCTCCCATTTTTCCTTTGTGCAACATGACACCTATGCGTTCCATTCAGTGACAGTTGAACAAGAAAAAGAAAGATGCTGTCTGAAAGTTGCGGTTGCTGTTCAGTTTGTGTGTAAATGTATGTTTTGACCAATGTTTTCCACTTCTGATGTAATTTCTAGCGAGAAATTACTACTGTAGTAATCAAATATTTGTTTAGTTCTCACTAAAGCTAACTTTATTTTTCCGTAGATCATTAAACTGTTACGCTGTCATTGCTCATTGTCATTGCTTGATAAGGGAGCGAGGCAACAAGTCAGCTGCCTAGGTTTTCGGATGCAGTCCTAGTTTCCTAGTGTGTTCCAGTTTGTTCCCTTAGTTACTGATTACATTCACCTGTTGTTCATTTAGTTACCTCATTACTCCCTATGTATTTAAGCCCATACTGTCAGGGTTGAGGTAAGGGATGAGGCGAGGACTCAGAGATGCAGATATAATGGGCTTTTATTTAATAGTTAAATGTAATAAATGCTGGGCCCTCACTGTACTCGGGACAGGGGACGGAGCCATCACAGGACGCTGGTCAGGGCAAGGCGCATGGGCGGTGCAGGCAGGGCAAGGTGCTTGGTGTTGGCCTCTGTGGCCATATCGGGGAGAGCAGGGAGCTCTGGAACCATCAGACATTCTTACCCCTTTTCCACCAAGGCAGTGCTGGTGCTGGTTCGGAGCCAGAGCCTAGTTTCAAATCGGTTCTTTGTCTTTCCACACCCAAAGTACCAGCTCCGAACCAGGAAAAGTGGTTCTTAAGAAGCACCAAGTCATTGCTGGTCTAGAAGTGAGAACCACTTGCGTCAGCGGCTGGGGGCGGGGTTACCATGACCAACAAGACGAACAGAAACTTGTGACTGCCATTTTTGAATTAGCAGCTAATCGAGCTAATAGCTGCTCGATTGTAATCTCCGTCTATGCAAATTATGGCGAGCTGCACGAATAAGCGTTGGATTCGCTGTGTTTTGATGCCGATGTAGGATCGTAAAGCCATGTGCATCAATAGTAACATAACGTTCGCCATTGTTGATGGAAGGCTTGTTTGAGATGCATCGGTGCTGTGCAAACCGATCGCCGTATGACATCAAAGTACAACGAGAGCATACGACTCCTTATGCTTTTGAATCGCTCATGCAGTATTTTGACATCATACGCTGATCGGTCTGCGCAGCGCCGATGCATCTCGAACAAGCCTGGTGTGTTTATGTTTCCAGCTGCCTCACTAGAGTTGCTGAGAAAGATGAGACGTATACAGTGACATAAGACCTGGCTCTGTGGTGGCTCTCTAGATTGTGGAAAGGCAAACCGGTTCTTAGAAGGCTCATCAGAACACAAAAAGGGTATTTTGAAGAATGTTGTTAAGCAAACAGTTTTGGTGTTTATTGACTTCCATTGTATGGAAGGGGAAAACTAAGACTTTTCTCAAAATATCTTTTGATGTGTTACACAGAAGAATGTAAGTCATAAAAGTTTGATGACAGTTTTTATTTAAGGTTAGAATTAAACTTTGGCATGGAACAGATAAGAAGCCCCCTTAAGGTTAGACTTTTTTTCTTTTTCTTTTTTTTAACTTGTGGCCGTTAAACAGCCACATAGCAACCACACAGCAATGGGCAAAGTATAGCACAGTGTTTTTCATAGGCAAGCATAACTCACATTATATAGTGCTTAACAGATCATTGATGTATATGAATAGAAATGTCCTGAAACTTTTTTTTATAAAACTACTGATATATTTATAACTGTTTTCATGAAACTTTTTTTAAATCTGAGTTTTATCACATTTTTCAGCTTAATTTATCTCTGTAACCTAATCACCTTATACTTTGCAAAGATCTTTCAGTGCGCATTGCTTCAGTATATTGCCATATAAGCCTATATATATATATATATATATATATATGTTTATGCAGGTTAATCCTTCACTTTTTTCCACAGAAACGTATTGTTATGATAAGAATGCACATCCGGCTGGTCTTTAAGACGTAAAAGACTGTTAACACACCATTTCCAGAGTTGGATAAAAGAAACAAACAACACTCTTGAAATGATTTGCGTTGATAGCTCTGTTTAATGACAGCATCAGAGTCTCTCTGCTCTCTAATTTTTGCAGTGCGTGGTCCTCTTTGCGTCTCCCGTGGGGCATTTGGGTCTGTTTGCTAGCACTCATAATTGCAGTGGTGAAAGAGAGAGAAAGAGAAAAAAACTTGCAGCAACAGTAGACAAGAGAGATGTAGAAAAACAGTAATTAGAGTAAGAGATGGCAGAGTGCCAGTTAAGACTTCAAGTCATTGTGGACAACATCTTTATGTCATATAGATGTACAGGCGTATGTCTACAGTACATTGGTCTAAGTCTCAAGCCTCAAACATTTGAATCAAGAGGAAAAATCCAGTAACTACAAAAAAAAAAAAAAAAAAACTATCAACTGAAAAAGTCAGTAAGTAAGGTCTTACTAAAAAGGCATAAATACATGTAGGCTACTAATACAGCTTTCCATAAAGTGACAGACATTTGTGTGTGAACCGTTTGGAATACAATACTGTACGTATCTGTACACTCTCAGGGTGAGAAAGGTTGTCATGGTGCACACTAAATTGTGAAACTCCGGGGAGTCTGCTGGCAAAAAGGGAATGTGATAGTTTGTAAACTCGTAATAAAACAAGAGTCAACATTGGCTTGACTTTTCAGAGATAGCTATAACTGAGGGATTTTAATTGTTGTAAAAGCGATGAGATCGAGTTTTTATTACTTGACGGGTGAGTAAGGCATTTAATTGAACAGATACACTCACCTAAAGGATTATTAGGAACACCTGTTCAATTTCTCATTAATGCAATTATCTAATCAACCAATCACATGGCAGTTGCTTCAATGCATTTAGAGGTGTGGTCCTGGTCAAAACAATCTCCTGAACTCCAAACTGAATGTCAGAATGGGAAAGAAAGGTGATTTAAGCAATTTTGAGCGTGGCATGGTTGTTGGTGCCAGACAGGCCGGTCTGAGTATTTCACAATCTGCTCAGTTACTGGGATTTTCACGCACAACCATTTCTAGAGTTTACAAAGAATGGTGTGAAAAGGGAAAAACATCCAGTATGCGGCAGTCCTGTGGACCTTGTTGATGCTAGAGGTCAGAGGAGAATGGGCCAACTGATTCAAGCTGATACAAGAGCAACTTTGACTGAAATAACCACTCGTTACAACCAAGGTATGCAGCAAAGCATTTGTGAAGCCACAACACGCACAACCTTGAGGCGGATGGGCTACAACAGCAGAAGACCCCACCGGGTACCACTCATCTCCACTACAAATAGGAAAAAGAGGCTACAATTTGCACGAGCTCACCAAAATTGGACAGTTGAAGACTGGAAAAATGTTGCCTGGTCTGATGAGTCTCGATTTCTGTTGAGACATTCAGATGGTAGAGTCAGAATTTGGCGTAAACAGAATGAGAACATGGATCCATCATGCCTTGTTACCACTGTGCAGGCTGGTGGTGGTGATGTTTTCTTGGCACACTTTAGGCCCCTTAGTGCCAATTGGGCATCGTTTAAATGCCACGGCCTACCTGAGCATTGTTTCTGACCATGTCCATCCCTTTATGACCACCATGTACCCATCCTCTGATGGCTACTTCCAGCAGGATAATGCACCATGTCACAAAGCTCGAATCATTTCAAATTGGTTTCTTGAACATGACAATGAGTTCACTGTACTAAAATGGCCCCCACAGTCACCAGATCTCAACCCAATAGAGCATCTTTGGGATGTGGTGGAACGGGAGCTTCGTGCCCTGGATGTGCATCCCACAAATCTCCATCAACTGCAAGATGCTATCCTATCAATATGGGCCAACATTTCTAAAGAATGCTTTCAGCACCTTGTTGAATCAATGCCACGTAGAATTAAGGCAGTTCTGAAGGCGAAAGGGGGTCAAACACAGTATTAGTATGGTGTTCCTAATAATCCTTTAGGTGAGTGTATATTGCCATATGTAGCTCTCGAACACAGTTCATTGTGAAGCATTATCTATTGTGAGGGGTCATTTCATTATGGTTGTGGTAGCGCTATGTTGGAATGAATTTTCAAGGCAGTACCATGTCAATGGCTATAGCTACAGTGACGTCTTCACTTCAGCAAGTCAGCTTGAGATCCTTTCAATCTAAAGGGTTAAACCTAGTAGTGAATCTTTTGAGTAGTAGGATAATCTCTCTCTTTAGCCTGAATATCAGTTATTAACACACATAACACAACGTTTGACCATATCATCATGATAACAATTTTTGTAATGTCATTAATTATTTTTATTTTTTTTAAAAGTCAAAACAGCATAAAATATTGCGCTTACATGCTCAGATGACATCATTTTTGGATTTCCATGTGTTCACAGGGGCCAAACCATATTTATCCTCACAGTCACGCAGAGCCAAAGCACAACCAAGACAACTTGTTTTTACCGCTAGAGGGCCAAAAGTTATATAGTGTATCTATAATTAAAACTAAATCCACAAAATGATCCCATGATGGGAACCTTTAAGAGGTTCTAAATATGAAGTGCCTGACATAACCCTTTAAGGTTCTAGAACATTTTCGTCTAAGTTTGATCATGTAAAAAATCCATATCATTCCAACACATTTACTCTTGAAACCACTGTTCTTCCCTCATTGAAGCTATTTTTGAATAAAACAATACTGGTCTAGACTTGATTAACTTGATTGTAGTATTGTCTGTGATTAACTCTGCGTTCAGTAGATGAGGTGCAAATTGGATGGAATGATATTGCAGGCTTAGACCATTTTTTGACCGTTATTGTTCTTCGTTTCGTTTACACATATCAGATGGAAATTGCTACCTGCTGCATCCGTCCAGAAGAGCAGCTAACTGTGAAGTCTGTGAAGACATGACTCATCTCCAATCTGCAGTCTGAGTCCAAGGCAAGTCATAAGTAAATGCAATATAATGTCTCAAAGAGTCTAACATTTGCCATGTCAAATTATATCATATTGATATACACTACAGTTCATAAGTTTAGGATCAGTAAGATTTTCTTGAAGAAATTCTTACTTTTATTCAGGACTCAGGATTTGATCTAAAATGACAATAGAAACTTCTATAATGTTACAAAATATTTCTATTTCAAATAAATGTTGTTCTTTCGAACTTTCTATTCATCAAAGAACCATGAAAAAAGTATCCCGGTTTCCACAAAAAATATTAAGCAGCACAACTTTTTTTAACATTGAAAATAATAAGAAAAGTGTTTTGATCATCAAATCAGCATATTAGAATGATTTCTGAAGGATCTTTACACTGAAGACTGGAGTAATGATGCTGAAAAAGTTCATATTGTAATATATTTCACGATACTTTTTCCAAAAATAGTAAAAAAAAAAAAAAAATCTTACCACAAACTTATGAATGTTAATGTGTATATAATCTGTTAATTTTGAGTGTATTTTATAAAAATGAAATGCATAAGCTAATATGATTTTTAGCAGTGATAAAATACATTAAATATACACTCACCTAAAGGATTATTAGGAACACCATACTAATACTGTGTTTGACCCCCTTTCGCCTTCAGAACTGCCTTAATTCTACGTGGCATTGATTCAACAAGGTGCTGAAAGCATTCTTTAGAAATGTTGGCCCATATTGATAGGATAGCATCTTGCAGTTGATGGAGATTTGTGGGATGCACATCCAGGGCACGAAGCTCCCGTTCCACCACATCCCAAAGATGCTCTATTGGGTTGAGATCTGGTGACTGTGGGGGCCATTTTAGTACAGTGAACTCATTGTCATGTTCAAGAAACCAATTTGAAATGATTCGAGCTTTGTGACATGGTGCATTATCCTGCTGGAAGTAGCCATCAGAGGATGGGTACATGGTGGTCATAAAGGGATGGACATGGTCAGAAACAATGCTCAGGTAGGCCGTGGCATTTAAACGATGCCCAATTGGCACTAAGGGGCCTAAAGTGTGCCAAGAAAACATCCCCCACACATTACACCACCACCACCAGCCTGCACAGTGGTAACAAGGCATGATGGATCCATGTTCTCATGCTGTTTACGGCAAATTCTGACTCTACCATCTGAATGTCTCAACAGAAATCGAGACTCATCAGACCAGGCAACATTTTTCCAGTCTTCAACTGTCCAATTTTGGTGAGCTTGTGCAAATTGTAGCCTCTTTTTCCTATTTTTAGTGGAGATGAGTGGTACCCGTGGGGTCTTCTGCTGTTGTAGCCCATCCGCCTCAAGGTTGTGCGTGTTGTGGCTTCACAAATGCTTTGCTGCATACCTCGGTTGTAACGAGTGGTTATTTCAGTCAAAGTTGCTCTTCTATCAGCTTGAATCAGTCGGCCCATTCTCCTCTGACCTCTAGCATCAACAAGGCATTTTCGCCCACAGGACTGCCGCATACTGGATGTTTTTCCCTTTTCACACCATTCTTTGTAAACTCTAGAAATGGTTGTGCGTGAAAATCCCAATAACTGAGCAGATTGTGAAATACTCAGACCGGCCCGTCTGGCACCAACAACCATGCCACGCTCAAAATTGCTTAAATCACCTTTCTTTCCCATTCTGACATTCAGTTTGGAGTTCAGGAGATTGTCTTGACCAGGACCACACCCCTAAATGCATTGAAGAAACTGCCATGTGATTGGTTGATTAGATAATTGCATTAATGAGAAATTGAACAGGTGTTCCTAATAATCCTTTAGGTGAGTGTATATATGAAACTTTTTATATGAGATCTCTGAAAAGCCTGAGGTGTTATGTGAGTCTCCGAACTGATGATATAAGAAACAAATCGTTTCATATTTTCAATGTAGTTTCACCTTCTGTAACATCATCATTTAGTCCTGCTAGTCTGATCTTAATAATTGTTAGAGAAACAAAACTGCTGACTCTAGCTCAGTCATTCTTATTACTGCCACACCTTGGTGTGTTCGTGATGAGTATTTCAGACACTTTTAGATGGCTGCAAGATTTTAAAAAGGCTAATAAACTGAAATGTTTTAGTTAATGGTGTGGGCAGGCTGGTATTTTGTAAAGGTGTTGTGGTGTAGTAGTTAAAGTTCTGGGCTGTTTGTAGGTTTGCATTTGTGAGCTGTTATCATTGTGCATGAGCAGGGCAGTAAACTTCAGGTTGCTCCTTTACTGTACGTCACTTTAGATAAAAATGTCCGCTAAATGACTACTGACTTGACTACTGCACTGTTTATGTCCTTATATACACATTTTGTATCCAAGCGAAGGCTTTACACTGTTAGTATCCACTCAAAATGAACATTAATTTATTGCAGTGACACTTGAAAAGCGACTAAGCCTTACTGGAAATGTGAGGTGACTATAAGAGTAGCTGTAATAGAGGTCAACCATGTGGTTCAGATTGGCTTAAATACCTCACAGATGATTAGTCTAAAATACTAGACATTCTTTGTCAAATTGTCCTGATGATTTCCTGGCTGCACAGTGTGAAGCGCGCCACAAACACGAGGCCACAGTGTTACAAATGCATTAGCACACCCCCTCACCAAGGGCCCCAATCAGCATTCCTTCCTAAAAACACTCCATTCTTCCTGCCCATATTTGGGAGAGAGGGGTAGGGAATCCCTCGCGATGACTCATCGAGTTTCTCTGACTGTAAGGGGAGTTCACTGGATGGAATGAATATGACTTGTTCATTTATGAATTGAAGCAAACTCCCTGCTAAGTCATAAAGAAGGAGCATTTTTGTGTGCATTTTTAAATGGTGACTGCTTGCTACAGCAAAACTGGTTTCTGTTGCTTTGTTGGCAGAATACAGCAGGGTCCAGTAAATGCCAAGTATATCTAGTAGGGGTCTAGTATGTACATGTAAGATTTATCTTTATAGTATGACTGTATAAGCACTATTGAGTGGTGAAGGTATGATGTCTCTTTGTAGGCCAACCGGCAGTTAGCATTGCACTGGTTCCTTCGTCAAAAACCCAATAGGATTTTTCCATAGGCTTTTGGATTGTCGCAAAAAACAAGCTTTGTGATCAACACAAGTTTATGATACTTACACGTTTTGTCCATCAAGATCATTTTTGCAGATAAACACAACTTTTATGAATTTTGATGCCTAAATGCAGTCTGCAGAAGTAAAAAGCTAAAGGTAGGCTATAAACGGACTATACCACGGTCCCACAATTTCAGCGTCACCATCACTAAACTTCTGACAACTGTTTTTATCTAAAAACATTTTCCCAGAACGTTTGAGTTAGACTAGTTTATAAGAGCACAATTATGAGCATAATGAGGCTGTAAAAGCAGACTGAGCTTACCTTTTCAGCATGGTGACGTTTAATCTCCTCGACAGCCTCTGTAGTCCCATTTAGCCACTTGTTAGCAACCGCCTTTTCAAGACATGTTAGCTTCAAAAAATCAAGAGTGGTATAATACTGATGTATTTTATGTCGTAGAATAAAACGTGGAAGTGTCTTGAGCTTGTGTTCATCACCTTATTTCAGCCGTTTAACCAAATCCCATTAAAAAAACCCATTGACTTCGGGACGATGGAACCGGAAGTGCTCAAATGTTAACTCGCTTCTGCGTTTTGGCCTACACAGTGATTTCATACCTGCACCACTCTATAAATGTATATTATATAATGCTCTGTCACATGTATAATAAAAAAATTATATCTATATACTATAGTACATAATACCATCTAGTAAATAAATAAAAATCCTCTTTAGTAAGTAATATGATGCATAGTAAAAACTATAACTGTAAATAATACTATTAGTTTATAAGTAAAAACTAAATCATGTGTGTATACTTTATAATAATCTGTTTTATATAGAATTATACACTCTAAAAAATGCTGGGTTAAAAACATATATTCTGAATATTCAGAAATCATTCTAATATGCTGATTTGTGTTCAAGAAACATTTCTTATTATCATCAGTTTTGAAAACAGTTGTGCTGCTAAATATTTTTGTGGAAACCAAGATACTTTTTCCCAGGATTCTTTGATGAATATAAAGTTAAAAAGAACAGCATTTATTTAAAATTGATTTTTTTGTAACATTATAAATGTCACTTTTGATCAATTGAATGCATCCTTTCTGAATAAAAGCATTAATTTCTTTTAAAATATTTTACTGACCCCAAAACTTTATATTTTACATTGCTAAAGTGTTTTCCTCCCATACATATAGAAATAAATGTTGCAGGAAAAACATTGCCAGTTTGACTTACAGTTGTCTGCATTAGTGCACAGTGTTCACTTCTGGAGCAAATATCTCCAAATTCTTTTGTATGTGAACATGTTTACATCTCAATAACTGAGTCACATATTCTGTCCTTTCCAGACCTAAAAAAAATTAATCCTACGATTACGACAGAAGGTAAGTACAATCCTGAATGCTCTTTTTCTCTCTCTCTCTCACTCTCTCTCTCTCTCTCTCTTTCTGCCTCGCTCTCTCATTTTGCACACTTCACTTCTTCCACTGTTAACCATAGTGGATTCAAACACAAACAAACAAGCAACGCTAATGATCACAATCACCACTAATTTGGAGGCCCAGCTCTCCTCCCCCACCCTCTTCTCCAGGACGTGCTTCATCCCAGAAACCCTTGGGGCTCCAGATGGATGTAGTGGCTGTCGTGAAGAGGAGAAAAGGACAGAGGAGGTGGTTGATGTTTCTGGAGAGAGTGCAGATCTTTTCTCTCTTTTCTTTGAAGTGAATTTTCTAGATCTTTATTTATCTAGATCTTTGAGTTTGCAATGTGTCATACTGCATGCACAAATCCTGACCTGAGACCAGTGTAAAATTGCCCCAGCCAAAAGCATAAACAGAGGACGGAGGAGGGCAATGGAGGGAGTGTCAGAAGTTGTTGTAATTGGTGTAAGTTTGGAGGGGTTGTAGCCACGCTGCTGGGTTTTAAAAGAGTGTGCAAACGGAGCCCTGTCATTTACCAGACGCCCGTTGGGCTGGGCTGTGTGAACGCAACTCACAACTGTTCTCTAATTAACTCCTGCTCAGAGAGAGAGGGGGAGAGAGAGAGAGAGAGATGAAGCACTGCTCTGCCAAAGCTGACTAAATACAGGAGAAAAGAAAAACACTCAGTTTGGCTGCAGTTTGTTTGATTCAGCAAAGTTCACGGTGAAAGTTAGTGCATGCATTGTCGGGTTGAGATTCCCACATAAGTGCAGCAGTGTTTCAACTTTAAACAAACAAAGAATCACAGCATATTCTAGCATTTCCGGCCCACAAGAGCTGAAAGAGTGGCCGTTAACACTTTATTTTAGAGTGTCCTTGTTACACATTATATGTAGAAATAACTTTGTAAATAAAATGTGTATAATTATATGCAACTAACCCTAAACCAAATCTTAGTCCTAACCATGAGCCTATAAGTTAATGTTATTAATTAATATTACTCAGTACTTGAAGGGTTAAATATCCCATGATTTACTCACCCTCAAGCCATCCTAGGTGTAATTGACTATATGACTCTGATTGTGTTTGTCTGAAAGATGAAAGTCATACACCTAGGGTGAGTAAATCAATCATTTTCATATATGGGTGAACTATTCCTTTAAATGTATAATTACACTGTAACAAGAACACCTTAAAATAAGGTGTAACCTAGAACAGGGTGGAAAGTATTACTTGGTTACAAAATCAAAACGTTCAAAACAAACAGATTCACTCAAATGAATCAGACTTCTCAAGTTGTGATTTTTTTTTTTTCGCCACCCACTACAGTGCTGTTTGCCTAAACAATGCTAAAACAAATACTAACCCCTAACCCTTATCTATACCCTCACCTTAAAGGGATAGTCCACCCAAACAGTTTTTGTTCCCATTGGCTGTTAGATTTTTTGACCATACAATGGAAGTCAATGGGAACAGAAACTGTTTGGTTACCATCATTCTTCAAAATATCTTCTTTTATGTTCCACAGAGGTAAAAAGTCATACAGGTTTAGAACGAAATGAGGGTGAGTACATCGCTACTTATTAGCGACTTTTCCACTGTCGGGACAGTGAGAGCCATGGCGGGGCCAATAGCTTTGGACCTCGAGCACCGTTTCCACTGACGGGCCATTAGCCCCGCAGCACTGCCCTAAAGCCCGCCTTTAACGCGCCTCCATAGAACAACATCACATAAACCTCACCATTTCACCTGCTGACTGAAAACTAGCTAGATCTCGAAATGAGCATGACAGAAGCAAACTCTTTACTTAAATATTCAAGACTCCAGAATCGATTTTTGACAAATGATTTGCAATAAAAATATTACAGTGACAGTAATTCATTAATTTGTGTCATGAGTGCACATCAATAATTCTGAATCAATCTCGCATAAATAAGAGAACACGCATACTTATTAAATTGCAGCTGCTTGCAATCACAGGAATGCACAAAACAACTCCATTAAGGCTTTTAAGGCCAAAGATTTACACATTTAGAAAAATATTGATGAAGTATATGTTTACGTCACATTTCTTTAGAAAGAATGAGCATTTCTATTAATTACCCACTAAATTATGTGATCTGAGATGGTTTGAATGGTCTCTCCTGCCCCCTGTTATCCTTTCAGCCGGAGCAACAGAGGGAGCTCGTGAGCAGAAAACAGGATTTATGAGTTAACCAGAGTATACGTAATTCATGACATACATGGTATTTTCCATAATCATATGTGTATTTATTATCGCAATGGTTAGCATAAGTAGCATTTAGCATCGCTGTAGCAATGCTAGAGGTTCAAACTAACTTTAATATAAAAAATAAACAAACAACAAAACGAAAGTAAAGCGACAGCCCCTCACAGACGACTGCCGCACAAACATAAACAAAACATAATGTAAAGTCCAGGCCTGGTCCTCTCTCGTCTTGCACTGTTGTCACTTGAGACCGGTGTGGCATTCCCACGGCTCTCGGCCCTGCCCTGCTTGCCACAATTGCATATAAATAAATTTCTGCCACATATACGTTAATCAGAATCCCCATCTGATCACAGTCAGAAGTTATTTCAAACACCCGCTGGTGTCTGAAAGTGAGTTTTGAGTCTTAAATGTCTTAAATGTTGAGGTTAGCAGGTAGCCTGATATGAAAACGTGGGGAATGAGCAGCGGTGTTGACCCTCTCCCCAACTTAGATAAAATCTGCCTTTGTTCATGACCACTTCTCAAGCCCCAGTTGGCCTGCTTTGGACCAAGGTATTTGTTGGGCAAAAAAACGCCTGGCCATTGGCCCTGAAGAAGCCTCGAGGAAGCCTGATCAAGCCCCAGAAGTGAGAGCAGAAACGCGACTGGCCCTGGTACGCACTAGCATGCTCGCTTTTGGCCCAACAGTGGAAATGTGGCTATTGGAAAAAGTAGCTTGTTATGGGAAAAGTTGGTTCTACCAAACATTTAAATTCTGTCATTGTTTACTCAGCCTTTTGTCATTCCAAACCTGCATGACTTTTTTCCTCTGCAGAACATAAAAGAAGATATTTTAAAGAATGTTGGTAACTAAACAGTTTTGTTTCCATTGACTTCCTTTGTCATTTTTCTTGAAACAACTGAAGTCAATGGGAACTGAAACTATTTGGTTACCAACATTCTTCAAAATGTGTTCCACAGAAGAAAGTAAGTAACAACATGAGGGTGAGTAAATAATGACAGAATTAAAATTTTTGGGCGAACTGTTGCTTTAGCGAAAGGCCCATGCTAACCGAGAGTGAAGCTAAATCATATTTAGTCTGTTTTTCACAACCCTTTGGGATCTGGTAGGAATCAGTTTAAGTCTTTTCTTTCACACATGCACACTCTTCAGAGTGATGTCATTCCTGCTGGGGTATTCAGCAACTCCCCTGGCCCATGTTAGGCTCGGGATCAAGCTGGCCAGTGTCAAGCTTTCGTCAAACGTACACGATATGCATTAACTACATCAATGAGGCTAAAAGCTGTTGAAGTCAAGCTCTGTTCAGCAGACAAATGAATCAATCCAGTTCATCTGACAGACACGGGCCTCTCTTTAAGAACTATTGTGGGACAGAGTGACAAGAAAACGCTTTGTGTTTGATTGACACAAGGCTCGCTGGCCTCACAATGAATGGAGAGGTCAGAGGTCAAACTCAGGCCTCCATCTATAGCCACTTGCAAACGAGATGAGCTCTGTCGGGTAACACTGTCACCACGATTTTAGCATAGCGAAGAATGACCGCCTTTGTTCTGACACCGAGAGAAAGACAGAGAAAACGCTGCATCTTTTTGGGGCATAAGAGGCCCTTAGTGTTCCTGTTCGAGCACTATCCCTTCTTCCATCTTTTTCACTTTCTTTCTTATCACTCCTTGTTAACAAGTGCAAACATTTTCATATCAGAGCTCCTGTATGGATTAGCATTAGCATAGTAGCTCAGAAACAGACTAAATGGGAGAGATTTTTTTAAAGGATACATACTTTTTTGACGGGACTGTTTGTGTGTGTGTCTGTGTGGTCCTGGTAAATCCTACATTATGGGGACAAAATGTCCACACAAAGATGGCAATATCCAAAATCCTAGTCTTTTTGGCCCCCATGAGGAAAACAGCTTATAAATCAAGTGATGTTTTTGACAATGTAAAAATGCAGAACGTTTTCTGTGATGGGTAGGGTTAGTGTAGGAGGATAGAATATACAGTTTGTACAGTATAAAAACCAATATGTCTATGGAAAGTCCCCATAAAACATGGAAACAGAATGTGTGTGTGTTTGTGTGTGTGTATGTTTTCAACCTAGTCATAAGTTGGGGAAAAATTGCCTTCAGAAGAAAGGTCGTCTGAGGTTAACTAAATCGGTCAAAGTGAAAAGTGATTTGCATGTGGAAAAAATTATTTTTGTTTTTTTCAAAAAATATTCTCTCTTTTTTTTCGTGTTAAGGTTTTGGTACTAATCATAATTAGCTTTATTTAAAAAGTTTGGAGTCTTTAAGATTTTTTGAATATTTTTGAAAGTAGTCTCTTATGCTTACCAAGATGTAATTTATTTTATCAAAAATACAGGAAAAACAGTAATACTGTGAAATGTTATTACCGTTTTAAACGACTGTTTTTCATGTCAGCCATTGTTCCAGTCTTCAGTGTTACATGATCCTTTAGAAATATTTGTAAAAAAAAAAATTTTATTGTAACAGCGTAAAAGTGCCTATTGCCACTTTTGAACAATTTAGGCCATCATTGCTGAATAAAAGTATTAATTTCTTTAAAAACATAAAAATAAAATCTTACTAAGCCCAAATTTCTGAACAGTATTGTAAGTTACATGTGATTTGTTTTGGTGTTTGTATAAACTTAGCAATATGTGATCTATAATGAAAAAACTAAGAATGAAGAGGGGGATTTTCCAAAGAAATTATAATAAAAAAAAATCTATAGTCCATCCTTTATTATATTTCCACAGACGTCTCATTTTGGCATTTCCATCCACAGGCGAGACCAAAGCATTCCAGCAGAAATTCCCTGAACTCTTCAAAGCCTTGACCGTAACTCTGTGGTCAGAGTCATTTATACCTTGAAGAGTTTAAATGTTTTTGGAGCACCACATATTAATGATAAATGCTTTAGTTTACTAGCTGCTTGTGTTACTGAACTTCAAAGCAGTCTGGATTACGTTCTCCTCCTCGCTTCGCTTTCCTTCCCTCCCCTCGACTTCCCTCTCTCTTCCCCTCTCCCCCCTCCCGGCTGGAATTCTGTGTAATTAGCATGCCGTTAATGGTCCGTGCGATTAGAGCCTTTTAGATAGTGAGGTTTTACACATTGGCCCAATCTAATCACTAACAGGCGTGTGGATTCGTTCATTTGAACCATGTGCAGAAGTTGTGGAGACTGAGAGAGAAGGTCAGATACTGTTTAGTAAAGTGTAGACATGGTTGCCCTGGTTCTCAGACAACATGGTATTTTTCACAGAAGAATTACAATGGAAGGTGGAATTTGGGTATTTTCTATGAAAAATCCTGACTCTTAAATTGAAAGAACAGAATGACATAGCACCGATTCTATCTGACTTGGTCAAAATTATATTGTTCATCAGGATTATCTATATTTATATATATATATATATATATATATATAGAGAGAGAGAGAGAGAGAGAGAGCAAGAGAATGGTGCGGGATGACATATTTTTGTAGGCCAAGCGGGAAGTTGGCATCACCCTGGTCCAATAGGATTTTTCCATTTGCTTTTGGATTGCAGAAAATAAGGTCTGTTACTCAGCAAAAGTTCATGATTCTTACATGTTTTGTTCATCGTGATAATCTTCACAAATGAACACAACTTTTATGAATTTTGAAGCGTAAATACAATCTGCAGAAGTCAAAAGCTAAACGTAGGCTTCAACGTCACCATCACTAAGCTTCCGACAACTCTTTGTTTAAAAACATTTTCCCTGAAAGTTTGATTTATAATAGTTTGCTAGAGGGTGATTATAAACACAATGAGGCTGTAAAAGCGGACTAGTGAGATGATTTTACCTGTGATGAAGTTTAATGTCCCCGACAACCTCTGTAGTCCCATTTAGCCACTTGTTAGTAACCACCTTTTACAAGACAAGAGGATATTACTAGCCTGGTTTCCAGATTTGCGCAAAACTTTTACAATAATTTCTAAATGTCAATAAAAAACTATTGCAAAATGATTTTTCCTCTCGCGATAAGTCATTCCAAAAATCATGGCAACAGATGTTGGTAGGTTTACATATATCCCAGCCACCAGCACTAGCCATTATTTTTAATCGGAGGAGACGTAGGCGTGTTATCCAAGCATTGATGGCAAGGAAAGCCCTTGGGCGCGGCCACATATCTGTTTCAAGGTCTTGATAAATTGTGACATTTCTTTGTTAAAATCCAGTATTTCTGTAATTCTTTTTTCTTTAATTCCATCTTTAAAGAATGCTTGTGTGACTTTTACGTAGGTCAGGTGACCTGTAAATGCGGAAAAAATATTCCATTGCAGTTCTGCGAAATATTCATTTTTCGAATTGCCTTAAAAACCACTTCATGCCAGCGTAAAAACTTGTTTGCAATATATGGGAATTTTTGCGAAATTGACGTGTTTCCATTGGGCGTATTTTCAATTTTCAATTTCAATTTGCGTAATTTGAATGTTAATGGAAACACAGCTACTGGTGTATTTTATATCATAGAATAAAACACGAAAATATCTTGAGCTTGTGTTCCCCACAGACCTTATTTCAGTCATTTAACCAAAAACCCATTGACTTCAGGAAGTGCTAAAATGCTAATTTGTTTCTGGGTTATGGCCTACAAAAATACGTCATCCCAGCAGCAGTCTCTCTCTCTGTCTCTCTGTCTCTCTGTCTCTCTCTCTCTCTGTCTCTCTCTCTGTCTCTCTGTCTCTCTCTCTCTCTCTCTCTCTCTCTCTATATATATATATATATATATATATATACACACAATTTTTATGGAGTAATTTTGTTCCAATAGTGTCAATATGGGAATGCATACAGACCAAATAAATGTGTTAAAAGATTTCATTATATGCCAACATTTGCTCAAAGCAGTATATACATTTTCAGAGCAGCTTTGCTTTCATTTATATTCATTTTTGATAACAGATTTTATATTGGTTCTTTTGACTCAGGGTGACAGATGCTGTAGAATCAGGAGTCCTGGCAGCGATACATCACCCTTTCTTCCGCTCACCGTATCTCTCTCTCTGTCTCCCTCTCTTTTTCCCTTTTCCCCCTGTCAGTCCAAAACCTCCTGCTCCCCTGCTTGGCCCAATCTGGAGAGAGTTAGTGCCATCCCAATGGACCAGGTCAAGCTGCTCTTTTGTGCTGATCTAGGATCAGCTGTGTTTTTTCCCAATCCTCACCTCATACACTTGAAGTGAGGCCACAAGACTGATCACAAAACAGTTTTAGGCAAACCCTCAAATCTCCGTCATGGATCAGCCGTTGTTCACAGTGTCACACTGAGAAGGACAAAACAGACTCTAGTTTTTATTGCTTTATACTCAGTGTACTGGTTGATTTGGTAACTTAAGGGAATAGTTCACCCAAAATGACAATTTTGGGTAACACTTTATTTTACAGTGTCCTTGTCACACATGTTACATGTCAGTAATAACTATAAATGATGCATAATTACATGCAACTAACCCTAAACCAAACACCAATCCTAACCCTATAGTAAGTACATGTTGTTAATTATTATTACACAGTACTTAAATGCATAATTACACTGTAACAGACACCTTAAAATAAAGTGTAACCCAAATCTGTTATCATTTACTCTCATAATCGAATTTTATGAGAGTAAGATCTGGTTTCTTGCAACACAAAATGAGACAAAAAGCAAAATGTTCACACTGCTCTTTCCTATGCAATGAAAGTCTATGGACACAGAAGCTTCAAACATAACAAATAATCTATGTTATTCAAGCACTATTTTCCAAGTCTTGTGAAGCCATATGATATAATTTTATGTGAGGAACAGAGTGACATTTAAGTGCATGCTTTTTATTTGTTGCAAATATTTAGAAAATGTGACAACAGCAGAAGAAATTTTTAACTAATAATGGCAAAAAATGTATCACACAAAGCTATTGCACGGCTTCAGGAACACATTGTATAAACTGCTTTTGGTGTACTTTTTATTATTTTTTGGTTATTTCTGGAGTTTGACACCAGCCCCATTCGGTTTCATTGCAGAAAAGAGAGACTAGACAACATTTAAAGATATAGTTCACCCAATAATGACAATTCTGTCATCATTTACTCACCTTCATGTTGTTGACTCTCTTTCTTCTGTGGCAGATGTTTTTTATTTTTTTATTATTTTTTTATTTTTGGTCCATACAATGGAAGTCACTGGTAAATGGTTTGGTTACAAACATTCTACAAAATATTTTCTTTTGTGTTCCACAGGAATCAAAAAAGGTTTGGATTTTCTTTTACTGTTAAATATTTTACACTCATGATGACAATAACAACAATTACGATGATAATCATCTTTAAACTTTCTTTAAAAAATCTTTTTCATTGATAGTAATGAAAATGTAACTGTCCACAGGTTTTACCTCTTGTCACTCTTGTTGCTGTTTGTTTGTACAAAACTGAGGAAATGGTTAGCGAGGGACAGTACCACCCCTCCCTGTGTGTTTGTTTGCGTGCATGTGTGTGTGTGTTGACTGTTGGTCCGTATGGCAGAAGAGTGGCACTGAGAAATGTAATTAAACCAACCCACCCCCTCCCCATCACTATCTCTAAATCTATGTATCCTTCTCGCTCTCTTTTTTTCCTAATGTCCAGTGTCTCTCAATGTCTTCCCACTTTACTGTCCTCATTTGGCATACTGGCCTCATTATCTTATCATTACTTGTTTCTGATCAAACTTGGGGTTAGGGGACTTTTAAAATTCTTAAAGGGATATCGACAATTTAAATTCCACCATCATTTACTCACCCTCATGTTGATCCAAAGATATTTAGAATATTTAGAATACAATTTTGAACAACATTGTATAGACAAAACCAGTTGAAACATTAAATATCTTCTTTTGTGTTTAACTCACCCTCATGTTTTTTTTTTTAAAAATTGTTTTTTTATGTCCATACATTGGAAGTGTTGTTTTGGACCCCATTGACTTTCATTATATAGAAAATCACTGTTAAACATTCTTTAAAATATATATTTTTGTGTGTTTTACTCACCCTCATGTTGTTCCAAAGATATTTTATATCCATACACTGAAAGTCAGTGCAATCCAATGTTGTTTTAGGCCCCATTGACTTTTCAAAACTGTTGAAACGTTCTTCAAAATATCTTCTTTTGTGTTTTACTTATCCTCATATTGTTCCAAAGATATTTTGAAGAATTTTTTTGTTTTTTTATGTTCATACAGTGAAAGTAAATGGAGTCTATTGTTGTTTTAGACCCCATTGACTTATAGAGACAGTTGAAGCAGTCTTCAAAATATCTCATTTTCTGTTTCACAGAAGAAAGAGAGTCATAGACTTACAATGAAGGATGGACATGAGCTGTGTATAAGGACTAGACAATGGACTCTTTTGCATGTAAGCAACCATCAAGAACACCCTAGCAACCACATACCTACTAACACACTAGAAAACAGTCAACACACCTTTGTAACCACATAGCAACGCCCTGGCAACCATACACAACACTTGAGCACTGTGACAGTGACTTCTGCACAGGCAAGGACTAGTTCGCTTCCATTGTTGTCTTCTTTGTCCATTTCTTCCATCCCTCTTTCTCTGTTCCTCGCTCTCTCTTTATCTATCATTCTTGCACGGATGAGTGAAGCAGCACCTTCTCTGTTAGGGTGTGTGGAGAGAGAAAGAGAGGGATGCAGGCAAGGAGGAGGAGAGGGGGGCAGTGATGACACTGCATGGTGAAGTCATACTCCATGACATCATCCTCTGGAGCAGAGCCAGGAGAGCCAGCAGTCTCTCTCTCTCTCTCTCCCTCTCTCTCTCTCATCCTCAATCTCTTTCTCCCTCTTTACACGCTCTTTCAGAAGGAGCTGGAGTAAAACTCTAGGAGCCTTTTGTTCCCCCAATCCCCCACCATAAACAGCAGCCCCCTCCGTCTCTGTCTCCCGGTCTCGCTCCCTCTGTCTGTCTGTCTGTCCCTCTCTTGTAGAGCCTCAGGGCTTGTGCTTGTAGATGAGTTCTGGCTGCAGCACGATCGATACAAACACGGCAAGTTGTGTGTCCCTGGTTCCCCTCTGTCTACACACACAGACACTCAGTTCATTTACTACTCGCTTTTATGCAACATGTGGTTTAGAGCTCAGCAGTTTGTGAAGTGCTGAAGTTCTTGCACACAGACTCTATTTGTAAATGAAATGTCTATGATTAATGTTAAAGATTCCTGCCTCAGTTTTTCGGGGGATAATGTGAGCGAAGCTGGCCGGTGCAAAAGCTGCCGCCACGATGCCAGGGTGTTTGCGAGGGCATTGCTTAAGTGTTCTGAGTGATTGACCATATTCAACCACACAGAATACACTTGCAACCAAATGCCCAAGACATAAGAGTTCACCCCCAAGCCTCTAGGATTTTTTTTTTTTCAGGCAAAAAAATAATATCTGGTCGTTTATAAATGCAATCATAAGCTCCATAGCACAACTGGTATAAGGCGAGTTACACGCCTAAGCTCAGTCTAGGGTTTTGTTAAAACCCTAAATATGCGAAAGAGTGATGTTTGCCTTTGCAAACATACCTAATAATAATTATTGTTGTGGCAAATAAAACAATAGATCTGTTAGATAACTCTGACTCTGCATGTGTGCACAAAGAAAAAGATCAACATATATAGTCAATATTTTTCATATATCATGTAATGTTATCAATAAATGTTTATTGAATGCATTGATTCTTCTGTTGTCATTTGCCCACATTTTGTGCCATTGTCTTCTTTAGTACCAGTAGATGCAAATGAAGAGCTCATGAAATCGTTGAAAGAAATGTAGGGTTACTTTTACTACATTTACACTATAATGTCCAAGTTATTTTTTATCAAATAAGTGAATATTTTTTTCATTTAATTTATTTAATCTCTTTATAGTTTTTGTTTTCTGTTGATTGTGCACATTAATGAAAAAAAACTGTACATTTGGGTACGTGAGACATTGTTTCTCTGATTTAAATTCTTATATAAATACACTTTTGCTACATTCAAAAGTTTGGAAATGTATATTTTCAGAGTATAGCAAAAATGTAGTCTCTGAACTAAAAAAAGTGTTACTTTGCATAAAGATAATGATTTAGAATAATTAGTTACTTTTATAGTTTAAAAGGATGCTGAGGTGTATGCTGTTATATTGTTTAAATGTGATTTCAGGCATCATCATCAGCCCTCTTTACAAAATACCGCCCTCCAAAGACATGTCAACAAACCTGAACATGCAGAGATAATTTCTGATTGGCTAGTTTTCTGTAACAAACTTACAGAGCCAGGAACTGTCACAGATACATTCTCATGACACCTATTTCAGTCAGGTATGATAATTTTATGCATGATATCAAGCTTACAGTTCCTTTAAATATGTGTTTGTTTTCGTTTGATCCACCTCTCGTGAATTTGACATAATGAGTAGCGTGTTCACAATATCAGCACAGGGACCATGCTGTCAAACCTGTTCGTCAGAATGCACTTGCAGAACCAGATCACCAAGGGCACTTCCATAGAGACCTGTTTTTTACAATGGCCTCTATAGCAATAGAGTCACCAAGCACAGTTTGTGCTGCCTTTATGTGATAATTTGTGTCACCTGCACAAGATTCCAAAAGTTGTTTTTTTTGCAGCAATGCCATAGAACCATTTTTGTTCACCTTTCAGTGAACAGTTCTTAAAAGAACCATTTTATAATCTAAAGAACCATTTTCCACTATAAAGAACCTTATGTGCATTGAAAAGTTTCCATGGATGTTAAAGGTTCTTCATGAAATCATATAGATGCCAAAAAAGAGCCTTTATTTTTAAGAGAAAGACAGAAAAAATAGAAATACAGATAATAAAAATAAATATATAACAAATAGACAATATACAAAATAGACAATACAGGTCATATACAATGCAAGGAAATGTAAATAAGAAAGTGTAATTTCAGACCACGCTACGGTACAAACTCTCACAAACCTGTAATTTCGTTTCGAAATGTCCGGCTGCTTTCTGCAAATATAATGATAGAGAGAAAGAGAGAACGTGCTCAATGTGTTGTGTTTAAAAAGTAGAGCCAAGATCTGAATAAGATCACATGGGGGGCAACAGGCTCGAACACAGAGCTCATCAATAAGGCTCTTGTTAATGGTAACCGCTCTGAAACATCAAATAAGTCAAATGCTGCACATAGAACAGCAATAATGAGGCGGTTATGAGACAAGATTACGCAAGACAACCCAGATGTGCTTGTGCACACAAAACAGAGCATTTACAATCAGTGCAGACATGAAGATTTGATGTGTATAATAATACATATAAAATGTATTTTGATGTTACATATAAAACCTTTAAAATATTAATATAAAAAGTCTGAATGTGTGTAATAATAATACTAATAATAATTTAATTTAGTATATTATTGACTATTATAATGCACTTAAATGTAATTATGTATACTAAAATATTTGTATAGTGATAATGATAATAATAATGATCATTATTATTTATATTATTATGCATTATTCCTTTAGTGTATTATTAGTTCACTTTTGAGCTTGGTGTGAATCAGTCCTGATGGTGAGTCAAAAAAAAAAAATGTGTGGTACACACAAGGGCAAAAAAGCCACAGCTAAAAAAATGTATGTATTTCCACATAAATTTGGATGAATCAATAATGTAGCATAATAGCACCTCATTTATTTCCACTAATGATTTGTCAAATGGACGTTCATGAAAAAGCTTGCATTTGAACATTCTTAGAAACGGAAAAGAATAGGGAAAAATCTCATTTCTGTGTGTGTGTGTGTGTATGTGTGACTCATTATTGATTGTGACTCATGGGTGCAGTACTTTTGGATGAAGAGCTTTCAAAAATAAACGTACACAGTGCACAATCCATGTCACAGTTAGCAACGCATGTCAATGCATTTCTAACTTTTATCACTCAAACATGATTTACAGTCAAGTTGCAAGTTGCTTATCTCTCTGTTTGCTTCATATCAGCATTTCAACCAGCGTCAGTCCCGTTAATTAGCATATCCGCAGGTTCACACTGTCTGGTCTCTCCTCATGTTTTGATGTGTTGGATGCATGTGGGAGGAAAGGCAACAGGGTGTGCATGTGACCAGTAGAAGAGTGTGTATCTGAAGTGCTGCTGGGTGAGTACAAAGGGACATTTACGCCTGTGTCCACCGAACACAAAGCAGAGCCTTCAGTCTGCAGGCTGGAGAGAACTGGAGGGGCGATGATCACCCCCTCCTACTCTCAGACTTAGCTCATCATCCACACCTCTCTCTTTCTCTCTGTTTTAATCCCTAATGTTGGTTCTGGTCCATCATGGAGCAGTGCATTCACCACATATTCATAGCTACACACACACACACACACTCATCCTCACTCCCCCATCCCTTTGACTGACAACACAAAGCAGTTGTGGACATTTTACACAGTGAGCGGCAGTCGCACAACGAGTCGATAAAGTGAAACTAGAAAAGTTCATCAGGATTGTCTTGACAGATCCTTGCTTGAAATTTTAACATAAATAAATATTATAACTATTAATACTATTCTTATTTTTTATGGAATATTGCAGTATTTTTTTATATAAATAATTCATCCATGCACTTTTTTTTTTTTTTTAAATATCTATGCCCTTGTAATTTTTAATCAAAGTAACTTCCCCTCCCTCTTGCAGTGACATCTTTTCTCTGATGACGTGTTTACTGGTGTGAGGGCGGGACAACCTGTCACACACATGAGATCCACCAATAGCAAACCACAACCATCCAATCATTTCCCCACAGACAAAATCAAGTCCCGCCCTACATTTTTCACTCGTGTATATACACTTGCCAAAAATATTGGGACACCCCTCCAAATATCATTGAATTCAGGTGTTCCAGTCACGGCCACAGGTGTATAAAATCAAGCACCTAGGCATGCAGACGCTTCTACAAACATTTGTGAAAGAATGGGTCACTCTCAGGAGCTCAGTGAATTCAAGCGTGGTACCGTGATAGGTTGCCACCTGTGCAATAAATCCATTCATGAAATTTCCTCACTACTAAATATTCTACGGTCAACTGTTAGTGGTATTATAACAAAGTGGAAGCAATTGGGAACAACAGCAACTCAGCCACGAAGTGGTAGGCCACGCAAAATCACAGAGCGGGGTCAGCACATGCTGAGGTGCACAGTGCGCAGAAGTGGGTTGGGTTGTTGGGTTGAGTATCTTGTGTCGGTAATAATCGCATTCGGGGGGGTGGGGTGTGGGTTGGGTTGTTTGGTTGTTGGGGGGAGTTTCTTGTGTTGGTAAAAATCGCGTTCCGGGCGGGGGCACCGCGGCGCGATGAAAAGGGCACTTTCACTTTTACTTTCAAAGGGGCAGGGACCTTGTGGAAACTCTTCCCAGAAGAGTTGAAGCTGTTATAGCTGCAAAGGGTGGACCAACTCCATATTAAACCCTACGGATTAAGAATGGGATGTCATTAATGTTAATGTAAAGGCAGGCGTCCCAAAACTTGACAATATAGTGTATGTCACAATAGTGAAAAAAAGTCAACCTTTTCTGTATATGATTTCCAATTTTACTATTTCGTTGACATCACAATGGTACTCCAAAATTATTTTAAAAACTTTACAGCTCAAATAATTTTAAACAAAAGAATAAATGTAAGTGCTTGTATAAAATTGTAAGCTTCACATTTCTGCTTTTAAATGATCCAATAATTGGCACCACTCACTTTTATTTTTATTTTTAAGAAAATAGGGACAAGTCAAAATTATGAAATAATTCTTAGTGGTTAAAAGGGTTAGACAGACAGACAGAGTGGCAGTCACTAACTAAGCCATCAAGAGAATTTAATCTGGAATCTGCTAGCCATTTATGCACGTGTGAAAGATACAACAAAACCCTGAGTCAGCTTTGTATTTGTCAGAGGTGGTCTCACTGATTTTACCCACTGTCCTCCACATGGCTGTGCTGTGGGCTGCTGTTAGCCTCAGTATTGTGGTTCTGGAGTCACACATGCTGACCCTTGATTAGCCTGGACCTGCATGTGACTTTCCTTCCTGATCAGGAGATACTAATCAACGCTGCTCACAAAGTGAGTATGAAAAGCACAGTTCATTAACAGAGAAAACTCACTACTAAATAAGATATGCTGCTGTTCTCAGTCAATTTTGGAGCAACAGGACTTGCACACCAATTCTGATAGAATAGAACATTTGGAAATTTGTGATCAAGATAATAAAATTGAGGTGTATCTATAAGGCTTATAACACACTTCCTTACAGTTTGAAAGGGATAGTTTACCCTAAATGCAAAGAGAGAGAGTTATTTGATGAGAATTAAAGCAATTATTAGTGCAATAGGCTATAGTGTGACCTCTCTGTACAGTTATAGTCAAGTCATAACTAGCCCACAAAGGCCCTTCAAGTATCATTATAAAGACACAGGTTATAGAATATATGACCTTTGACCTCATTCCTATACAGTGGTTGTTTTGTTTTAATGGCAACCAGGCAAACTCAAAAGTCTGCCACTATAATTATCTCTCTCTCTCTTTTGTTGTGTGCTAGAGTGGGTTGCAGGCTGATGGAGGGTGATTCAGTCTGAACTAAATGACTGCTCTAACAGAACGGCACCAGTGACCTTATGGAAGCATCATCATCTCACCCTGTGGCCATCTGGTAGTGTGATTCTCTCTCTCACACACACACTCACACATCCACCTCTCTCTAGAAAGCATGCATGCTCACACACCCTTACACAAACACAGTGCCATAAACGTGTGAGCTCATATACATGAGCAAGAACAAAAACACATGCTTACACACTAATATTTTCTCTCCCCCTTGAAGGCATGCACACACGCTTAGATAAATTTGCAAGAACAAAAACATATGCTTATACACTAGCATAAAATCACGTATGTATGTATATACATTTTGATTGATGTATATACATTTTGATTCACATTTATATACAAGTATGTAATTAAATATTGCTTACTGAGGGTGAGTAAAAGTCAAATGGTAAAGGAATATTACTTTCAACAATGAAACTTTTGTTATTATACTCACCTTCATGTTGTTCCAACCTGTATGTTGTGAACATAAATGTTAATGAACATAAATGCCTTCCAAATTCAAGATATGTGGGCAAAAAATGCCCCTGCACAATTAATCTAAAACGATTACAATTGTCTCGATTATAGTGAAATGTGTGATTGCACAAGATTTAGCTCTGCTCCCGTTTGCAAAGATTTCTTTTCTCTTTTCTTACCCATTTTTTTTTTTGCAGCGTTGTGCATTATAACCTATCACAGGCTATCTGTTGAACACATGACTGGAATGGCCAATCAGAGACGTTTAGATTAGCTACTGGTGAAGAAGAAATCCACTGAAAACGTTAGAGGTTTTTTCAGCGTGCGCTCTGACAGAGTTCTGCAGTTTTGCGAATTCTCTCATTATAAACATCATAAGTGTAGATACGATGCAAATAAGAGATTCATTTGGCGGTGTAGATAGCTTCATTTTCTTTTAGCGGGAGTTCTTAAGAGAGACCCGGTTCAGATGACTTATAGGCCTAAGTTGAATGGACTACTTAAAGGGATAGTTCACCCAAAAATGAAAATTATCCCATAATTTACTCACCCTCAAGCCATCATAGGTGTATATGACTTTATTTTTTCAGATGAACACAATCAGTTATATAAAAAAAAATGCCCTGTCACTTCCAAGCTTTATAATGGCAGTGAATGGTAAATTAGATTTTGAAAGTCGAAAAAGGGCATCCATCCATTCTAAAAGTAATCCACATGGCTCCAGGGGGTTAATAAAGGCCTTTTGAAGCGAAGCGATGCGTTTTTGTAAGAAAAATATCCGTATTTAAATCTTTATAGCCTAAAATAACTAGCAGACGAACGTGTGCAAGTCGACTTGCGCCAAAAGAGAAACTTGTGATGCGATGTATGACGTAGGATGAAGGAGTAGCGGAAGGTTTGACGCCTCCCGTGGTTCAAACAAATAGTGCTGGGCAACAAACTCGAGCTCCTCTTCTCTTATATCAAAATCCTCTGACATTTCTCTTTAAAAAATCTTGTTTTAGACTTCTAATTCATGACTGGTGTTTTGTTTTGCTCTGTCTGCTGCGCTTCCACATTCATCAATGTATCATGCATCAGATCAGAGTTCACTCTTTTGCATATGCTCAGCTGCCGGAAGCTAGTTATGGTAGGCTATAAAGATTTAACTATGAATATTTTTCTTACAAAAATGCATCGCTTCAGAAGGCCCCCTTGAGCCGTGTGGAGTACTTTAAGAATGGACGGATGCAATTTTTTTGACCTTCAAAATCTCATTTACCATTCACTTTCATTATAAAGCTTGGAAGAGCCAGAATCCGTGGTAGAAAATATCACAGAGAATTTTGTTTTCCATTGATAAAAATAACAGCATGTGGGTTTGGAAGTGGAACAACATGAGGGTGAGTAAATTATGACAGAACTAGATTTTTCTCTGAACAATTCTATAGGGGTTCTAATGTTAACAGGCAAATGGGACATTCATTCATTGAATATCAGAAGAGGAGACTAAAAAGGCATATTAGAGATCAAGTTCTAATTATGGCATCTTTTAGATCTGCTAAGTGGTCATTTCTGTTTCATAATTCATATATTCATATATTAGATGTACACATGTGCTATTCCAAGCACAAAGAGTCTCTGAATTCATTCATAATTCATCTTTCATTTCTTACCGCCACCTATGCGCTTCTGTCCAGTTCAGTGGCTCCGCCAGAGTGTCTGCAGCTAGTAAAGTGTCATCATGTCTGGGTTGAAAACATGTTCGCAGGGTGAAGCGTTGTGTGGTTGGCAAGCCTCACCAGCAAGTGCAAATGATTCGGATGCCAGTAAAGCATGCCTTGATCCGCACCAGACACGCACACACAAACCTCTGCACTACAAACAAGCATACCTGCACATAAACTCTGATACATGCACATGGACACATGCACAAACATACGTGCACACAGCAGGTGCGCAAGAGTCCGGGTCCAATGGGCGAGTGGATCAGAGGAGGAGAGAGCAATATGTGAGGAGTGTAAGTCTCTGGTATTCACTCTCATTCGCTTGGAAGCTTTGTCATGCAGTCAGACAGCAGCTGGGCAGGGAGGTTACAGACAGCATGTGTGTGATTTAAACACGACTGCTGTGAGTTCAGTTTTAATTTAGCCAGTTCAGAAGACACAATTCTGAGTCAGAATTCACAATATAGCTAGGGAATTGTACACAGGTACTTGTTCCTCGATTGACCTACCTCTACTATGAAACAAAAAAGGATGATACAAAAAAGAAAAATCCTTAAAGGGATAGTTCACCCAAAAATAAAAATTCTGCCATCATTTACTCACCCTTGAGTTGTTCCAAACCTGTATGAATTTCTTTCTTCTGCTGAACACAAAAGAAGATATTTTGAAGAATGTCAGTTGGTGGGCCCCATTGACTTCCATACTAGTTTTTTTTCCATACTATGGAAGTCAATGGGGCCCATCAACCGTTTGGTTAGCCATATTCTAGTCTCACGTAGCCAGACCTTCAGACTGACGGCAGAAGATCTGGACTCTATCACAGCTTTCATTGGTCAAGGACCGGCCAAGAGGACGTTTGACTGACATGTAATGCAACCAATCACAGTTGGTTTTGTTCTGCGTCATGTTTAGGGGCTTGAAAATGTAAAGTCTGTGTATGTCCCTGCAATAACAGACCAGCGTGCATCTATAAATTATCCATTCAAGAACGTTGTTCAAGTTTACTGCAATAATGGAGCTGCAAACTTCACATACTTTTGAAAATCCAGTGCTTAGTTGATCCAGGTAAGCGCTCATTGTCACAGTTGTAAACACAATGGTGTTCTTCTTCCACGAGGGGGTTTGTCGTCACGTTTCTAGGCAGACCATTAAAGAACGCAACACACTCCTCTTGCAGACATCCTGTAGAATTCAACCAATCAGATGACGACTTTGAAACTCCTGAAGTGTTTTCAGATAAGTGTGCCATATGCATCAGACATTCAGCCAACGGTCCGTGGGCGTGAGGTCTACGGCTGAGACTAGCCATATTCTTCAAAATATATATTTTTGTGTGTTCAGCAGAAGTAAGAAATTCATACAGGTTTGAAACAACTTGAGGGTGAGTAAATGATGACAGATTTTTTTCATTTTTGGGTGAACTATCTCTTTAAGCCTAACGCTAAAATCCTAAAATTTGATGGAAATTTTCTTCCAGAACCTGCAATTCCTCCAGAATTTTCTTCCAGAACCAGAACGTCGCAAAGAGAGCAAGTTGATGTCTTTGATGGTCGCTAATTTTATTAACCACAAACTCTCAAGTTGCTTTTTTTCTGTAGATTTTATTTACTTATTTTACTGTTACAAATTTTGTTTGCATCATTGTCAGGTTTCTTGGCCTGTGGCTGTTTGCACTCAGACATTAGATCACACACTCAAAATCTTTCTTCATAAACTCTTGTTGATACATTTAGGACAGTTTCTATTTCATTTTTATTTTTGCAACAAACATTTTTTCTAAGCTACGGAGTGAATTATGGAAGATGCGATGATGTAAAAATAGTTTATATTCTTTATTTTTGTTCTCTCTCACCCTCTTTTTATTTCTTTCCTTTTTTTCAGAGGTTATACACTGCACTGTAAAAACAATAAAATTGTTCCACTGTTTGCTGCTGTTTCTACCTTATCTGACCGTTAAAATGATTTAGACATTTTATATTTTTAAACTGTTTACATTTATATTTACATGTATTTATTTTACTTGAATAAGCTCATTGAAAAGTTATCAAAGTGACCATTTCCCAGTTTAATATCTCTGATCTATTTCAGGCCCAGAAAATAAGAGGCAGATTTGGAATTACTGTGGTTATACTCATTAATTTACACAATGGCAAATTCACAAACTCATGAATACTTTCATGGGCCTGTCTATCTCCTTGATTTTCAAACACAAGTCCTGCTGACACCTCAAGGCCTCTCCTGAACCATCTGCCATGAGAGAAGCCAGGAAATTAGGTAGATTAAAGTAAAATTAAGGATAAAAACCAATTTAGGCATGGTTATTGAATGCAGGATTGGTCTGTACATATGCGGTGTGTTAATTAGCAATTACATTACATTTTTTATTTTTGTTTACTATGCATGGTGAAGAGTATTCAGCCAATTGAGTCAGAATATATTTTTGGGCATAGTATTTAGTACACACACACACACACACCCTTCTGAATTCCCCTCTGTGGCCATTTTCTTGTTTGGTTTCACAGGGCAGTCGAGAGAGCCTGGATACAGTGAGGATCTGTGAGAAGAGGCAGAGGGATATGTAATCGAAGAGGGCAGCAACTCTTTATAAATAGGCTTGGGTCACTATCATTGTAAAGTGAGGAGGAATCTGATCCTAGATCAGTTTGCCCAGACTTTCATGAACACGGGCACACCCAGGATGAACCCAGAGAGGTGCAGACAAACATTTTGCTTGATGTAAGGGAGAGACAGGGAGCATGAGGGATGGATATGAGGTTATAGATAGACAATCTGTGGGTGAGGGACAGCCTCACTTCTTTTAAATGTTCTTCTATGACAGGTGTGAGACCCTGAAAAGAGAGGGTGGTGCAAAACTTTCTGGATTAGATCATCAGTTTGAAAAGGTATGTTACGCCTGTACTTTAATAAGTATAGTTTGGGAACTAAAAGCAGATAAGGTCTAGTGCAGCAATTACAGTTTCATCAATCCAGGAGTCGGATAAACGACCTACTGGATTTATAAACGTATAGGTTAAGATTCATATTGCGCAACCTGACGTTTTTCTTTAATCGTTTGCATTACACTTCAGATACGACACTGTGGATACAAAACAGTCAATGTTTTAAGCTTTTTGTAATTTCAGTGTCGTCCATTTTAACAAGCGGTAAAAAGAAGCTCTTAATATTTTAAGCACTACCACTTTTTATTTGAAGCCACATCTGCATAAGTTTAGGTTTAACTGTCCAGCCCATAAATCAACTTTAACTCGATTTCAGGACATATAATTAGCCTTCATATATTTACACTAATCCTATGCCAGAAATTATTTAATTGTTATTTTATGTTTGGCTCGAAATGTAGCCTAAATGATTATCGATGCCACTGCCTCAAGCAATTTTCGTGCTCATAACGAATATAACATAAAACTGCGTAAAATATCACACGGATTTTTACAAAACACAAAGAGAGCGTAAAGTACATCTCATTGTCTAGGTGTATACACTTTTTTCTGTTTGTATTAATTACAGTCACTGTTAAATCGCCGGAGACGAAAAGGTAGGATATAAACAGGTTTCATATCTTTAGATTGAATAAAATGTCTAAATACCCTCAAACGTAGCTAGCATTTTCTTCATGATTCAGCGTCAAATAATGCAGTAGCACAGAGACACAGACACAACATCGTATTCATGGCATTCTCATTCATACAATTTCCTGTCAGATAAAGCTCATGGACTGTTTATTTTAGCGGGTACAACTCAATCACTCAAGTCCAATTATAACTAATAACCAAGTGAAAACTATTCATTTTTAAATGAATTCCAAAAAGCCATTGGTTTTGTTTAAAAAAAAAAAAACATTCTCTTAAAAAAGCATGTTATTATTGTATTATAGGTAACAGTTATTGTTGTAAACTGGTCTTCGTGTAGCAAAGAAATGTCTCATAGAAATACAAAGTATTTTGACGTCACAGAATTCGCAAAACGAATTCACATCAATTCGTTCAAGTGTTACAAGAAACATTAAAGCAAAGATTGTTGGTATTTTTCACACGCAGATTTCTCACGTAGCCTATACCTGTCCATTTCTTTTACTACATTTCAAACAAACCGATATGGTCTCTTCCAGAGCAATGCTGAAGTCACATCGATGTGTCATTTTAAGATTGGATACATTGATGCGCATTTTTATGATCCGTTATGTGTCTCCTTTGTGAGTTTACGGGCAAACACCTTTTCAGCATTTGTATGTATTCCCAAACATAGGCTAAAGAAAAAATCATCACATATTATTTATTTTAAACTCATGTTAAACTTGAGAGATTACAGTTTTCTTAAACAAAATTATATTCTTAATCATTAGATGGTCGCAAATAATATTTCATTTTCTATTTTTTTTTTTTTTTTTACCTGTTGCACTAATGTAAATGACCAGCTATTATTTTATAGCCCATAAACATCCTTCCGTGCTGGGATCCTCGATCAATGCAATGCAAATATAGTCAGTTTTATATAGTCAGCTTCTTCAGTTCTCGTCAATTAAGTTTTCTAGCAGTCGCGTCAGTTTGTTGTTTTTAGGTCTTTATAGCCTACCACCAAAAAATACTGTCAAAAGCACCATCTGTATAAAGAAACACGTTTGGTCCTCGGTTGTTCCCATGAACTTTTGCGTCCATAGCGAGAAGTTCTCCTTTGGGACTATGCATCAGGTATTTATCAACAATCTTTATTAAATGAAAGACATTTAAGTTTGCACGGCAGTATGAACACTTTCACCATGAAAAGCTATGAAATTACCTTGCGTTGTAAATTACACCTGCTTGTTGTTATATATGTATAAGCATGTAGCCTATAAATTCTTTTTAAACATGGACATTGTAATTGGTTAATAAAATACCAGAACTTTCTTAACCGTTTCTAACGTTTTCTAACATGATTGACACCTTATAAGTTGACCTTTGGGTTAAAAAAGTTCAGTCGCTGTTCAGTTGCAGTTTTATGTGTAGCATATGTGCTTACTTCTTGAGTTGTAACACTTCTTAAAAAGAAGCGCACGTTAAGTTTTGGGCCAGGGTTAACCCAGCTAAACTCAACAGGCCCTGCTGTCAAGGCTGATGGCCCCTCCTTAAATATTTTTTAATCACTCTCAAAAATAGTAACGTCTGACTAAGTATATTTGTAAAAATCTATTTAATCCATCAGCAAAATGATTTGTTTAACTATATGAACAACTCTTCACAATGAAAACATTTGTCTTTGTGCAATATGAGCCAACACTCGTATACACGGATTTCAAATAATATCTGAATTAATTTGGCTTTGTTGTGTTTAATTACATACAGCAATTTGTTATCTAATTGACTATCAACTGGACCCTTTACTGGCCGCGTAGCGAAGCCGAAAAGCGACAAGCAAACTCCGTGATGCAACTCTGTTGTAACTGGAGCAATGGTCCGGTTATAGGACACACATGCATGCATGCATGCATCACTACATAAAGTAATTACATACAGCAAACTATACTGTATGCATGCATGTAGGCTATATATTAAAACTACTTAGGCTACATATAATAAAACTATCATTGTAAATACACCATCACAAGAGTAAGGCGGTCCGCCAGAACTTTGTCGCCTATTCAACTGGACATGCATGGCTACTGAGTATATGTAAATAAAAAAACTGCAAATGCATGGTAAAATATTTACGTTACCAAAACATTAATACATATATTGTAAAAAGATGTATATATGCACAAATACACACATCACAAAGATATCCGTTTTCGCTGTCACTGTACTGCTACTCGAGCTTTGTCATCGCAGCGCTTTGATGAAGACTTGCCTTCACTTCGCGCTTCCTACCCCAGCGAGCGCATATCTTGCCCCGTATGAGTTTAGCTGTACAGTGAGTGGGGACACGTGATCTCATCTGATCCTGTCGATTTTGTTATAGGGTGGAGGGTCTGGGTTTTGTGTACATAAGGTCGTGTGCTGCTCGCCTCTCTCTCTCTCTCTCTCTCTCTCTCTCTCTCTCTCTCTCGCTCTCTCTCTCTTACTCCAAGTGCCACCGCTCCGCCTCCCCTTTTCGCAACATTGACGCAATGTATAAATGCTGGAACAAAAGGACAACTTCCTTGAAGCTTGGCGTAATTGCAATAATAGAGATAGAGAAGGGCTTCAGTGACACAGTGATGGGAGTCCGGCGCTCTACCGGAATATCTTTACCACAGATTCTTTGGCTCGACGTTCACGTTAAAATGGAATTGCACTTTCCAGGTTATTCCAAGCCTGAAGTAAGTATCATAAACAAGCCTTTTCTTTTCCACATCCAATATCTCCAGCTCCGCTCGCGCTGCCCTGCTTCACAAGAGGAAATACGAGGGACCGAAGCTTTGTTGTTGAGTTGCCATTCACAGTGTGTTTTCTCTGGTGTTGATTTAAATGTTTGAGGACGAAAGTTGCCGTGTTGTTTGCGATTCATAATCGAGCTTATCTAAAATTAATGTATGTATAAGGGGAGGTAGTAAACAACCAAAGCGCGGGTCGCATCATTATTAGGTCTGAAAGAAAGAAAGGCGCTAGTTTTTTGAATGAATGTTTATTTGTGTTTCGCAAAGGGTTTCAACAAAAGGCGTTGGATGCGCTCTCGTGAGGGGTGGTGGGGAGGGAGGGGGGTTGAAGTAAGTCGCCTAATGTCAATGACACTTTCCACGATTAATTTCGTGGAATCGCAATGGTTGAATATCAAAAGAGCGCTTGGAGCGCGTAGCCTATACATCACCGAACACAAAAAGCTGTAATGAAAGCCAAGCGGGGAAAGTGCCGGGTTTTATTATATGCAACTACACTGAAGCTGCATTCCGCTTCCATTCCGCCGCGCTCCAAAATTATACGAGGATGTGTTGTGTGTCTCAAAACCAATATATTCTCACATGTTGCTCGTTCTTACAGCTGAGTATGAACAGGCGCGTTTTATTTCAGCGACCAAACGATGCCTGCGCTATTGGTGTTAATGCCGATCCGATACTTTGCGAACAAAGGACCGGGGGAGAATTTCGTGAGGTGGAGGACGACAGTAGAAGAACGGGTAGACTGTTTACAATAATAACAGGATAGCCGTGACGTCGAGTGATAGACAGCGCTCTCAGCCAGAGGAAAAACTTCTGAGGCATCAACAACATTCTAAATTTGGACAGGGGTTACATCATCGAAGTTAAAGCTGCTGGGGGGCGGGACTTCCGGTTGGATTTGAGTTCGTACCGCTGAAGTGGCTGCTCTGTCTGTTGCGTCTTTGTATCTATCGATGTCTGCACAATCGCTTCCCTTTCACTGCCACTAAGCTTAACATTTTGTCCAGTTGCTCTGTTGACGATATAAATGTTTCGAGATGCTCGTAAATGACTTAATGCCGTGGATGTGTTGTGTGGACAAAACTCAACACATTCAAATGATCAAAACGAATTAAAAAGAAGTAATGAACTCATATACACGACTTCAGCAGGGTGTTTGCATTGATCTGTGCATTATCTTAGTCAAAACGTTTGGTTTTGTGCTGGTACCAATAAGGATAGATAGCCATATATTAGACAGGGTTGATGAAATACCATGTAATGACTTGCTACAATGTGAAAATTGTTCACTAACACAAAACTACTGAATGAAAATCAGTCATACGACATATTAAATACATGATTCATTACATGGTAGCGCATACATTCATCTTTTATGATTGGTAGGGAATTTTCCAAATACAATAAGCTATAATGCCAAAAAATAAGGTAAAGTGTGTATGTGCAGAATGACTTGTTATGCTCTGTTAACAAGTTTGTGAGGAATATTCCTGACCTATTTGAAACTATTTTTTGTACATGCTTTCTATATTGTATAATGCAATATATTGTATTGCAAAGCCATGTGATTAAAAACCATTCAATTTGGTAAGAAATCTTCCCGTTTGGGTCTCTTTTAAATGAAGTTAAACCAAACAAATCAGCATGAGGCAGTGGCTGTGTCTTGTTAGACCGGCCCACTTAACAGGGGTCGAAGGTTGCTGTTGTATTCTCAGACTTGACTTGCAGGCATCTATTGACTTTTGATGGATGTTGTTACTTAAGTGTGTAGTCTCTGGCCTCTGTAAAAGGGGGGGCTGTCCCCTCACATGATCCCACCCCCTCCCTCATACTAAAGAGATCACAGGGGTGCAGCTGCTTCAGACAGCTTTGGGGTGGGGTGGGGTGGGGTGGGGTGGGGTGGGGGTCTGAGACCCTTCAATGAGAGAACAAAACCCTTTCATAAACACACACACACTCAAGTTCACCCCTTACAACTGCCCCTATTTTCACACCCCTTCAAAAAAAATGTTTGACAAGTGGAGGGTGCAGGAGTGCACTGGGTGCACAGCAGACATACTTGTAACCTACACTGCTAATTACTGAAATGTTAGGGTCATGAATATGAATAAAACCGAAAGGCACATTTTACTACATCATGTGGCTTTATTTGTGATTCATTTCTTAACAGTCAATTATACAAATATTACACATGAATGAGTAACCCACCAGGTCAAGGATTTAATGTAAAGAGACTTTATAATCAGATACTGCATACACACACACACACACACAAAAAAAAAACCTCCACAAAAATGTTCCTTTCAGTGATCCAACAATTGTGGGCCCTAGCTTACTATGCTGACTCAGCAAATTTTCAACAAGGTTATTTTTTCTTTTACACAGATATCCTCTTTAACTTGTAACATTAATTGCCATTAAACTGCAATACAAATATAATCTAATTGTAATGTGCAATACATCTATTCCTGTTAAAGGCAATACAGATATATGCTCCTCACACAAACAAAGGTAACTCACAGAATCAGTACATCAAATTAAAATTATGCAAACTTTCATTGAATGCTTGTAATTTGCAGCCCTGTATTGTGTGTCTATTTTAATAGTTGGTAGGTGTGAAATGTGAAGGCAGAAGGTTTAATTTGTTTCAGAGATAATACATGGAGAGTGTGTTAAACGTCAGTAGCAATCTCTTGTTGTCAAAATTTACTTGCATTATGAGAAAATACACAGTATAATATCGGACACATGACAGGAGTCCTGAATTCAGAAATTAGTCAATGGTGACCTAGCTGTATAAAATGTGCGGCGAGACAGGGCCTTAAATACTTCCAAAAGCATGTATTTGGCTGTAATCCATGCTGTATTAGCTCAAAGTCTTTTAATATAGCTAATTAAACAGCCCTGCAATATTTATATACAATCTATCTAACACTAACAAAGTTGAGGTCCATGATAAACTTGATTTTTGACACCTATTACGTAAAATGTGGATTATTAATATATGTTCAGGCTATAAAACAAGCTTTGTGAAATGTAGGGGGGGGGGGGGGGGGGGGTACTGTAAGATTATCAATAGTACACATTTATTGGCAGCAAGGTGATGTAAGGGTAATGTAGATTCAGTCGGCTTATTAGAGACTTGAATGTTATTTACAAATCACCCAAGCTACAAGAAATGGGGTAACTCTTGTGTTGGTAGCTACAGAGTATCTGTGTGTGGATAAAAGTGGGCAGCATTAAGATTTGGGCGTTCAAGTGTGTCACAAAGCAGTTGCTGAGGAAAAACCAGGTCATATCTCCCTCTCTTTCTGAGTAGAATGGATATTTTACAACACCACTGAGACTGAACTATCAGTTTGCATAGGGCGTATACAGAAGAACACCTTACATAAGTTTCTCTATAGGGAGCTGGCAGGGAAGTACTGGATGAAATAGCTTAAATGACAAGCATTAGATAGCCAAGGGCTACTTTTTTTATTTTTCGAGGCTTCTGATGTTCTTATCTGACCAGATGTGGGTGCTTCCCCTCAGTTGACAGAAACACACGAGGTTTCTATCCTCAAATACATACTTTTATCAGTTACAGAGAATATAAGATAGTTGTCGTTGACGGGGAAGAAAAAAAATGTTTCTTTCAGTAAAATCTCTCTATCTCCCACCTTCAAAACCGCTCTCCAAGTCCATGTTCCCGGCATGCACATGCGAGCTGGGGGCGGCTCTTACCGATTTGAATGAGGAGAGTCACTTTCGGCGCCATTTTCGAGCGGCGATAACATCAACACTGAGCGCGCGCATAGAGAGGCAGTGCGCGCGACGATTCGTCTTAAAAATAAGACTTATCATCTGAATGTGGGAAAACAGCACGATCGGACCACGTTTAGAGAGCAAAATCGCCTACGATCGCAGAAGTGACCAGTACAAACCGATTGTAAAGGAGCCGAAGGAGAAAGGGGGGCTATCTTTCAGCTGCGCATATGGAAAACCTGCGATTTAAAAAAAATAATACATAAAAATAACGGTCGATGCGAGGAAAAATATAGAAAAATTCTGGAAAATACCAGAGGGTCTTAGGATTGGGATCCAGCGCGGTGCTGATGAAGAATGTGTCATTTCGATGGTTTTTCGTGTCGCTTTTTGAGCGGGAGTAACGGACGAGCCGCTGGCGCAGATACACTCCGTTCAGTCCGAGTCTGTGATGCATCAGACACTGAACTCAGATTATAGAGGACACATCAACCAGCTAATCCGGTAAGATGTTTGAAACGCTTCATTCATCGAGCTTGTCATAAAAAGATGACTTTGGTTATAATTTCTGTTTTATTTTTCTTCAGAAGACCACATTGTTGCGAAACTGTCTTGATGGATGTTGTTTTAGGGGGAAATACTTTGCGCCATTTTATACGTCAAGACTCCGTGTTGATTAAAAAAAAAAGTTATTCGTGAGTTTTTTTTTTATCGTGACCAGACGCTGTCATAATGTAACACGCTCGATTGAGAAGTCGCAATGTAATTAATGTTACATATAGACTCAATGGACAACTATGGTATGCAACTTTTATTACATACAATTATAATGTAGAGTCTCGTGCTGATTTGCGTTACTACGAGGATATTATAAAACGTCAAGTGTCGCTTTGTTAAGTTAGAATAATAGGCAAATTTAGGGTTTTGTGTTTATCTGGGAGAAAGAGATTCTTGCTTTTCAGACCCCCCCCCCCCCTCTTTTTTTTGGAAATGTGAATTAGAGTTCATCTGTATGGTTGCAAGCACGGCAATTTCACCTTATATAAGTTGGTAGAATTACACACGGGGTTTTGCTTATTAATACTGACTTTTATTCTTTTCTGACCTACAACAAATATCTGCCTTGCTGCGTTTGTCAATTTTCAGTAGCACCACTTTTTATAAAAAATAAAGATATTTTTTTTCAACTTCTCTAATGAGTGCCAGAGTTTTTGTTTCCATTTTTGAAACAATAAGTAACTTTTTTTTGTGCTGTTTTTTTTTTTTTTTTTACTGAACTGGATGGAAAAGTAAGCCTTGAACTACTGTGGGGGTGGAATTGAAAATGCAGGCCTGTTGAGAAAAAGCCTATGTCAGTTGCAGAATTGCTGAGGTGTGTGTTCTTCTCCTCACTTTCAGTCTGTGTGTGTATATTGGGTGTCTCTTGGAGGGTGTGCCGCACCTGGAGATTCAAATGAGCCAAAATTATGCTCTGTTTTTTTTTTCATGCATGGTTTATAATATTGGTAATTCTTGATACAGTCATGCCATATAGGCAAGCAAGCCATTAAACTATACCGTATACAAGAGATAATTATTTTGAATATACTTTATAGTCAAACAGACCTTTACAAAAAGCTTTTTTCATTATGAGCAAGACTTTTTGTTTTGCTGGACTTTAATACAGTGTAAGTTGTCCACTCACTCTGTAATAGTATTTTTGAGGCCAAGTGTGACTGTAATAAGAGTCAGAATTGATATTTCTTCGATTATCATTCTACATTGTGTCAGAATGACAATATTGTTGACTTAAATAACTTTTGAGTGGATTTTTCTTCACTCGCTGCATTGTATTGCTGTTCATATGAATTATTGAAAGGCATTAATATTTCTGATAGTTTTAAGGACAAACATTGAACACTTAAGCAATTATATATATATATATATATATATATATATATATATATATATATATATATATAGGGAGTGTTATTGCAAATAAAAATCTCCAATGTTTAATGCAAGTCTAGTCATTGCATGTTGCAGTGCAAGAGCTTGGTCACCAATCGCAAACACACAAAAAAGGGATTTCTTTATGTGTGTCAATATCTACATAATTATATAACTATATGATTACTTTATCAATACCTCATAGTTATAGTATGTTTCTGTAGTGGATTTATTGTAAAATTGGTAATAGTCCATTATTAAAGTTGGCTACTTACATATTCAACACACACCGTACACACACATTCGCTTAAAACTTAAATTTATTAAAGCATGAACCCAAAAAATACAATTTATCATATATTTTTTGATATCAAGTGACTGTAATATTTTTACGATGTAATATGGCTTCCGGTCAACTAGATAAAGAATATCAGGAATGTATAAAACAGATATTGTCATGGCGACATGCCTCAGTTACTGCTTGTCCAGCCACAACAACAACTTTTCTTTCACGACTGAACTATTCTTTCAATACTGAGCCTGTATGAATCCACCCAGTCTCTTCATTCAAACCCTATAGAAACAAATAAATACAACTAACTATTTATAAATGCAGACAAACAGAACAATAACTTTTATATATTGTGGAAATACATTTTCCACAGATATTTGAATGTCACACTAGTAACTTGTTAGTGTGAGGATTAAAAATGCTTTTTTCCCCCCTTTGTGTGTGTATTTATAATTTCATGTCAGCGTGTAATTGTGGTCATGAGGTGATCCCTCAGTGGTCTATTGTGAAAAAGCAGAGGCTGGACATTATGACGATGACCCACTTAGACCGCTTTACGATACATTTGTCTTCAGTTTAGGACTAAAGGTTACATACAGCATTATACAGGGCTTGTGTTTCTTTGATATCAGCCAGCCTGTTATACACTCAAGATATTGGCTGACGTGTGTTAAACTATGATGGATAATGACGAAAGCATACCAACAAGGCCTAAATTAATGCACATTCTCAGTCCGCCACTCAATTTGAAATAGTAATGTATTTGGTTTTATTTTTTGGGACAGTCTGATACATTACAGTTATAGGTGCTTGACATTAGATAATAAAGTATACATTACATTAGATACTAATAAATTAGAGGTGACTTAATTTCCTTAGCACCTTTAAATCCTATTTTTGATTGGAATTTTGCATTTGCTTGTAAAAAAAAAATTCCTCAAGGCCAAAGATTGTATTTTAGAATATCAGTTAAGCCTGTGAGTCATTTTATTAAGGGCAGGCTGCAATGTAATATTAACAGTGTTATATTTTGTAAAACGCTTATCTGCCCCTTCAAGGTCCATTTGCAGTATTTTCACCCAGTTGCATCAAATTTGTCACAAAGTAGAAATTCTCTACATTTTGCTGAGATAAACTTTGATCGAAGTGGGCGTTAGCTTGTTCCCTCTTGTGTCTCTGTGACGGTGACATATTAGTCACAACCATCATAGTTCATTATGGCTTGTTGTATTAGTTCATCATGATGTGTCTTTCTCACAATTATAACAGGTTTATAGACCTATAACCTCTTGGCATAAGTCCAAATGGAAATCTTCATGTGTATTTGGTGGTAGCGGTGTGTCACGTATAGCTAAGACCAGTGGTTCTGTAATATGCCCAAAGAATTTAATGCCTTTTTTGTCTTATATTAATGGTTATGTAATTTTGCATTTGACTCAGACCCATCCCACACCATATTGAAAACTAGTAGGTGCAGGGCAAGTGAGTTGTCTTCATGCTTTTTCTCTAATCTTTATTTGTTTCTCTTAATTTGGATGCCTTGAAAATGTTTTAAAAGGTTTTGGATCAGCTTTGTCTAATGGCTTCCAGTAAAATGGAGGTAAATATGCCCCCCTATTTAGCCATAATAAAATAGGTTATGCTCATAGCATTTAGTATACTGTATTAATTTGAGGCGTCATTGCCGGTTAAATTACTCATGTTGATTATAATAGTTTTTTTTGTGAAGTTTCACATTATGTAATCCTTTGGATTTTAAATGCTGTATTGACTTCAAAGCGAGATCATGTTCGATAATATAACAGGCCTGTCCTGTTCTAGCAATTTTTTTTATATCGATGTCCCTTTGCTCTAAATATGCCTGTAAACATCGTAAAGTGACTCTTTGAAGTAAATGCAATAGCAGAACTGGTCCTAAAATGAGTTTAAAGTTTCTGTTGTGACACCCCCCCCCCCTCCTCTCTCTCTTTGTGTTAGCTCATTTCAATGTTCCTCTTGCCACAAAGTTATAGTAGGGCCTCTAAGATTCAAAGAAGTTGGTTGATTGTAGTTTCAAGCTTGAAGGGAAAACAAGAAGAGTCACTTGGTTGTTCAAGAAACCTGAATGTTGGGGTGGTGGCTTTTGATTTCATAACTTCACTTGCTAGTAAATCGAACGGTATGAAACATGATTTTCAGGCCTACCTCAGGCCTCAGTTTGTGTGTTTGTTTGCCCAGCGTGTGCTGCACTTATCTGACGTTACTAAGGCAAATGCACGTGTTATGGGGATTTGCACTGTATACCACCATTTAAAGTGCTTGATATGTTTTTGCGACATTCATAAGCTATGAAATGACTTGAATATTGTTTTTCAATATAATAATATAATAATCTAAAGATTTACAGCACGTCTAAGCACACTTTGTAAAGAAAAAAAAATATATATTTTTTTTTTAAGAAGTGCTATCTTTAGTGCCAATTAAGAATCAGATATTCAGCGCCTTTAAGACTGACCTAAATAATAAAATAGTAACATCTTATAAATTGTGTACTTAAGTATAAATTGTGTAATCTGTATTTAGTTAATAATATTGTATATTAGTTGTATATTCAAGCGTCCTTTTCTTTATTTACACTTTATATACTTTGAATTAATTTTCTTGAAATATTGTATTTTCTAGTATATTGAGCATAGATGCTTTATGGAGTACACTCATAGTGCACAAAGATGAAAAACTAGAAAATGTCAGATTGTTGTCTTCATTGTTTTTATTCTAACCCATTGGGCAGATCTTGTGTGTAGAAATGTGCTTTCACACACACTTATGTGCTGCTTTGCCCCCTTTGCCTGTTATATCTTGTAAAAGCAAATGAAATTATGGGAGCAGCTTCCCTTTTCTGTGGTAGGAAGTGAATGTTTCTCTGCTAACTTCTGGCATACGAAGTTACAGGGAACAACACGTCTAGCTGCAACCTCGTAAAAATACACTAATCAGACTAACCCCTTCACGTCACCAGGGTATGTCGTTTTGGTCATCAAATAAATTATTTTGTTTATTGTTTGAGTATGCTTTATTTTGTTTAATCTAGGTACACATGTACATTGTAATGTAACGTTCAATATTTACTACTTGAATGTATAAATTAACTTTATTCAGATGGGCTTCTAGGTTTTATTACCCTACATATTCGGTCAGTTAATACTGAGACTATATTTTATGAAAACCATCTATTGGTATAGTTTTCAGTTGTAAGTTACAGTTTTAAAAATAAATAGTGAATTTATAATTATTTGTTGGTGTAAAATCATTTTTAGTTTGATGTTTCTCAGTAATTAGGCTGAAAGGATGACTCTTTTTTGGTTACATTGCTTGAACATCTGTGTGCTTTCAAGATATCCTGTAAAAAATAGTTTTTTCAAGGTGTGCCAGTATTAGTACAAATTTAATTTATATTTTCTTGTGTGCATTATTAAAACTTACTTTGTGTACTTTGTATTTCTAATGGACGTGTGTTGTTCACATATACACACACACGTGTGTGTGTGTATATATACATATATATATATATATACATGCACATAAACCACAGATTTTGTAATTTTTTTAAAAACCATCATAACCTTGATGGTGTTCTGATGTTATTTGTTGGGGATGGGTTTTTTTCTCAATCACTCACTCACACACACACAGTCACAAACCATGACACATAAGAATTTATCTTCAAAGATTATGCGGCATTCATTTAAATATTTTGTATAATATATAAGCACACATAAATACACCAGTCCAGTAAAAAAAATTACACTGCATGCTATACAGATGGTATACTTTGGTATTTTTTACCTGTAATTATATGTAAAGAAACTTAAGAGCCAAAATTTGTGCTTCATAAATATCCCTTTATTTTTGTTTTCTCCAGAAAAGGAATGTAGAGCACACGGCATGACACTGAGCTGTGACAAAGTCAAGTAACTGTAAGTACACCAATTGAAGTTTTAACTATATTATTGGGCGTAAAAATCCAGTGTAAGAAACATGCTGATTTCTGATAAGCATAAAAGAAAATATACAGAAAAACTAAATTTTTTATATCCTCATGGAGTGCCTAATGTGAAAGGCATACAGACAACAAACAACACAAGTAAATATTATAATGTGGGAGTTTACAGGCTTTTGTCAGGGAATACTTTCTTACCCAGTCCATGGGGCTCTTTTCATAACCTGTAATTTTAGCCTTATAGACGGCAGATGCTTCATTGTCCTCTTGCTTGTTACACCAAAAGTTTTTTTTGTCAGTATTGGCTCACCTGGTACGAAAACACATGAGTGTATACTGAATGGAACAGAAACCTGGTTATAAAAACAACTAACATCAGAAACAGAACATGATAAATATTTCAAGTTAGTCATGCCTGAAATGATTGTGTTATTATTAGCCCAGTTATTTTTGCACTGCACACAAGACATGTAAATTATTTCTTCCACTGATCGCATAAGAGTCATGTCAAATATAGTTTTGGACAAAGCAGAATGAAACCTTTTTGTTCAGCTTACTCATATGGTTCTTTAAAAATGCATGTCTTGACTGATTTGAATTACATCTATGAATCTACTTGCAAATCTTATATTGAATATGAAAAAAAAGTCCATTAGACATCTTAAGTAAATTGAAATTCTTATGTTTGAACAGTCACTGGCTTTCTGAAGTTATCTTCATTTGTCAAATCTCCCTAAATAAAGGTTTGGATACAGTCAACTTTTTAATTATGGTGCACACTTACCTGGCAATGGCGATTTCATCAGTGAGAGGCAGGCAGGTTGTGTAAGAATGGTGTGAATATCATGTTATTCTCAGAACAGGTACCATATTACCACAACTGACCAGATTATGCAAATAGATTTGTGCAGGGTACTTAAAATCCACTCATCACTGTAGAATAGAAATGTGCTAGAAGAAAGTAAAACAAAAAATACTTTTGGTCATATAACGAGCAGGAATGTTATATAAAAGTAAGCTTTACATCTGCTCATTTAATTTGTGCATTTGTCAAACTCAGCTTTTCGTGATCATTTTTCATGTTTCACTTGTAAACATGAAAAACAGTGCATTTGACCTTGAAATTGTAATTGACATTAGAAGCTGCATTTTTAGGTTGCCATTTAAAACAAGTGAAATATCTTTACCTGACCCCTAAAACGTTTTCAGAGATTACACTTGCACACTTTTTTCATGCATGCTTATCTTAATGACCATCTATGCCCTGCTGCATGTGCATAGCAAAACCAAACGTGAGAAATAACAGCCCACAAAGCCTGAGTAAGTCTCACGTTGTAATCAAAATCGCTTTTTATTCCTATCTTTGATGTTAAATTCTAATGTTCTGAGCAAGCATTAATATCTTTTTTGCCGATATCATTTTGACATCTTTTAATGACAAAATGTAGCCATATTGACACTTATTACTCATTGTATTTTTGTTGGTCTTGTGTTTTCAGATTGCGAAGCGAGGACCGTGTATGTGCGGCTGTGGGGGCGCGCGCCTCGCGTGAGTGCGTGAGCGCGCGCTCTGTGCGGGGCCTGTCGGTACTGTAGCAGCACAGAATGGTTTGTGAGTTATAACGGGGGTGCAGGCCGTACTGTGCTGCGGCAAGAACAACAGGACAGACGCGCACTTAGATTCAAACGGGTGAAAAGGACAGAAGGAAGGTGAAGTAGGCAAAAACAACAGCAGCAGCAGCAATACTACGAGTGCCAATGAGTCTCCTGAACTTGGCCGTGTGACTGACTGGCTGCCTGGCTGTAGCAGCACGTAAATATTGGAGTCAAAGCACTAGCGAATCCTCCAGTATTGACCGTGCTGCTGGAGTTAGGCGGGCCGTTTACCGTCTGCGGGGGCCTCTGTGCTTCAGGATCACTCATCTCGTCAGGAAAGCACAAGGAGACTTACGACTGACTCATAACATACTGTCCAGATGCCGCTGTTTTTATTCTTTGATTCGTTTTAGTGCTTTTACTCTCTTAAGAACCGACTACATGAAATGTGATGAAACATCAAATAAGCTGTATAACTGTTAATGCAATTTAATTTTAAATTGGTCAGATATGCTTCTGTAAAAGTGATGATTGATGATTTATGTACATGGAAAAATGCAATGAGAGGAAAACACAATTAAAAACATTAAAACCACAACAATTGCATCTAGCCAGATTAATTGTACACAGCCGCGCTGCGCACAAACTGTCCAGTTTCTAAACATGAATAAATCTACCACATTTCTCACAACAGATTTTAACAAACATTACCTAGACTGTAATAAGCAGTTTTGGACTAAGCACGTTGTTGAAAACAGTTATAAAATGTGTGGTATACAGTGTTAAGCATCATCACGTCAGTAAATGTTACCTTCCATCCTTTTCACATTTTGAATAACGCAGCATCGCCATCTTCTGGGAACTTTAGACTTCATGTCGCTTCATGTTTTTCTTTTAAGTTAAGATTTAGAGAAGGGGTACTGACGGAATCGCTTCGTAGCTCATCCTCTTTTAGCACTTTTCGCTGTTTTTTTTTTTTTTTTTTTAATTCTCGCGTTTCTTTCCCTCGGTCGTTATTATAAAGTAGCCTATATTTACACTCCCTCAACGTTGAAACGCTTGCTTTTCTCAGGCAACACTGAGGAAACCATCCTTCAAAATCCTGTCCACCATCAGGCCAATATTAAGAAAAGTTTGCGTTCATCTGGATCAACTGTACAAAAGTCTGTCAAATAAGCAAATGAAAGATGACAATGCGTTAAGAAATGTTAATCCATCTAAAACTCCTGAGGGCACTTAAACTGTAAACACCTAGTTGCCTTGAGGGATACGCCTGGATAAAATTCGCGGAGACGCGCCTGTCCTGAATACATTTAAGCCCAAATTGAATTAACTTTATTTAGTTTTATTCAGAAGTGAGTTAAGAACACTATTAACTCTAATATCTGGCCACACTCGCTTGTTTGAATGTACCTGAACCTGGCAGAGCTCAGCTATCTATCTCAAGCTTTTCGGGTCGTTCAGTATGAAGACACATTTCTTACAAGAAACCCTGATTATGTTGGACGATGGGTCCTCACGTTTTTTACGGCAGTTCCTGCTCAATAATAATAAAAAACATGACAATAAATGTGTTTGAACCCAGAATCATAGTCTATAAAAAAGAAAAGGACAAAAAGGAATTCCTCTATCTATGAGCGACTGGCCAGCAACTAATTTAAATTCGTTTGTGGCGTCCTATAGTTGAATATCTGGTTGACACTTTAGTGAATGTATGTAGAAACGTATACAGTTTAAACACAGACCTTCTAGTACTAGTATTTATCTACTTGTACTACACGTATAATTTCTTAAACTGATGCACCGATTGTCCTTAATGGTTACGTGTATTAAAGACGCATAATAAATATAATCACTAGCCTACTAATGTCGTTCGTAGAAATCAATGGGATTGTCCTTAACAGGGTTCCAGCGAAAATCTGGGATACAAGGATAAAGTTACTTGTGTGCAGCTGCACCCTAAAACTTTCGGATAAACATAAATAAAAGCATTGTATTCTGTGATTGGTCACTCGTGGTTATGTAACAGAGTTTTCTTTAATACCGAGAAACTTGAGAATAAAGGCCTGACTTCTACATCATCTGAAATGGATTCATAGTCGGGAGTTGAAACAAGATTCCCTTATTTGACAGATTACAGTCCCTCCACTTGTATTGTGTTGTGTTTGTGTATGTACATCGGATTACATAATAAAAAGCAGGCACGAGTGAAATCAATGGAATACATCACAGACATTATATGTTAACCGATAAAAATGAGAGAAAATAGGGCAGAAACACGTCACTTTCTTCTGCTCTTACGTCACTCCCTTTTCATGTCACTGAGGTTATTCTTTCCCTAGGCTGAACTAGAGTTTGAATACTGTACTTCAGAATACGCACTGGGCAATTTCTGAAGCGGAAATTCGTACTGCACCCAAAAGAGCTGCACAACTTTTTTTTTTTTTTTTTTTCTGAATAAGCTATTCTTGGCAGGTAAGGCGAGATCCTACCCGGTAATTTCCACAGAAACCTCATTTGGAGTGTCACCGCTGAGCAGCGCGCAGGTTTATGGTGAAATCTGATTGGGCGGTTCTGAAAATAACGGTTTTGTTGCCATTCAAAAAACCAAAGGAACGCAGATAAGTGCGCTCATGTTCAGCATCTCTTTGCTGTTTTTAACTAGTTTCTACTACAGACTTCACTATAACATTACCTCATATGTCATCACCTGCACCTCAAATTCACAATATGTCGATTCCGGTTAAAGTTATTAGTCTATTCCCCCTAAAAGTATAAATTAAAATGTTATCTCGTGGTTACAAAATGGTATTTATTAATGAATTATTAAACTAGCGTAAGCTAAATCAGAAATATATATTTTTAAAAGGTCGACATGGAGACCATGATAAAATATTGTGACTACTTTACCTTTTTTGGTCCATTTACCTCGACATCTGCTTACTAGTCACCCCAAAGGACAAGACCGTGATGTTGGTCAAAATAATTAGTTTCTACATTAATGCAATAATCCCATGAAAAGTAGGGATGTTGGGTAAAACAGTTCCACCGCATAACTGCGAACACATCACGCGCTCTTTTATTGGATAGAAACCGCGCGCGCCAGTTACCAGGGTACTCTGCAAACGCAATCATGGCGCTTGTTGCTGTGCAGATTACAACACTAGCGAACTTCAAAAACAACAAACAAAAGTTAATATTTAAGTTAAGTATTACACAAGTAACAAGCAATTTTTTTTTCTTCGACATTATTTATTAAACCCGTCTTTGATGTGAGAGCAAAAAAATATATGAACACAAGTAAATATATATTTTCGTTTGTGAAAGAAGTTGGTCAGATATAGATACCCCCTTACTTTCGAGCGGTAAGGTTGTTGCTATGCAAAACTTCACAGCTGTAACAGTGGCAGAGAGCAGGTTAAAAGCTTTTAAGGTCACGTCGATCCCGATCCTTCATATTGGACTCTTGTCTCGCACATCGTGCTCGCGCACATAATGCCATTTAGTCCAACCACTTGTCAGTAGTAGCAAACTTCATTCCTGTTACCTGTATGTTTTGGCAGTTGACAAATTACTGCAAACATGTTAAAAACAATGGTCAAAATTACTTGACCATTATGTCTCGTTTGGTCATTTCGGTTTCCGTGGATTTAGATGTTTATCATATAATACATCCAGTAATGAAAATGCTGTCATCATTTACTCGCTCTCATTCCAAAGTCGTATGACTTCCTTCCACTCAAAAGTAATTCACAGCTTTGGTTATTTTTTATAGTATGAAAATGATGCCATAAAAGTGAATGTTGCCTGAGGCTTGTCAGCCCATAACATTCTGCATAACACAATATTTGTCACAATACGAGGGTGAGTAAATGATGACAGGATTTTCAGGATTTTTTTTTTTTTTTTTGTGGCCGAGTTATAATAGTTGGTCCGTCGGTTGGTCACTAGAGGTCGCCGTTGAACTATCCTGGAAATAATATTTAAAAAAAAAGTGTAAGAGGAAAAACCTTCCACGGTAGACTCTTACACGTCATATCCTGTTAGCTTAGCATCTAGGGAGAATAAAAATGACCTCCGTTGATTTGTAGCACAAATAACCCCGTATAACATTTAAATAGAGCATAACCACATTATTTTGTTAAGGGTATTGTTGTGAGAGAAATACTATTATGGCGGCTTTATTGACATGTTGTTTTGGCTGTTGCGGAGACAATACGAGTGGCCACGTAACACTGAAGGAAATGCCCACGGTTCAGCTGGACACTCATCACATGGGTGAGTGATATCTGAATTTTCAGACCATTGACTGAAAAGAGTTCGAGTCTCACAGTATGATGTACAAGGCTGTCATTCAATACATCCATACATTAAACTGTCACGATAATTTCAGTGCTGTCAAACTCGAGCGATAACAGTGTGTGATCTTTGAGTTTGGCATCTGTAATGGCAATATACATGTAGATAATTTACTGGGATGAGGTGCAGTTTCTGTGGAGAAAGACATGGGACTTAAAATAATCAATTACCAGCAGTAGTAGAATGACACAAAATCTATAGCGTGAAAAAGGATGATGAAGAGCACAAACATGATGCATAAACTGTAGTAATCAATTTTGTTCTCTGTCATGCAATTAAGTCTCTGACAATAGATCTATTTTCATGATATTTCAGGTACTGATGTTGTCATTGTAAAAAGTGGAAGACGTATATGTGGAACTGGTGGGTGCATTGCAAACGCCCCTCTCCATCAAAACAAAAGCTACTTTGAATTCAAGATTCAGTCCACAGGTAAGACGTGCAGGCATTTACTGTATGTTAGACTAATCAATTGTCAATATTTCATCTTAGTCATTAGGTGTGACTGCAGGGAACTCTGCCCCTTGCAGGTGTGTGGGGAGTAGGAGTGGCAACTAAGAAAGCAAATCTAAACCAGATTCCTATGGGTAGAGACCCACACAGCCTTGTGCTCAGGCAAGATGGCACAATGTACCACAACAACGAAGAAAAGAACCGATTACCTGCTAACAGCTTACCGCAGGAAGGAGATATTGTGGTGAGTCTTTATGGCAGTTATGTCAAATTAATATGGGATTTGTTGTTGGCAAATAAATTTATTTGTGCACTTCCATTCTGGACTAAATTTGGGATTTGCTGCCTATAATAACAAGGGTTCTTAAAGGGTTAGTTCACCCAAAAATGAAAATTATACCATAATTGATGCCATCCATCCTAGGTGTATATGATTTTCTTCTTTCAGCCGAACACAATCGGAGTATATTAAAAAATATCCTTGCTCTTCCAAGCATTATAATGGGGGTGAATGGTACCTTAGATTTTGAAGCCTGAAAAAGTGCATCCATCCATCATAAACGTATTCCACACGGCTCCAGGGTGTCAATAAAGACGAAGCGAAGTAATGCGTTTTTGTAAGAAAAATATCCATATTTATAACATTATAAGCTATAATCACTGGCTTCCAGTAATGGCCGTACGTGAGTCAAGTTCCGGCAGAAGAGTGACCTCTGACCCGACACATGACGTAGGATGTTGGAGTAGCGTAAGCTTAGGTGAGAGTAGAAGCCTCTCGTAGTTCAAACAAATAGGGCTGGGCAACAAACTCAATTTCCTCTTCTCTTAAACTTCTCGTTTAAGATAACTCCGATTGTGTTTGGCTGAAAGAAGAAAGTCATATACACCTAGGATGACTTGAGGGTGAGTAAATTATGGGATCATTTTTGGGTGAACTAACCCTTTAACTATGTTGCAGACTCATTAAATGCTTGAGCTTTTTTTTCTACCAGCAATAGAGTTACTTTAGGCCTGGGACACACTAGAGGATTTTCAAATCTTAACCGATTTGAAGACAGCCTGATATTTATGAAGAATATCATGAACATGTTTGATATATTTACGATTTGGGATCATGCAGGCGATCAGGAGCAGTAAACAAATCATAATGACACCACACAATTGAGGATTTTTTGGACAAAAAGTTGTTTGCGACCAGCCTCGAATTGCTTGGGGGTGTAAATGAGGCTAAAAAATCTTCAAGTGTGTCTCAGCCTAAGGCGGTTGCTTACAAGTGGCTAACTTGGATTCCAGAGGTTGTCAAGAACATTAAACATCAAGCAGAACAGGAAAAATAATCAACTTACTAGTCCGCTTTTATAGCCTTGTTGTGTTTAGTCATGCACTTGTGAGCTGTTCTAACAAAAACTCTCAGGGAAAATATTCTTTAAAGACTGAAAAAGTTGTTGGAAGCTTAGTGATGGAGACGTTAGAGTCATGTGATCGTAGTGTAGTTACTTTATAGCCTACTGTAGCTTTTTACTTCTGGGGATTGTATTTATGCTTCAAAATTCCTAAAAGTTGTGTTCATCTGTGAAGATTATCATGATGAACAAAATGTGTAAGAATCATAAACTTTAGTTGGTCACAGAGCATATTTTCTGCAGTAATCCCAAAAGCCAATAGAAAAATCCTATTGGGGAACCAGGGTGATCCTAACTTCCTGCTTGAATGCAAAGGCATGTAAATGATACACAGTTCCTGTGCTGATGGTTAATTTTGTGTGTAATAACTTTATGTATCTAATTTGTTTGTGTGAATGTAGGGTGTTACATATGACCATGTGGAGCTGAATTTGTACCTAAACGGAAAGAATATGAACTGTCCTGCATCAGGCATTAGAGGAACCGTTTATCCTGTAGTTTATGGTGAGTATTTTGGAGTATTATATCACATTTATTAATAACTATTATTATTTAACACTAATATCTTTGGTTGCCAGTGTAGTTGTGAGACAAGACTTGTTCTGTTACTCAAGTAACGCAATTACAGGATTGCCTGGATATTTATTCTCTGTTACACAGTTAGTGATAAATTGCACAGAAATGACAATCATAGTGTTTTAAATTAATGTTCTTTGATGCACAATATCTATATCTCTTTCCTACTCTGCTGTAAATATGTATTTTAAACTTTAAAGACATGGTAAGGTTGAATTGGTAAGGTTCTGCAATATTAAAATGCATGGTTGCATCTTTTTTTTAAATAAATTGTAGGTTAAAATGGTTTTGTGCATATACATTGAAAGGGTTAAGATTGTTTATATGAAGAGTTATCAGCCTTTTTGTAATGTTTGGTAATTCTTCTACTTTATTATTATTTTTTTTGTTAAATAACACATCTAAACATTTGTCTTGTCCCTCACAGTGGACGATAGTGCAATATTGGATTGTCAGTTTAATGACTTCTACCATCCTCCTCCACATGGCTACCAAAAGATTCTTTTCGAGCAACAGATCTTCTAAAGTTCCTGACATGTTGTATATACACTAAAGATATGTACTTCACAGATGGGAGCTGAAGTGCTATGGTTATAAATGATTTCTAAATATTGTGTGGCTCATTTGAACTAATGTCATCTGTGATTTTGACTTGTGTAAATCCGGCACACATCTGGCCACTTCTACTTCTTTTAAAAAAGTCATCCTATGTTTTTCAGCTGGACTCGATGAGCGATATCATCTGCACACTTATCTGTGCACTGATCTCAAAATATTTATTCAGAATATACATCTTTAATTTGCACTTCGTCAAACACTGTACATGTACCAATGTATTAACAGTGCACTATTGTGAACAAATAACAGATGACAATCAAAGCTTTATACTTTATAGATTTCAAGAGAACAAAGTGATGCTGACTCAAATACTGTCAAAGCTATTTTCATTGTTATTATCTGATTTCATATCACTTTTGTCTGTCTGATGTTTGATTTGCAGCCCACACAATATACATAATGATTTTGATATATACAAGCTCTACATATAATTATATATATATATAATTCAAGGAGTTTATATTTTGTGTTCTTCCATGATATGTTGCTTTTGATATATACATTATGTCTTATATCATTACAGTTTGTGCACAGCATTTAGTGTGACTAATGTTTTAAGAAAATTTGACATGCAAAAGGATAAGAAGTTTATTTACCCTAAATATGTAATATTTTTACCTAGGGTAAAATTATATCTGATTGTCTGTGTTCATTAATTATGGTTTGTTGTAATTAATTACAAAATTGTCTTGAACGAATATTAAATATTATGCTATTTTGGACGTTCTAATCTTGTGTCTTTTAGTAATAAAGGGTTTGCTTTTGTCACCTGACTGTGCATATAGACGTTATCTGTTGTACATACCTTAATTTACGACTTAAATGTTCCTGTTTATTATTAAAATGTAAATTTCTACTGAACGACCATCACCTTACGGGCTTGTCTACAGCGTACTGTGCGCGGTGACGCATCTTTACGTACGTTCTTAGCGGGCGTACGTATGCGGCTCATGGCAGCAGAGTAAATTGCGCAATCACAGTCACTAGTCTACGCTCACAGTGACGCAAATCTACTGTACGGGTCCAATGAAACATCGTTTTAATTCCCAATGCTGTTTCACTGTCGAATCAAAGATCCCTTTACTTTGACCCCTTAATGAAGTGGGGAAAACGCTAGTGTGCATAAATAAGACCTGTTATTTGTCACACACAAAAAACCTTTACCATACAGGACCCTGTGTCCCATCTTCCCCGCATCACTCCGGTTCTACGTAAATACACCGTCATCTACTCCCCCGTAGTGATGGGTAGTCCGACTTATTTCCGCGATTCGGATCTTTCTCATTATGAACCAGTTATTTTTTCCTACAATTACTTTAACTCATCATGGTCACTAACATCCCACCGTGATATATTATCTGCTCTAAAAGGTTCAAATAAAGCACAAGCAATTTCATGTGTCCTAGTTTAATTTTACATGCATGATTCAGCTCATAAAGTACATACATTGACCAATGCTGCCTTCACGTGCTATCGGAAATGTCCTACTTCCCACTTATGAAGTCGTAATTACGAACTCATCGCATTCGAATTTTCAATTTTAACTAGTATTTACGATAATTCCGATAGCACGTGAAGGCAGCATAATAAACTATGATTTGCATATACGACAAACAATTAACAGATTTTTTGTACGTTTTAATAAAAGTAGCTAACACTAAAATAATACGTGTTGATGAAACTTAAGGCATGCAAGTGGGTCATAAATATATATTCACTTCCAGGACATTATAGGCTTTTTGTAACATTTCTGAAAATGAAGGTGTGGTTCAATGAGTGGGTAAGTTATTGATTTGGGAACCGCTAATTTTGTGAACCAGTTCATTAAAAAAAAAAAAAAAGATCCGACTCAAATGAATGATTCATTCACGAATCGGTCATCGATACACCCCCCGCCCTCCTCTTCCTCCCTGAGCGGAGCTCCGCACGTCGGTCGGGACTACAGACACACACATACACACAGAGCCATGGCCGAAAACGCCGGCTTGGAAAACCATCGCATCAAGAGCTTTAAAAACAAGGGGCGAGATGTGGAGGTAAGTCCGCCGGAGACTTTGGACTCTGGGCTTTTGCCCAGTTTGTTTTCCTTCTCCTTAGTCTCTGTGGTTCTGGTTTTATGGGGTCGGATAGGAGCGGGTGTTTGTGGACCCAGCAAGAGCATCATGCGGAGCGGGCGCGGCCTACATAGAGGCCTCTTTAAACACACATTTCCCTTCAATATTCACAAGTTATTCGCGGTTTATACACGGACTTGAGCTGTTATAGAGCATTATTTAGTCGTGTAATATTAAGACGGGTTTGTTTATTAGGTTGGTTTGGTGGTGCAGCTGTTAATTTTCTGTTTTAAATTGCGCTGGGCCAAAACATGCAGATTTAGCGTGTTAGCATGTGTGCTAACTGGTTAGCAAGCGGCAGATTAATCGTCTACTACTCCGTTTATTCGTGTGTTTTCTTGCCCATACTTTTTAACATTCATGTATAGAAGACAAACTCCCTAAACATTAGTAAACAATCTGAAATATAACTTGCGAAGCAGATGTATGCGACAAAGACATGTGTGTTAATACCGGCTTTAGCAAGCTCTCCAGAACTGAACTAGTGACCAGTCATACTTCAACATCTGACCTCTTTATTGCTTGTTTAGTCATGCCAGTTTAGCAGCCCTGCTGTAGTTCATCTTAATGTACTTATTCATTGATTAGAGCTGATTATGGTGGTTTAATAAAGATGTCATTGTGAAATGTCAGTTGCTTAGCATCTTTTCCTCTTAAATCAGATTGCCCTTTGGTGTGGTAGTTAGCATCTAAGCATTACATGTAGGTATACCAGAGCTACATAAGCCTAATTTTATTACCTTCAAACTGGAATGAAACCCTCCAGATGGTAGTGCTCCTAAATTTATACCCCGATGCAGGCTGCATAGAGGCGACCTAGAAATATTAGTAAGCCAGGTTGTGCAGTAAGATGATGGATTATATAATAGAGCAATGGAATTTTTCGTTCTTTGCCACAGTTGCCTTTGGCTTGCACACAAGGGGATTGCATTTATTATGTACTGTATACAGTGTGTTATGTTTAAGTATTATGCCATGACTTTCAATTAACCCCTTCGTTAAAGCCTATGGCAGTGATGCCCATCAACAAATAGTAATTTGTTGCTAGACCAAATAGTTATAAATTGAACAAAACCTTCAGCCTACAACTATAAGTATATTCATTGATGTATACAATATAGCAAATCTCAACTTCTTGATCACTTGTATCATTGCAAAATGTAAACTTTATTATTGGCCAGAAATATATTTAAGGTTGGATATATAGCACACCCGCAAGCATACAGTACATATACTATATAACAAATCTTGATCATTTATTTTGTCCCAAAATGTAAACTATATAATCAGATGGCAAAATATTTAAAGTTGGACACTATCTTCATCCACATGCATATAATACACTCGCATAAAGCAATATATACTATATAGCAAATCTCTACTGCTTGTTAGTTTATAGTATCGCAATATGTAAACACTATTGTCACACAGCTTTCTATTTTATGTTGGATATATAAGTATATCCAACTTTACCCATATACATACAGAACATAACTATAACAATAACAATAAAGATATAGTTCTAAAAATATCGAAATGTTAAAGAATAGCAGAGTCCGCACCACAACTATAATGATAACAGCACAGATAAACAATATCGTTGAAATCACTTTCAGAATGATTTTTCCCAGCTGATGAACGATAAAAACAAGGACAGCCAATCAAAGCCTACCAGACTTTAAAGAGCTTGAGACTTTAAAACGACAAAACTGCAGCATAACTGCACAATATTGTCCGCTGCTAACATAGTTATCATTATAGTTATCTTTTATAGCTACCGTTCTTGGTGTGAACCATAAGGCATGAAGATATTATGATATTTTAAATATTAACATCATAATTTTCTCTAAAGCTTGAAACCATGTAATTTGAAACCATTTGGCATCTATATCCAAACACATTGTTAAATTAAGAAGCATGGCAAATGTCACATCTAACCCAGAGGACCATCATAATAAGTGTTCAAAGTCACTTTCAAATGAGTAGTGTAACAGTAAAGGTGCTGCTATTACATTTATGATGAACTCATTTACTCGCATACCCTGTTGATACTAGACATCATTATCATCTTCTGCCGTGGGCTCATCCGAGTAACCCCTGAGGAGGCCTTCAAGATTAATGGTGTGAATTGACTGCAACTGACTATAGCCTGCTGGTGTGACTCAGCCGTCAGACACACATGGCTTTGGATGAAGCCAGCAAAGCTGTCGCCCTTCTGCAGCTATTCCGGGAATTTGCAAAGTAGATTCAAATTTCTCATCTTGTGTTCCTAAGAGCGAAGGGCTCGTGCATGACCCATTTGATGTGGCCAGCAACGGACTGAGGAACTGTGGGATACTTTGGCTCATTAGCTGCTAGATTTAGCCCATAACAAGGATATACTTGTAGTTAACTGAGAGAATGACGGGTGCTTGTGTGTTTTGCATTTCTAAGTGGCTGTGGAAAATGAAACAAAGGCATTTGATTTGTCACATACTCTCTTGATACCAACCTCAAAAAGGATCAAAAGAGGGTCCGAAGAGTTCATGTTAAAATTAGAATTTTAATCAAATTACATTTGCGATTCGATTATGGGGCTGGGTATTGATTTGGATTCACAAGTTCTTGATTCGGGTCTGATCTCGATTTGATTCATTTGGATATACTGTATATCAGGTTTTATTCTTAAAGGGGTCATGAATTGCGGTTTTTGTTTTATGATGTTTCCTGGGGTGCACTTATAAACACCTATAATGTTAGAATGCTTTTTACATAAAAAATGTTCATAATTTATAAATAAAAGGCCTTTTTCTTACCCTGATTTTAGCCTTCTGCTCTGAACGCTCCGTTTTAAGGGGCGTGTCTGCTTGGAGACTTCAGTGTAAACACCCACTGCTGTAATTGGCTAACGTCTTTGCATTTGAAATAGTATTACTCCCTCTTTTATCTCGTTTTTACTATTACAGTTCTTAACTGTTCTTAACGGTTAACTAATCGTGAAAAGTGTTGCATTACATTTAGATCTATGGCATTATATTAAGATTGTGGCATGAAAGGTTGCAGTGATGATCATTGTAGCCGATCACACACATGCTGAGCGCATGAAAGCAGCGATCTCGTCATTGAAAAAGCCCTGAAAAGTGAAGCCAAAGCGTCTCGATCATCCCCCAGCTGACTGGATGCAGTATAGGTTATAAACCCCGCCCTCTCCATGAAATGTAATGGGACATAAACAAATTAAACAATCAAATTACACTTCAAATACATTTTTTCCAAAGATCATTTCTGTCATTTTAGGCAGTTTTTATCACACTGATGTTAGTTCAAGTGTTCGTTCTTTAAATAAGTTTGGTTTTAGTTAGTTATTTGATGCTATAGAAATGGGGGTGTGATGTTATGATTGACAGCTTCTCTGAGCGAAGTAGCAAGTGAGGCACCAACTGCCATTTTTGGAGATTGGAGCTTTAACTTTAATTTCCATAACATAACTGTTTATTTCACAAAAAGTTGTTGATTAGGCGGGAGTGTGGGCGGGACCTTGATATCATGGCTCTGCTACGCACTCACTACTGAGCAGACTTGAGACCCAAGATGTCAGCGCCATATTTGGACACTGGCGGCTTCACTTACTTCAATAGAAGAGAGTGAAGGCACGTCGTCCAAATTTATTTACAATCTATGGTTTGGATACATTCATCGACAGATTTTTTCGAGAAAAAAAAAAAGCATTGAATCGGGCCACGTCCCCTGGTCGCTTGTGGGTGCAAATTGGCCTTAAAATCTTTGTGTGTGGCTAGCCTTAGCTGGTTGTATTTGTTCAGGGTTTGAGCTGAACTTTGCATTAAGGTAGATCTCCAGGAACAGGATTGGGCACCCCCTGATATAACTAATAGTAAAGAGTAGGGCTGCACAATTAAACCGCGCACAATTTGGCAAAGGCTGCGATTATTTTATGCGCAGCTTGTCAGTGAAGCACGGCTCTGTGATCAGTTGTAAATTCTGCTCCATCTGAAACCCAGAGGGTGCTCTCCAGTTGTGTTTCCACTTGAGCCTGGTACAGCATGGCACGATTACAAACCGTTCTCGGCACTGTTGTCTAAAGCTGGGCTCAGACTACAGGAGTTTTAGGCCTATTTATGCCCGATTTTCCCCTCCCGAGAATCAGAGAAAAAATCTTGTCGAGGACCTCGATCGGTTCCGATATTCGGCGCAGGTTATCTGGTGATGTGAGGCGTTCACAGATAAAATCTTGCACCTCCCGATCTACTCGATATTTAAGGTACCAACCTTAAATATTGCAGCCGCCCCGATCATATCAAACATGTTTGATATTTAGGAATTTAAATTGAGATGATTACGTCAGTTCTTTTACAATAGCCAATGAGAGACGTGATTGAGAACACTTTCGAAAATGTGACCGCGAAACAAGCTGCTGTGTGCGGGTGCTTTGAAAAGCGGAGATGGCGGAGCAGCGTGTGGATTGTTTACAACACGTCTCTTTGTATAACATGTCTTCGAAAACATGACAACCTTACGGACAAAGAGAAGAGCTGAGGAGAAATCGCCTTGGTTTTGAACATACCGGGTGAGTGTAGAAAGCTGCTAGCAAATGTAAACATTGCCTGTGGAGACCATAGGTTGAGACATCAGTGACGATCTGCTACATACATGTTTACATCCGCTTTCCCACCATTAGATCACATGAGGTGCTCGTCCTGGCATGATGATCTCTTAATAATATTGTGCAGTGTGTGATGCGCAAAAATAATAAATCTTGTAGTGTGTGCAGATTTGAGAGAAAAACTCCTTTAGTCTGAGCCCAGCTTAACCGTGCTGGTAGATCAGTGAAGTGATGTCGCCACTCAGGGTTGGTCAGTTGCCTGTTGCCTGGCTACCAGTTTCTCTGTAGCTGGCTAAGCGCTCTTTTTGAGCGATGTAAACAAATTAATAATACAATTAAAAGAAATATCTGATCATCCTCCATAATGCAGTCGTTATTTACATCTCATGTCATCAGTAAATCAGTCATCAGTTGTGTTACTACGGCAACGACTGACACTTTTGTGTTACATACCAAAGAGCGGCCATTATCAGCCCCACAGTGGAAAATTAAACCAGAACTGTACCAGCTGGAAAAGTGGTGGAAAAGCGGCTATTGTCTCAGAACAAGCCGTTTGCAGATACTACCTTTGTGACATCACAAAATGCCTAGGCCCCGTCCCACAACTGCTGACGCACTCTGCCTCTTAGCCGACCGCAGTGAGCAGTATCACAGTCTGTCATTTTTTTTTTACGTGCTGGAGCAGCTGTAGTGAGAAGATAAATGGCTCTTGTTTCGTACTAGGAAAGCCAGGTGTGGTGGTGTTGAATGTAATAGTGAGCATCAGACTCTTCATTTACTCCCTTCATTTACTCCCTTCATTTACATTCTATTCCACATAGTCGCAAGGGACCATAGTCAGCTCTGTAAATGTTAAATGCGTTTTGTAGAGAGAACACAAAAACAAACTGGCTCCATTCCAGTCCACCATACACGAGGGAGTCACTTTCAAGCTTTAAAATGGGAGTGAATGGGACCATTTCTCGAGGGGCCTTCTGAAGTGAAGCAATGCATTTTTGTAAGAAAAATATCCATATTTATAACATTATAAACTGTATTTACGCTGTATTTTGCTGCCAGGCCAGTAGTTGGCGATTACTCTTGGTAAAGAAACACTACGCATCTATAGACTAAACACGTAATACACATGCGCATGGCTTCACCATTTTCACAAATTTGCGTTTTTGAAGGTTTGAGGCCCCAAAACACATACGTTTTCCGTTTTTAGTTGAAAACGCTGTTGTGTAAACGGCCCGAGCCCTATTGAATTACATGAAGTATTTTCCTCATCCTGCTATTTTGCATGTGCCAGATGCTTTACCTAAAACATGTGCTGGTAACTCATATTATATTTACACATTTTGCCATCTTACAGTTGTATTCAAGAAATTAATTTTATCAGTACGTGTTTTCCTTTGGAATTTGACCCTGACCTTTGTGTAGCAAGTCTAAAAACGAGTCAAGCCTGATGTTTGTGGCTATTGTGTAGTCAGCCTATTTATTAGCATGTCGTGGACCTAACAGGAGTGAGACGGCATGTCCTCAGACCATGCTGGCAACCAGACAAGCACATGCACACATACTGTGTCATTATGCTGGTCTCAAGCGTGTCAAGCTGTCATGTCACCGGCGAAGCATTGGTCCGCTGACTCCTGGAGTGCTTCCTCCCGGCTCTGCCCTCCTGTCATTCTGCTGTGAGTCATACATACCGCATGCGTAGCTAAAATACTGCTCATGTTGCGTATTCAGTAATCCACTTTGTGCTGAGAATTTCTTGTTTTTATTTGGATTTTTGAATTAAAATTTGGAGTTATTTGGAGTTGTGGCCTAGTGGTAGTTCAACATTGAGCTGCTTTTGCAGGTAAAACCAGTTCAAATCTGCTATCAATTGAAATACAGCTTTAGGCGTCATGTTGCATAGATTGAATTCTAAAAGGAACATTTTGCAGGTTTTTAAAAGGTTTTATGGTGCTCCTCTAGTTCAACTACAGTGCAAGACACTAGTAACACCAATGTCATGGGTTCATTTCCTAGGGAACACAAATTGATAAATATGCATTTAATGCACTGTAAGGCACTTTGAATAAAAGTGTCTACCAAATGCATTCATGTAAAATGCATAATTTGAGCTCTTGCTTTGAGTATTCAATGATGGAACTTCCTGATATTTTAAGACCCTCTGTGGTAAAACACCATTGCTGATTATTTTCTCCTTAAACTGCAGTGACCCAAAGACAGTCTCAAAAACGCGGTTTAAAATCTCTGTTGTTTCTTACATCACAAACTACCTTGTAACCAATCACGTCAACATGTGGGCGGGCTTTAGCATATCATTAACTAGGGCTGGACGATTAATCAAAGTAATCGAAACCGAAATGTCGGTTATTTTGTTTTTTAATCCTGTTAATTTCCCCTTAAAAACATACTACAGCGCGTGTAGTCACGTGACTCTGCCCTGTCCAGTCAGTGGCATGGAAGGAGCAGACAGCGTCTCCAGTAAACTTTGTCAATTTTATGTGTTTTAAGGCTTGCCAGTTTGAACATTCAAATGATTTAACACCATTCAATAACATCAATATGGAAAACATGGCACTTCAGTGCTCGCAAGCTGTTTTCTGTGACAAAGAGAGCCGAGCCCTGAAGCCAGATCACTTTCACTTGCATTCTTCAGTAAACTTTGTCAATTGTATGTGTTTGGACATTTTTGGCGATTTTAGACCATCGGATGTGCATCGTTATATTGAGCAACTGCGCTGATGCATTGTTTGTGACACATGAACACTCATACAAACAGTAGCTCGTGGAGTGTGGAAGCTAAAGTATAGCGCGCTTACTGCATGACATTATGGTTTAGTGTTTTCCCCTTCACAATTAATAAAGGGACGTAATATTAGTAATATATGACTAATTCACACACGCAATCTCTCTTTCATTAATGCATTCAAATAACTACTCTCACGGTGCTAATTTATTTAAAGAAATGTCTCACCTTTAATAGAAAAGCTTATTTACAGTACATACCTTGTCAGTGAACTGACTAAAAATTTAAAATAATTAATCGTTCATTAATCGTAATTGAGGTAAAGTGTTCAATTAATCAAGGTTTTGATTTTAGGTCATATCGTCCAGCCCTATCATTAACTATGACTGCTCTGAAGCAGGCGAGTCTCAAGAGAAGCCAGGTTATCCCAGCATCTTTTTCTGTTGATCGGGTACATTTAGCAACATAGCGGCTGAATTATGTATATGATGTATATTATGATGTTATGATGAACTGTGTCTTTCTCCACTGACGTTCTGAGTTGCTCAAAGTTTTTCAGTTTTTCAGAGATGGCGAACGGGAACATGGTTTGTGTAACATTAGCAACACATTATTAGCAGTTTGATAACGTAGTCCAGCAAAAGGCTAATTAATTACCGTTACGTGCCTGATGTTGTAGAGAGCGATACATAAAACGCATTACCATTCTGATACATTGACTTGTAGGCGAGCCTGTTTCTGGTTCAAACATATATGGCGGAATTAAACTACTCTTTCCACTTGCCATTGTGCAGCGTTTACTACCGTAAACTGACAGAGTGGATCAGGTAGTCCGAGCTGGTGTGAGTGAGTGGAGGCGGGGCAAATTTGCATATTCATGATTCCACGTATACTCAATAGAGCTAACATTTTTTACTGGCAAAAAAAAACGTTTAAATAAGTAATTTTGGTGATTTTAAAGATGAGTTTTAAGGGATAAAATTATTGAATACAGGGGGACTTTAATTAGTCATTCAGAAATAAATGCTGGTATTTTGTCCTTTTCTGTTTCCCTTTCTTGTTTGTCGGTTTTGCTTCTACATCCTCTCTCTTTTCCCCTTCATGACTTTTGGATTGCATAAGGCACAGTGTGGGTTTGCTGTAACATGAACTAGGATGCCTAGTCACAAGATCAAATCTGATCTGTCCCACCATCCCCACCACACAGCATGTGAAGTCTTTGCATCGTTGGCTGCTGATGTTTTTCTTTTTCCTCCTATATCCCATTGGAGTTGTATATTTAAAAAACATTTAAATTAGGGAGTGGAACCATTTGCTATATGTGACCTGTCCATCTTGTCATAAAGTTTGAATGAAATGAAAATTCTCCCTATATATTTAGCAAATGCACGTTGTAGCTCTTACTGTGAACACTTATTCAGTCTGCTTATACCCTGAAATCTTGTGTTCATCTGCATCTTCTTTTGCATGTCAAAATCCAATCAACAGTCCCTGCCCTACATTGTTTCTTTTTCGATAATCCATTACAATCTGATGTACATCACAATAAAGAAAAAAAGATGTATCTCTACTTCCGTGTCATTGCGACTTTAATGTGTTTTGTTGCTCCAGACATGTTGTTGCTATTCTGTCTGGTGCAGATGTATGTTCTCTTGGGTTTTATGGAACAGTTCTAATAGAATGGCCACAAAATGTGATTGTCTAAACAGAGGACTGAGTGACAGCTGGGTTCTGCCGTCACCATGGTTACCACGGTTGGTTGCCTCTTTGTTCTGTTGGAGTGGCAAGACTTGGTTGGCATTAATGTAGCATTTTGTTTGCATCGTTACAGCCCATTATCACTTGTGAATTTGAACAAGGAGCTAAACCAAAGTATTAAACTTTAATTAACCATCCACAATGCAGCATCAACACAAGGGCACATTTCCATAAGAACATGTCAATCTCTGGGAGTTGTCTTAGAATTTCTTTTTTGTCACTATTTACACCTCAGATATGTTATACTGTGTTAACCAACCTATTTCTCTTGTTCTTTTTCAGACGATGCGAAGACATCGTAATGAAGTGACGGTAGAACTGAGAAAGGTAAGTTCGCAATTTATGGTCTGTCATTGTTTCAGATGTATTTGAATAGTCACTGTTCAATAATAAGTTTCCTCTGGGTGGACGTATTTAAGCTACAGAGTGTAGCTGAACATTGCATTCTGATGCAATTCATGTGACTCATCAGAGAATAAGACTTACAACACTGATTCTCATCCTCTTTAGTTTTGTTTTTTTCATTCTTAAATAACTATGTGCACTCTCATCAACAACATTAAGCTATTTATTGTGGTGATTCAGTGGGCACTTGAGGTTTGTATTTAGCGCTGCATGTAAGAGCTCTTAATAGTTCCTCAGTCTCGTTTAGGGCTGGGCGATAAAGCTAAAACAAATATATCTTCTCTATCAGTATTTATGCATTTGCTCTGAAATTATCAAATATTTTATTTATGTAGTATTTATTGAGCTTGTTAACTTTTAGTGGCTGACTCAGCATTTTGAATTGAATCACTGAAATGGAGTTTGAACTGATTCACAATAATAAAATGCAATATTTTCCTACTGATAAATGAGAGATGGCATTATAACATCTTTCACATAACATTATAACATTCTCAAACTAGCCTGACCCACCTTTTGATAACCTCTTGACCCTAAGGGATTATGAAAATAATAAAGGTAAAATGAGTATTGCGCCCCTGCCGCATTCCGTCTAGTGCACCTTCCATTCCTTAACAGCGGTGGTCTTTCATTCCTCCCTAAAATCCCAAAATTAACATCCAAATCAGCCGATTAAGTGAGTGTTGTAAAATGCAGTATACTGTTGCTTTTTTAATTCTCAGGGGGGCTTGAAATCACATTCCGAGGGGGAGGGTGTGATTTGCCCCCTCCTCGGTTAAAATCACAGAGGCCCTTTAAAAGCTGGGGCCCCTAGAATCATTACTACCTTTTGCCCCTCTAGCGACATCCCTGCTTCCACCAACAGTTATAGGAACTATGAAAACTTTCCTCCGTTGCAAAGCCAGTGAAGTGTAGCTGCAGCATTGTGTGAGATGATTGTGTGGGTACTAGGACTGCCCCCTAATAGTTGACTAAATGTTAATCGATTAGAAGAGGCTTAGTCGACCAAAATTTTGATTAGTCGCAGAAATTAAAACTCCACAGGAAGTGGTGAAGTCACGCAGCCTCTGAAGGACAGATCATTAATGGCTGATCCTTGTGGTAACTACAGTATCTTGGGCTGGAAATCCAAACGTTTGCCTATCATCCATCAACCTCAAATATGGCCTATCATTTGAAATATGTAAGTAGTAGCAACTTTATTTGGCTGCTCGCTCTAATGCTAATGAATGCACGCTATTGTTAGGTGCATATCCAAATGTTTGTGTGGAGTGTGGAAGCTAAAGTATAGCGCACTTACTGCATGACATTATGGTTTAGTGTTTTCCCCTCCAGTATATATTTAAGTAATTAAATTAATATAAATGTGCGATTAGTCGACTAATTGCTTAAATTAACTACTAGCCAAATAGAAAATTCTTTAGTCAGGGGTAGCCTCATCGTTGCAGGAAATAGAGGAGCATCTGTAGCTTAAATGTGACCTCAGCGTGGAGTCTCTTCATGCATTACATTAAACTTAAGCAGGTGGTGATTGCGTGTGAGTGTGCACGGATGCTTTGCTCTTCCCTCAGGACGCTGCATTTAGGATTTTTCTGTTCTGTCTTTTCTGTAAGATGTGAGCACCGGAAGCAAGGCATTTCACTCTATATATAGTGTACAGTGACAACTCTGATAGCTTAACCAATTGTGACCGAACGTTTAACATAATGAATCGAATACCAGAGGCCGAAGGATCCTGCTGCTGTGTCAGACACATGATCTGATCAACACCAATAAGTGAGTCTTAGAGCCATGATTTTACACGTTTGTGATATTTGCTCTTGTTACCAGTCATTTGTGTCATTATTTTGTGGTGGTGGGTGGGCTCAGAAATACGACTAATGTTATAAGCAGTCCTTGGTTAAAAAAACAACAGCAAATGTGTTATTGAAGCCTTTACATGGCTTTGTTCTCTCGGCTGGTGAGCTGTTTCTTTTGGAAGTCTGGTTTACGCTTGCAGTATTTGGGTCACGCCATCCATAGTCACGGGCCCCTGGTTGGCTACACCCCAAGAAGAAGGTTATTCATGAGGGTCTTCCCTCGTCACGCATATCTCCCCTCCTCCCTTTTGGCACGGAACTCAGAACTTTGCTAGAACTATTTGAGCATTTTTATGGGTTTTTACATCTAATAAAAAACTAACAGGTCTGTACTGGATAAAGTAGCATATCACCAGAAGAAAAGTTTCCTGCAGCCTCTGGCAAAGTCCATTAGGACAAATTGCTTCCGTTCTTTGTGTCGCAGACTTGCATTCTTTGAATGTGTAGGCCCCATTTTTGTTTTTGATCTGGTAGGCCAGAGTTGATATGGAGCAGAGGTTTAGTCCCACAGCCTTGATGTTGATGCATTGGTGCTGGACTGGGTGACGCAGCATGTCCTGTCCATATTAGGCGGTTATACTGTCAGCCCAGAGGAATCGGACATTGCTGCTGTGCTCTGCGCGCGAGACATTCCTCTTTGCATTCCTGTTTGCTCTAACATTAGCGTCACAGACCACTCACCCTCACATTATTTTCTCACACAGCCTAGAACCAGAAGGGACTTTCTGTGGGCCATTTTGTCAGTTATTTGCCATTTTTTCAAGGATTTGATATTGTGCTGTCGATTTATTTATTTTATTGACATCAGCAGCAAAATATTCAATTTAAAGGCTTTGATCACCCAAAAGCTTAGTTCGTCGCTTTATAACATTAAGGTTGAACCACTGTATTCACATTGACTATTTTAACGATGTCTTACTACCTTGTAGTGGTAATAATGTAATAATGTAGTGGTAATAAAGTAGTGGTAATAATGTTGCAGTCTATGTGGGGTCAGAAAGCTCTCTGATTTCATCAGAAATATCTTAATTTGTGTTCTGAAGATGAACAAAGGTCTTACGGGTTTGGAATGACATGAGGATGGGTAATTAATGACAGAATTTTCACTTTTGGGAGAACTAACTTTTATTACAAAAATGAGCAGCTGATGTTTATATTTAACAAAATATAATTCATTTCACTCTGAACTCTTAGTTTGGGCAGCACATTGAAGCAGAGAATTGCTGTAGCAGAAAAAGGCACCGCAGAAACAGCCCTTTGATTTTAAGGGTCTTTAAGGAAAAGTGTATGGTATAGCCTCTTTAAAATGATAGTTTATTAAATAAATACACCTTTATTAAATGTACATGAAATATAATCAACACTTGGTACTGTATTCTATGATTTACACAAATGTAATGAGTCAATTGTATTTGTTTTGGTCTGTGTGAACTCATGATGCATTTATTAAGTGCAAGTATTCACAGAGGACCTGATATTTATTTGATTTCTCAATCCGTACAGAACAAAAGAGACGAGCATCTCCTGAAGAAACGAAATGTTCCCCAGGAAGAGAGTCTGGAAGATTCCGATGTGGACTCTGACTTCAAAGGGGTAAGAGGCTTTCTTCTTATTTCATCTCCCTCCATATCTTCCATTTTCCTTTACATAGTTTGTCTAAATGTTTCTCTTCCCTTTCTCCTCAGCAAAATGTAACGCTAGATGCCATCTTACAGGTAAGGTTCTACCGTGTTAATGTCTGATAAATAACCGATTCAGAGGGTCAGTGCACACAGCAGCACTCCACTTCACAAAGTGTGTGTGTGGGTGTGAGTGGCCCCTTCTTCCTCTCATTCTCCATTTCTCCTCTTTCTTTTATTTTCTACAGAACGCCACCAGTGACAATGCAGTGGTGCAGCTCAGTGCAGTGCAAGCAGCCAGGTAAAGTGTCATGCTATGAATATAAAAAGATTTGAATTTGTTACACATCTCCCATAACCTCATGCCTCTCATAACCTCAAGTCAACATATCCTGGACTCTCTTTCCTTTAATACACATTCCTGGCCTTTATGTACATAATTCATCAGTGTGTGTGAGTCTAAAGAAGACACATTCTAATATATATTCCTCGTTGAATATAATTAATGCATCACATTTTGTTAATGTTACCATTTTTTCTGAAGTAGTCTGATTAATGTCAGCTGAATGTGAAAAGCATAACACAAAACAACCGTGGCATACTCTGTGAATTATGCTTGTAATTAAATATAATTAAATATGTTTTGCTGGATTTGTCTCTTTGAAATGGATTGCATTAACAGTGCTGACATGTATTTGGAGTGCTGGATGGTGACTGACAGAGTGCCTGACTATTTTTCTCTTTTCCGTCCTCGCAGAAAATTGCTCTCAAGTGACAGAAATCCTCCCATAGACGACTTGATAAAATGTGGAATCCTTCCGATCTTAGTCAAATGCCTGGAGAGGGATGACAAGTGAGTGTGACTATACATTGCACTTAATGAAATGATTCAAAACTTAATGAAACCTTTTAAATTGTGCTGTTTGTGTACAAACATGCATCAGAATTAATGAAGTTCTCAATGTCATCTTGAATGATGGTAGAGAAAGTGAATGAGATAAAAGAATAAGGCATGAGGCAGAAGGTGGATGTTAGATGGAGATCCTCAAGTGAGAACACTGCGGTTCAAAAATTTGCGGTCAGTAAGATTCAAGATGCATGAAATTGACTAAAAGTGAATGTAAAGACATTTATAATATTTCTATTTCAGATTCATGTTCTTTGAAGTTTCTATTCATCAAAGAATCGTGAAAAAAATGTATCCCGGTTGGTTTCCACAAAAATATTAAGCAGCACAACTGTTTTCAACATTGCTAATAAGAATTGTTTCTTGAGCAGCAAATCAGCATGATTTCTGAAGGATCATGTGACACTGAAGACTGGAGTAATGATGCTGAAACACATAGACAATAATGCTTTAATGATTTTTAGGTGTGTTCAGTTGTGGCCTTATAGGTCCACCCAAGTTTTATTCACAGAGACATGCTGAATCTGACACAACTTGCTCGGATTTCACTGAGCCCCATTGTTTTCTACAGCCTTATTCAGCAACAGCAAAACTATTGCACATTTTAGTCAAGTGGTGAGGTTGCACAGAAATTTGACTAACAGAAATGGGTCACCTTAGACAGGTGTCACACCTTTCTCCATAACCGGCCCACGCTTTTTTAGGCAATGCGAAACACTTTCTTCCTGTGAATCATTTAACATGTTCAGATTTGCTGACTTGTTTGGAAGCCATATGGTGAAAGTTAGCAAAATGAAGTTGACGTTACAGAGTCTTTTAAATGCATATTTATGAGGAATAATAAGGATTGGTACCTGATACACAAATGGAAAACCACCCCGGTTGTATCTATAAAATTGTTAAGATCTTTGTCCTTTTAATCATACAAGACTGGAACATTTTTTGTCTTCATATGTGGCTCTAAATGAGCCAAGAACTGTTCGTGTGTTTGTCTATTTTAAATGTTTTTTTTTTATAAAGGTCAGTTCTGGCTAAAACGTGTAATCCTGTGGGAAAAAGTCCTGCTGAGCCCTTTTCAGAGTATCGCAGAAGGCCATTTTGTATTCAGAGTGGTCCGAGGTGAAGTGTTGTTTACCACCACCTCAAAAACATCTGAACTTCCATTTCCTCTCTCTTTCTTCATCAGTCCTTCATTGCAGTTTGAAGCTGCCTGGGCTTTGACCAACATTGCATCAGGGACGTCTGCACAGACACAGGCAGTGGTCAAATCCAGTAAGTTGTTTGGACAGGCCTTCGTCTACCAGATCAACCTGTTTTGACTTTGTCAGCTCTCTCTGTATTTGAAGGCTCTGTTCTCCTCTCATTCTCTTTCCCTGTCTGTGTAGATGCTGTCCCATTGTTTTTGAGACTTCTCCACTCTCCTCATCAGAATGTGTGTGAGCAGGCCGTGTGGGCGCTGGGAAACATCATTGGTGAGGAACTGTGAAATGTCTTCACACTGTTAATTCCACTGAATTTAAGAAAGAGAACAAGAACAAGAATTTATATCAAAACCAAGAACAAAACTAAACCACACAAGATGTGAACTTTTGGATGTCATGTCCAGAACAGCTGCTGCCTGCATATTGGTGGCGTTAACACATTGAAAGCTGTTGGTTTAACCAACATTAAACACCAAAGGCAAAATAACAAATTAAAAGGTAAAACTTTACATTCAATTATAGTTGACAAAACTCTGAAAAACTTTTTAAAGCTTTACTTGCATTGCGCCACCTATAGTACTGGACTATATTTCCATAAAATGCTTTGTGTGTAAATAGGTTTGGTGTCATATAATTACTGCTACTGCACTTCTTCCGTAGTACATTGGCAATTTAAACTTGCAAATTTATCCCCAAAAATCTAAATCCATATAATTTGAGGGTTGTAACAGCTGTGATGCTCATCAGTAGTGTTATTTAGACTTTAACACATGCTTGTGCTTTATGGGCCTTTGCAGGTGATGGACCTCAGTGTCGAGATTACGTCATCTCGCTCGGTGTGGTCAAACCTCTCTTGTCGTTTATTAATCCTTCCATCCCCATAACCTTCTTGAGAAACGTTACCTGGGTCATTGTCAATCTGTGCCGAAACAAAGACCCTCCCCCACCCATGGAAACCGTACAAGAGGTGAGGAATGTGTGTGATCGTATGTAGTATGAGTTGGTAAAAATGATATATAAATTGTTATATTGAATATTGTTTAGTAAACAACCACTTGAGAGGCATTTTTGAATAATCTAAAATAACACTTGGTCAATGTTAACATAGATTACTGACGTGTTTTTTTACATATCTCACTGCATTTATCTTCTCTCATTAAGTCGGTACAAGCCTGACTGCTGAAGTGTGTAGAAATACAGCAATTTGATTGGCTAAATTGATCCACTTAACTGGCTGTTTGACTGGTTGAAATGCATGAAGCACTTTATAAACTGGCATTTAATCCAGTGAAGCACCACAACTTTTAGTGTGCAAGATAATATGTCTGTAATCTGTAGGTGTATCTTTGAGCTGAAGGGAACATATTGTACCTCCTGCTGCTAGGAAATCATTAGACTGGTGTTTTCACTGTGTGTGTGTGTGTGTGTAATATAACAACTGTTTCATTGATGGCAGGTCTAATGAATATTCTGTTGTCCTACAGCTGATTTCATGTTTACATGCTGTGTGCTTATTCTCACAATCTGGTGGTTTCAAATGAAATATCACCTTCTAAAATTTCAGTTTTTCTCTTACAGATTCTTCCTGCCCTCTGTGTACTCATATATCATACAGATATAAATGTAAGTACAAAATGTTTTTTTCTAAACCAGAAGTGTTGCTCTTAATTGAATAATGAGTGTAGTAAATCTGATTTTAGTCTCTTTACTAAGTAATAACGTACAACTAGCCGGTTATTACCACACAGTAAACACTGAGTTTATCTGAACCTTGATGTGAAGCGAAGGGGTATTGTCTTTGACTTTATTTTGCAATAAAGATCGGCTAACTGTACATTTATTCCAGTTATTGTATTGTATGGCTATTTATCTTAAAGCTTAAAGCTTCTGCTAATGAAGAAAAATAGTCCATTTGACCACTCAGTGCTACAACTGACCAATCAGAGAACTGTGTAATAAATGTCTTGACTGAGACTCTTTAGAATACTAAAATCTCTTTCTTTCTCTAGATTCTGGTAGACACTGTGTGGGCTCTGTCATATCTGACAGATGGAGGTAATGAGCAGATTCAGATGGTAATAGACTCAGGTGTCGTCCCCTTCCTTGTCCCACTGCTCAGCCACCAAGAGGTCAAAGTTCAGGTAAAAATAATGCAGATTTTTATAGCTGTTTCCTCTGAAACCTGAATCCGGTTTCTGAAAGTGTTTGTGTATCCTCTGCTCAGACCGCAGCGCTGAGAGCAGTGGGGAACATTGTAACTGGGACGGATGAGCAGACTCAGGTGGTGCTCAACTGTGACGTCCTCTCTCACTTTCCCAACCTGCTCACACACCCAAAAGAGAAGATCAACAAGGTGAGACACACACACACACACACCCTGTCTGATCCTATTTGTTTGAAATGTAATCAAAATGATGAAACCCAAACATTTACTTGCCTAATTTCTTAAATGACTCCAGATCCCAGTGTAAGCACTGTGGCTCATGTTTAGAGTACATCTGTGATGTGTCTGTTCTTCCCTGCAGGAGGCAGTGTGGTTCCTGTCCAATATAACAGCAGGTAACCAGCAGCAGGTGCAGGCTGTAATAGATGCTGGTCTCATACCCATGATCATTCACCAGCTTGCCAAGGTAAGATGTTATCTGCATAGCCTGCTATACATCCACCTTGTCCCTTTTGCAGTTTAATTTTAGCTTTAAATACCACCTTACATCAGATTTGCAGTACTGCCACAGCATATATACTGTAGATCCAAAAGTTTGAGACCACTTGTAAAATTATTCTGTTTTTTTATTACAAATTATATATCTAACACTGTAGAGTATTTCTTATTAATTTTGTCACAATGATTGTTTCTTTAAAAAGGACCTAGAACTTTTAATTTTTTTCAAGTTCAATTTTATCTTTTAAATCCAAACAATATCTAGTGAGTAGAATATCCTAAAGACTTGGGATTGGGTCTTATTTGAATTGGGCCAATAAGCAACCACTTGAAACACCCTATAATTGGCATGAACCACTCATATTTTCTTCAGAAAATTTAAACACCTAGTAATACTATTATTATTTTACTGTTAATAATCTGTTGTATGGCATCTGAAGTAAATTCTCACACTTGAATCTAGACTCTTGAAAGTCTCACTAGATAGTGATTTACCTTTAATTTGATTTCTCATATATATCTTGACTTTTCAAAACAGGGTGATTTTGGAACACAGAAGGAAGCTGCATGGGCCATCAGCAACTTGACAATAAGTGGAAGAAAAGATCAGGTATGGACCATTCTCAATTAATCTTTGATTCAGAGCCACTTACCCTTCTTTTTCATTGGTTATTTTTCTGTAATTGGCAGGTGGAGTACTTGGTGCAACAAAACGTGATCCCACCTTTCTGCAACCTGCTGTCAGTGAAAGACTCTCAGGTGGTCCAGGTGGTTCTTGATGGACTGAAAAACATCCTGATAATGGCTGGGGAGGAAGCCAGCACAATTGCTGAGATCATTGAAGAGTGTGGAGGTAATGCATGCAGTGTAGAAATGGGTAGTCATGGTTCCTTTATATTTAGACTGGTTGTATTATAAAAGATGACCAGTAGATTATTCTGAAATGGTCGCATCTGCACATTCACTGATGTTTTTATTTATTTTGTAGAAAAAAAGATGATCAATAATAGTCTTGCTTCTTTCTTTCAGGATTGGAAAAAATTGAGAACCTACAGCAGCATGAAAATGAGGACATCTATAAACTTGCATTTGAAATCATCGATCAGTACTTTTCAGGAGACGATGTGAGTCTCAAACTCTTGTTTCTTGACATTTGTCTCTGTATAGTGCTTGACAATAACTTTCAGTTATTCTAAGCACATACTGCAGTTTTGTCATCTACCACTTTAAATGCTTCAGCTGGGAAAAAAACATTCTGAAAGTGATTTATGCTATATCTTTCCACTGTGTTATTATAGTTGTGGTTTGGACTTACCTGTTTTCAAATTAGTGACTATTACAACTTTATAGTTGTAGTTACCATTATAGTTATTGTCCTTGGTATAAACTGGCCTTAATTTGGTTTGGCTCTGCTTGTAGATTGATGAGGACCCCAGCCTGATTCCTGAGGCCACCCAGGGAGGCACATTTAACTTCGATCCAGCCTCCAACCTTCAAACCAAGGAGTTCAAGTTCTAGACATCCAGAGCTTCAAACTTAGGAACGGTGGGTTTCCCAGCTGCTCCTCAACCCCTGCCACCTACTGACCCATCACCTACCAACCACTCACTAACCAGAAAAACAAACCAATCACCATGCTCAGAAACGACACTCGCTCACACAGAAGAAAATAGCACTGAAGGTTCTGAGTACCTGTCTCAACGCCACTCAAAACATGGATGGATCTCAACCAACCTCAAGACATGGAAGAGAAAAATAACTCATACTGCAGTTGCCAAAAAAAAAAAGAAAAAGGAAAAAAAAAAGGAAAAATATTTTGCTCTTTCTTTCACTCACTCAAACACATAGGTGAGCATGAACAATAATAGGAACTTCTGTTGTTGTACCAGCCATCATATCAGCCAAGGAAGATGAAAGAAAGAGATATTCCTGAAATAGAAAAGCAGGGATTTTTCATTGTTTCCAAGAAATTCCTTCCCTCAAAATGTTGCATTTCTGGTGATGATCTTCGAGTCTCAGACAGACGTCCAGCCTCTACTGTGTTAAGCCTTTTGGACCCCCTCCCTCATTCATCTGAATCTGTGACCTAGCCTATAATGGGTTATTCAATGGAATATTATTCAAATGGGGGAAGGGAGCGTCTCTAAATATGTGGTGTGCAAACAGAACTTAAATTATCGCCACCAATTCTTGCTTTTTCTTCATCCTGAAATTATGGATATTTAAAAAAAACACTGAAGATAATGAAGAAGAAAAAAATTGTCAGCAGATTATACAAACTTGAATGGAGAAAATCTCATCTGAGATGGTCAAGCACCCTCATTTTCAAAGTTCTGCAGCGATAGTGTAGTGGACTTTCATTGTGCTGATCTTTTTGGTTTGCAATTGGACTGTTGCACGTGTCAAAGGAGGATCCTATGTGAGATGATCATCAGTCAGGTCAATTTGGCCAGGACTTTTAAAGGGCGGCCCCAACCTTTGGAAGTTCTTTGAGATCACCTTAAAAGGTCTTTCTGCTTAACAAGGGTGCTCTGGCAGCGCTCTTTATTTTCTGGATTCATCTTCTCTACTTCCTGTCTGTAACCATAGAAATAAGTTCTTTGGGATAAGCCCAATTGTTACCGGTTGGAGGATATTTTCACTAAATCAGTACATTTCAGCACTCGGTAGTCAAAACCACAAGAAACTTTGCAACAGTGATTGGATTGTGAATTCTTTTTTTGTTTTGATCAGTGGAGCTTCCGCTTTTGCAGTTTTTCCAGTCTTACGCGCACACTTTTGGGTTTTTCCCGTTTTATTGCTTAATGTAAGTGGAGAGCGATGTTCGCTTAATTTTGACTATACAAGCAATGGGAAAAGGAGATTGTGGTTCCTTTTTTGTTTAGTTGGTTTTTAATCTTATTTCACTTGCTACAAAACCTAATCGTACCAACTAAAAATAAAAGTATATTTCTTGTTTAGGTATATGAGAAGCTACCACACTTAGGTCCACTAGACGTTGTTGGGACGCTACAGAACAATAATATTGTGATTTATTGATTTACAGCCATTAGGGGTAATTTTTTTTTTTGGTTCTTTTGTTTTGTAATGGCAAATGATTGCCATTATTTGGAAAATGGGCTTTCTTACTGTTTTGACTGGACTTTTTTTTTTGTTCTTTTTTCCCTGTGCATTAACTTGTAAAGGAATGTATGGGGAAAAAAATTGCCGTTGGACTAAAGTAGTTGTGTTTGGGCCGCAAACTGCTGAAAAAGACAGTAAGGAAGCAAAAGGCAGCCCTGATGATTTTTGAGTTAGCCATTTATTGTTGAACAAAAAGAAATAAAAACTGGTTTGAAATTCATGAACTTATCTAGACAACTAGAAAACGAGCCACTTTAAAGAAGTTTTGTCTTGTATCAGAAATGGATACAAGCTTATTGCTTGTTGCAAGATTTTTACTTGCTGAAGAAAAAAATTAATCTAAAGAAGCGACAGATCGCATTTTGGCCTCTGATTGTTTGTATGTTTTTATAAATTTTAGAACTGAATTTCTCTTTAAGGTGGCTCATCAGTATTTTTTTTTTCAACTCTTGTGCATATTAAAGATAAAGAATGAGTTGAAATTCATTGTGCCTTTTGTTTTTCATTTCAAAGCAACTAAAAAAGGTTCATAATGCCTACCACGTTGCATTGGAGCTGCTTATAATAGGGGTCTTTTGGGTGTTATATCTGCCTATCTCTGGACTTTACGATGAGACGTTCTCTGGAGTAGAGTATAATTCTAATTAAATTCTCCTCTAGTCTGCTGGCTGACTTGTAATTGATCCCCTAACTTCCATTCTGCTCCCTTCTCATTCTTTTCATATGGATCACAATTTCCCACAATTCTAAACCCATCCATCCAACTACAATCCCCCCCCCCCTCCCCCTCCTCCTCCCCTCCCCCCACCACCTTTCTATGGCAACACATATTTCACTCATCACTCCCTCAGGACGTGCTTTATGTATCAATGAACCTAACCAAAATAAACTTGCTGTTAGCCATCCTTTTTATTGCTCTCTTATGATTGACCTTTTGATGTTTTTGTGTCTCTTCTCTTTTACCTGTTATCTTTCCTCCTTGTCCCTGTTCTGTGCATTTAATTTGGCTCTTTCTTTGACTCACTTTCTCTCTCTTTCTAATGTGCAATAGGTCAGTGTTATTTATCATGCAATGATATTACGCAGCGCCTGAAAATAGGCTAACTTCCGTCAACATAACCAACGTGACAACCTGCTTGCACAGAAAGCATGCTGGGGACTATTTTCAGGCGCTGCGTAATATCATTGCGCCGCTGCACCCATGGTACGGCAGCAAAGTTCCTGGATTATTACGCAGGCATGAGAGTATAGTCCCTAGCCATATCGGTCTAGAAAAAACTGCAACTTTTTATTTTCCGTCGGTCTTAGTACACAATGTAACTATACACATCACAACATGTAAATAGGAAAATGTTGGCATTATTTTGTCATTTATTGAGCAGTAGGCTAAATGGAGCCGTTTACCTCCAGTCTTTGTGCTAAGCTAGGCTAGCGGGGGTGCGTCAGACAGAGTTATGGCACGCAGGGAGATAAAAATGGTATGTATGGACTTACCTAACTCTGGGGGATACAGTGAATAAGCTAAAGTCCCAAAAAGTCGGTGTGTTTCTTTAAGGGAGAGATTGGTGCTAGATGAGAATTGCACCAGTGACCTGCGTCCGTGCCATGCGAAAATCCATAATAGGTTAAATGTTTACATTGGTGATGTAAAAAATGCAAGTTTATAACATGTTGCTACCTAAGAACTACAACTACCACAGGTATGATAGTTTATACGCATGAGGGATCAGACAATTGTTGTAGTCCTTATTCGGCAACTTACTCCCAACATACTTTTTATTTATTTATTTTTTTTCTTTTTCTTTTTTTTTTAAGTTTGCTCTTTAAATTGTAGAAGTCATTTTAATCTTAAATTGAAAAACCTTGGAAATGTAACTTGTACTCTGCATTGTCTCTTATGAATGTAATGCATGTTACTGTTTAAAATACTCAACAGGGAAAGAATATGGCAAGGCAGATGAGCGCTGGTTATACTCTGACCCAACAATAGTATCTCTAGAGCTTCTGACAGTGGTGTTAGATAGTTCTTTGGCCCTGCTTCTGGTCTACGCCATTATTAAAGACAAGCACTACAGGTAAATCTGTCCACAGATTCGTTCTTTCTACTCTGCTACTGAAGAAAAGTGGTTTAATGTAAACCCAATACATTTGCATGACAAACTGGCGCCAAAGCGTGTTCTGCTCTGTGACGTGGCCGGAATGAAGTGGAGAGAGTTCTGCGCGAGCCTATGGCTGCAAAGCTCCACCGTTAGAACGATGGGCGGGGTCTGAAGGTGTTGTTCAACCGCTAGGAACTATAAGAAATGTGCTCGTGCACTTGAGTCTTCTGTATATAATGGCAGAAGCCGGTGAACCCGTACTTTTCACTAAAGTAACGGTTTATTCTCTACTCGCGTGTGTGGCTCAATTTGCTGTCGGGTTTGCTTTCGCGCAAAAATGGGGGAATAAATGTTCAGCTGTTGACCGGTGGGTCCTCGTGTGGTTATTTTACGACGCAATAGTTCATTTTACCCTGGTAAGTACAGGTAAGGTGCATACAAGAACGCTTTTGTTATACCTGCTCTGCTTTGCTTGTAACTACCTGCTCGCCCTTTGTCTGCTTCACCTTGCAGGAGGGACCCTTCGTTTACATGTCACTTGTTGGAAATGTAGCAACTTCTGACAGTCTGTTGGCGGAACTATGTGAGTATGCTGTTACAACACTCAGCACCTAAAGTAAAATAACAGGTGATTCTCGCTGATTAAACGAACTGTTTAGGTCAGGTGCAGAGCCGTTGGCTTAGGTTTGGTTAGGTGGAAGAAGAAGAATGAGTTATTAGACGAATAGAGTAGGGCGACATCTAGTGGTGTTTGTTGGTATTATGTTTAGCAATGTTCAAAGTCCATTCACTGACTTTAGAGATTCTATTAAATAAAAATAAAACAATTCAGAAATTGTGTGCCGTCCTAGGTGTTTGACTTTCTTCTTTCAGCCAAACACAATCTGAGTTATATTAACAAATATCCTGGCCCTTCTTATAATGGGAGTGAATGGTACCATAGATTTTGAAGCCCCAAAAGTGCATCCATCCATCATAAAAGTACTCCACACTGCTCCAGGGTAGAGGTCTACACGGGTCCAAAAATCCGACCCGGACCCGTCTATTATTTCAAAAGCTGGACCCGGACCCGTGCAGATCCGAGAAATGCCAAAAATGTAGTGCCTGGCACCGACCTGGACCCGTCTATTATTTGAAAGCTGGAACCGAACCCGGCGGGAAGACACAGATCCGACTGGACCCGATTGTCACATATTCCACAATAAATTGCTATTAACAAGTCAATAAACAAGTTGCGAACAAATATAACTTTTTGTCTTAGCCTACCTATAGCCGTCGTCTCCCTTCCTGATTTTGATGCATTACAATCCTTGCCAGGAAAAAAGTTCTATCCATGTTATTCCTCTCTTGTTATTCCAAGCATGCTTAATTCACTCATCATTTCAGCTTCAAAGTCCACTTTATGTCACGGTGACGGATGACAAATGCGACTTTTCAGATTTGCATTTCGACTCGAGTTAACTCGCATAATAACTTTGACTGTTTGCCCTTTTAAACTAATAACGGGTGCCATGGCCGGTGACGGTTACTATCATTTCTGTGAGCTGAGTCTGACCATCAAAACTTAAAGATTAAACAAGACTGTTCATTCATATTATTTTTAAAGTCATTACAGTCACTGCGGATGCTCGGGTTGCCATAGAAACATGACACGCTTTTGAGACTGCACATGCGCGTTAGCTGGAGCAACCTGACATTTTTTTATGCAAATTGAGCTTCATAGAAAACATTTATGTGACAGTTCACCAGAGATTTTGTTGCTGATTTGAAATATAATATTTAAATGAGTACATTATTACCGTGCGCTTGCATTAAATCTGCCCGCCTTGCTTCTAACGGCTGAGAGCGAGAGAGAGATTGCTTGTTTTTTTTTTGTTTTTTTTTTAACCTTATTTCCCGGCTCACACTTTTCTTATCCTAAAGTTGCAAGTTACAAAAAACACACAAGACGTGTTGACTGATTCTGATCATGGCCAGGTGTTCTCCGAGTCCGATCGACTCGGGTATTACACACAATGTTAAACGGGTCTCGGGTGCTCCGTGTAGATCTCTAGGCTACTCCAGGGGTTTAAAAAGGCCTTCTGAAGTGAAGCAAAGCGTTTGTGTAAGAAAAATATCCATATTTATAACTTTATAAACTATAATCACTGGTTTCTGGTAACGGCCGTACGTGAGTCTAGTTTCAGCGGAAGAGTGACCTCTGACCCGACGCATGATGTAAAATGTAGGAGTAGCGTAAGCTTAGGTGAGAGTTACCTCTCGTGGTTTCAGAATCTCTTCCTGAAGCAATTAATTCCATAATAACTTTGTTTACCTTGGAAATGTAACTTGTACTCTGCATTGTCTCTTATGAATGTAATGCATGTTACTGTTTAAAATACTCAACAGGGAAAGAATATGGCAAGGCAGATGAGCGCTGGTTATACTCTGACCCAACAATAGTATCTCTAGAGCTTCTGACAGTGGTGTTAGATAGTTCTTTGGCCCTGATTCTGGTCTACGCCATTATTAAAGACAAGCACTACAGGTAAATCTGTCCACAGATTCATTCTTTCTACTCTGCTACTGAAGAAAAGTGGTTTAATGTAAATCCAATCCATTTGCATTTCATTGGGTCTCATTCACTAAGCATGCGTACGCACAAATTTGTTCGTGAATTGAGTGAACCACACGTACGCAAAAAGAGCTTACTCTGTATGGCTTTATAATCGTGTTAAGAAGTTATATTTCATCCTAACATGACTATAATTACATTGAAGTATATTGCATTAATTGTATTATATAATCCATTTATAAAATTATTTAAAAATACAATTTAATTTAATCTTAAATGCATTCGATCATATACAAGAAAAGCTGCGTAACTGCTTCAGCTGCAAGATTTCTCTGAATAACGCAGATATGCGCGTATGTACAGCTGGCTAATGCGAGCTCTGTAATCTGGGTCTTTATAAAAGGTGTTTATTGTGAGAACTGGTGAGAATGGCACACTTGGCGTTGCTCGAGGATCCGGGCGAGAGCGCGTCTGCGAACAGCGGCAAGTTTGACTAGAGTGACGCAAGGCCGCAAGGAAAGCGTGTGTGGAAAGCCCTTATATGGAGATGGTTTGGGTGTGTTTTATGCAAATGACTAACCTTGTGCACGCGGCCGCTTATTTAGAATTATTAAGAACAAATCCATCGTTTTGTGAATCAGGCGGAGATTTTTCGTGAGAAGTTGAGACCCATTAAAGGTGCAGTGTGGGCTTTTTAGCGGCATCTAGCGGTGAGGTTGTGAATTGCACCCTCCCTTCCAGAGCGCAAAGAGAAGCTACGGTGGCCGACACAGGACAAAAATGTCGTCGGAGAGAGCAGAGAGTAGTTTGGCCGTTTAGGGCTACTGTAGAAACATGACAGCGCAAAATGGCGATTTCACTGATAGATAGGAATGTCTCATTCTAAGGTAATAAAAGCATAACAGTTCATTGTGTAAAAGTTTTATACACCACTGAAAACATAGTTATGTATATTATATTGCATTTCTGTCAATAGGGCCTCATAAATATTACACACTGAACCTTTAAGTCTAAATAAGAATAGGTAAATTTGTGATTTGTCTTAAATTAATAACCTATTTTTAAACTCAAAATATCCATGATATATATATATATATATATATAATGTATGTATGTATGTGTGTGTGTATATATACACACACATACACACACACACACACATATATATACATATACATGATGTTGTCAAAAGCCCTATTCGGACGGTAATTGTTTCTCATGAAGACTTGTGAGGTATTTTCGACATTTACAGGGGCTACTCTGTGATTTTATTGCCACCCGAATACAGAATATCAGTGTTTTTCTCCCACCACTCATGTAAAAAGCTGAATTACCTACTGTTTTTTTTTTTTTGACAAACACCAAGGTCATGTGGTAATTTAATTGCTGTTCGAATCCACATCTCTGAGATTACAAGAAGAGATCACTTCAAAATTCACTGTTTAAATCCTTTTTGACCACTGCAGAGCACCATACAATAACTGTTGCGAATGGGAGCTGTTAAGAACAAAAAGGAGAAATGGGGAGGAAAGCATGTAAACATTTGAAATGGGCCGTTGTGACAGCAATATTTGTTGTATATAAATTGTATTATATAAAATTGTAATACAATTTTCAAACATGTATTATAAACAATTAAAAATATAAACTAAGCAGCTTTGTTTACCTCAAAAATGTGTATATATATATATATATATATATATATATATATATATATATATATATATATATATATATAGCTGTCTAGCTTTTAATTAATTTAATAAAAAAGATTTAAATAATTAAGTAGGGCATTATTTTCCTATTATTAAATTATTCCAAGCATATGACATTTTATTTACAGCAGACAATCATGCGACAATCTTTTGTAGGATCACAGAACTCATTCCTCCACCGTGAATGAATCGGCATCCGAATGCATGAGTTTTATCAATGAGGTGGCATGCAAATTAATTTTTTACAGACGTCCACATGAGAAACAGTTACCATCCGAATAGGGCTAAAGTGTTATGGCATTTTGACCCCTGAGCAAAATCATTAGTAAGGGTCATTGTTTTATGCATTTGTGTAAACATCTAATTTATTTTTAACCCAGGCACTTTGTTCAGATCACACTGTGTGTGTGTGAGTTGTACGGGGGCTGGATGACCTTCTGTCCAGACTGGCTGATCGGAAGTCCTAACCTGAACACCAGTAACTGGCTGTACCTGTGGGTCTACCTGGTGTTCTTCAATGGGATCTGGGTGCTGGTGCCTGGACTCCTCCTCTGGCAGTCATGGAGGGATTTAAGAAGAATGCATCAGTATCCAAAGAAGAACAGATAAAATCAGAGCAAGTCTGATAATTAGTGATTAACCATATAATTATTGCAGTTATAATTAGCCTTTTAAATTCAACAGAATGAGATGTAGAGAGAGTGTGATGCAGTTGCACTATTATGCACATTTATTGCATACGCCTTAACAACCGTTCCTCTGTGTATCTTTGCATAATTACAGTGGTAAAGACACAAAGGAAGCTCACACCAAACAACTGACTCATAGCAACTTTTCCTTGTACTATCTGCATTCCTGTCAATGACACCTAACACTGAATCCCTTATGTCACAGTAGCTCTTCTACACCCTTCCAGGGCCACGTTTCCCTGCTAATCCTCCTTACCAAACTAGTGATCCAGTATAAAAACCACAAATTGGTTCCAGATGACTATAAATAGTTATGTCAGTTCATATTTTATCACATCCATTTACTTGTTCCATCATGTTTCTTTTTGCACAGACTGAGCTATTGAGTTGGCTATTGTCTTGTCAAGTTATGACCTGCTATATTTTGGTCATAGTCAGTTATATGCAGGTCTGACCAAGAAATGCGTTTAAGGACTTACTTCATTATAGTTTCAGATACTAATTTGCTGCACAGGCATTGTAACTTCACTACAGCTTCATGTGTAAATAATGCAATTTCATTCTTTTATAGATAATAGTGTACAATAAGATTCCATTTGTTAAAGTGAGTTACAATTTATTTTTTTTAAGTTGTGTACATTTTCGACTTTTTGTCTATCTACAAAATCGAGTGTAATGCAAAAACTTTGAAGCTCAATATCTCAACTGCTCAGAATGCAGATAGAACCTTATAATTCCAAGGTGGGGAAATGTCTGAACATGTCTAAAACATTTATTAATCTGTGTTAATGTCAATTAAACATTTACTATTACATTATTCAAATCAAAAGTTGTATCTGTTAATATTTAACTGCGCTGACATGAACTAACGACAGTTTTACTAACTAATATAAACAAAATGAATAAATACTGTAACAAATGTAGTGCTTATTGTTAATATTAGTTAATGCATTAGCTAATTAGACTCTTTTTGTAAAGTGTTACACTTTTAGAATGAAATTGCATGTAAAAGCACCTAATTTCTATGAATTGCGCTCAAGGTTTTTTATTTTTATTTTATTTCAAAATGTATGTACAGTATCACAGGATTCTCATCAAAATCACTTTTGTTAACTTGGCATATGACTCTGCTCTACAGGAGACCGGAACAGGGCATTACATTAAAAGGAATAGATTCAGTGCAGAACATGAAGACAAGTAAATAAACAACATTTACAACATATATAAAAACTGAACTAGTACATTAGTTACATTAGTACATTAGTTAAATCAGTCATCTTTGTGTAGTTTTAGTGAGATCTGTCAAGATACTACAAGTTTGAACTGCATTATTTGTATTCCATAGATAGTGAGAGAGTACCTTCCTCATGCTTTATGTAGTAGTTTAGCTATAGAGAGAAAAGCTTGTTGGAGACCCAGTCCCTTCGTGGCGCTGCAAGCCTGGATCTCCCATAACCGATCAGTGTAACTATCCAGCTCCAGCAATGTAGACACCTCTCTAATAGTCATAGAGTTTGGCAGATCTTTTTTGTTAGCCAGCACCATCAGGGGAACTCCTTTCAAATGCTCATCACTCAGAATCTTCTTCAGGGCTTTCTGAGCTTCTCCCATCCTGGCCTGATCACTGCTGTCCACAACGAACACCAGTACTTTACATCCCTCCAGGTAGTATCTCCAATTGGGCCTCATAGTCCCCTGTCCCCCAACATCCCACACGGTCAGTGAGGTCTTCTTGTCCAGCTCTACAGTTGCAACATTGAAGCCCACGGTAGGTGAGGTGTCCATCACCACTCCCCGCTGCTGTTTGTACAACAAAGTGGATTTTCCAGCTGAATCCAGACCCATAAGGAGAATCTGAGGAGTCTTTTTAAACTGTTTAGACTTGATGATACCCATCCTGGTTTGAAAGACGTGTTTCTGATTAAACTTGCTTATCTCAGCAGTTTTGAGCTGGCATCTGGCACCAGGATCCTTGATTCCTCTCCTACTTCCTTTTACTACTTTGTGTGAAATTGTATGCAAAGTAGAAGCGACACAGTGAATGACTGTACGCAGCTAAAATTATAGCTCAGAACTGAGCATGTGATACTGCCAGACAAGTCGGTCCACATTTTTAAACGGGTTTGTCAACTTTACATGCGGGGCCAACCTGCTTGGGGATCCCAGAAACTGAACTGTACTCTAAATAATATAAATAACCCTGTCGCTTGAATTGCAGTCAATGAATGGGCGGGGGAAAGTCTAAAACTAAAAAGTGTAGGGGGAAAAAAATATATGTATATATTAGTGTATACTTCCTAATATTTTGTTGGTCCCCCTTTTGTTGCCAAAACAGCCCTGACCCATGGAGGCATGGACTCCATTAGACCCCTGAAAGTGTGCTGTGGTATCTGTCACCAAGATCCTCAAGCAGCAGATCCTTTAAGTCCTGTAAGTTGCGAGGTGGGGCCTCCATGGATCGGGCTTGTTTGTTCAGCACATCCCACAGATGCTCGATTGGATTGAAATCTGGGGAATTTGGAGGCCAAGTCATCACCTCAAACTTGTTGTGCTCCTCAAACCATTCCTGAACCATTTTTGCTTTGTGTGCAGGGCGCATTATCCTGCTGAAAGAGGCCACAGCCACCAGGGAATACCGTTTCCATGAAAGGGTGTACATGGTCTGCAACAATGCTTAGGTAGGTGGTATGTGTCAAAGTAACATCCACATGAATGGCAGGACCCAAGGTTTCCCAGCAGAACATTGCCCAAAGCATCACACTGCCTCCGCCGGCTTGCCTTCTTCCCATAGTGCATCCTGGTGCCATGTGTTCCCTAAGGTAAGCGACGCACACGCAGCCGGCCATCCATGTGATGTAAAATAAAACGTGATTCATCAGACCAGGCCACCTTCTTCCATTGCTTTGTGGTCCAGTTCTGATGCTCATGTGCCCACTGTTGGCGTTTTCAGCGGTGGACAGGGGTCAGCATGGGCACCCTGACTGGTCTGCAGCTATGCAGCCCCATACGCAACAAACTGTAATGCACTGTGTATTCTGACACCTTTCTATCAGAACCAGCGTTAACAATTTGAGCAATCTGAACTACAGTAGCTCTTCTGTTTGATCGGACTAGGGCCGTGCACAGACATTTTGAGGGGCAGTGGCCCAAACCAAAAAAAAGGGGCACTAAGGGGGTTGAGTATCATCAAACCTTTTACAATCACAATTCAATTTCAACTAATTCAATTTATGTTAATGCAATTATGCTTCCAAAAAGTTGATTCTGCACTAATTTGATCTCATGTTTAATGTTTTTCAAGATGTTGTAGATTTATGTAGCAAATGAGAATCGCTAAAATTATTGAATATATTTTGAGACAAAGGTCTTGTTAATGATTTTCAGTTTTGTTCAAAGTAAATAAAGCAACAGTTTTTCAATAACAGAAGATTATGTAAAAGTATGGTATTTGTGGTAAAAGGCACAATAATTAACATGATAATAAATAGTTAGCTGACTTTTCCATTTGTTGACATGACATGGTTATGGATTCAAATGGGAAATATCATATATTAAGTTGGTTGTCCACCTTAGAGATGATCATCATATTTATAATGAAACCATCAGATTTAAAAATATGATGATAATCATATCATATAATAAAAATATATTTATAGGCTACTACTGTAAAGTATTATGTGATCTCATTCAATGCTTTTAGAGTCTTTACTTTAAAAAGACTATTTCTTCAATATATTTTTATATTAACATATTTTAATATTTATTGAACAATAATGAATTATTTTATCAAAATAAACAGAAAATAGTACAAACTTTGCAAACTTTCTAAGTATTAACTTAGACATGATTAAAAATGACATTTTTCTTAGGGTGTGCCTTTAGCCCCATTGTACCCTACTATGATAACTCATTTAGAACATTTATAGTATATTACCTTTTTTAATTGTGTATACTCTTAATATGGTCTTATAATATAATATCATAAATAGCCTATTATGTATGCTATAGCATTAACTCTTAATAAACAATTGATTATAATGGGAAATATACTTTACAGGAGTTAAAGTGTGACAAACTAAATATCCTATATGATGATTGACCCGCTGACATGCTGGAGCTTTGAATCCATGTTTGCAATGTTGAACGGGCTTTAGCCTCCTTTTTCTCTTTCTCCGTCTTTTTTTTTGTAAAGTCATTGTTTTTTGTCTACAAAGTGTGCCGACAACAGCAAATGTGGTGTTATTTATATTAGATCAGATCAAGTACAATAATTTGATTAGACAATTAATTATCTTCCAAGAATGTGGATATTTTGCATAAGTTGTTAGAACTATTACAAGACCAGGAGCAAAACATTACCGACACAAATACAAAAACAAACTACCAAATTACTAATTCCGCTGTCAACTGTCTGTAATGTGGATTGTAGATTGTAATCGACCTGTAATGGGACGGCATTCTGGAACTGTCGTCTCCACAGAGAGCGGGCACAACCACAGACTGGGAGCGGGAAAACACAGATCGGATTAGCGGAATTTTGGATTTTTAGCGGAAAAGAACACTTTTATGGGAATCCTCCAATACTTTGGGGGTGAGGGAGGGAAGGAGGCAAGAGGGGCACCTCAGCCGATGAGGGGCAGTGCCTCTAGCCACCGGGCCACCCCCCTGTGCACGGCCCTGGATCAGACCACACGGGCCAGCCTTCGCTCCCCTAGTGCATCAATGAGCCTTGGCCGCCCATGACCCTGTCGCTGGTTCACCACTGTTCCTTTCTTGGACCACTTTTGATAGATACTGACCACTGCAGACCAGGAACACCCCACAAGAGCTGCAGTTTTGGAGATGCTCTGACCCAGTCGTTTAGCCATCACAATTTGGCACTTGTCAAACTCACTCAAATCCTTTCACTTGCCCTTACACTTTTTCCTGCTTCTAACATATCAACTTTGAGGATAAAATGTTCACTTGTTTCCTAATATATCCCACCCAGTAACAGGTGCCGTGAATCCCGTGATGAATATAATCAGCGTTATTCAGTTCACCGTCAGTTGTCATAAAGTTGAATATGTGTGTGTGCGCGTATATATATAATGCGTGTGTATGTATAAATTAATATATACTGAAATTAATGTTTCTAAGCTTTTACCTTGAAAGTAATAATCTCCTGCTGCTACCAGTGGTACTACTAAAATACCAGCAAAATATGAACTAAATTTATTTATTTTTCTTAGCGTAAGTTTTTACAACCCAATTCCTGCCGCCTGCTTCTCCATTCTCTTACTTATTATTGAATTATTACTATTACTATCAACATGTATGTGGCTTGTTTTTACGTTAAGTTTATTCGCGTTAATGTATAATCCTTATTCCATTGCCCACTTTATCTTCCGCCTACTCTTACTTGCCAATCCGTGAAGTGGGAGTGACTAATCACTGACAAGAAGTCTGTGATTGGACAGTTAAACTGTCGTTCACGCAACCGTAGCAACAGTGATCAGGAAACAAGTGCGTTTGTTTCCTCGCTCTCGCTGACGTGAGCGCGCTTCCGTGGGTACACACTGCTGGCGCTGCCGCCTGAGAGCACTTCTAGAGGCACTGGACTGGATAACTCGCTAATTACATGCTCTCAGCCTCCTGTAATAATTAGGTAGGTTTTGCTGCGTTGACTTGATGAAAACCGTTTTTCTGTAGTCTGAATCCACCTCATGTCCTTATGGAGCGATGCTGTAGCTGTCAGGCTAACCGAGCTTTGCTCGTACAGTAACGCGAGCCTGCAAGAAGATGCGTTTAAACCAACCCTGCTGATTTAGCGATTCCTTTCACATGGACATTAAACACAAGAAGATAGTACTGTCCGCTGTTTGTTTTGGTTTAATGCATTTTGCTACTTGGTTGTGACTGATTCCTTATCAGCTGTAAAAGTGACATACAATGAAAGTTGTAATTAGTGAGTTTTGCAGCTGTTTCGTAGTTATAAACGACTGTATCGAAGTGTTTCAGACACAAAGCAACAGGCAAATAGGCTGTATCGCCCATCAGTTCTGTGCTTTTCACACACAAAATCCTTTTTGTACTTGCTTAAATTGTGTAAGTGTATGAACTGTGGTGTTATAGTGGTATAAGTCCTGGACTTGTGCAGTGGTCTTCTGTCATCCTTGTTAAGGCAATTCACCTCAGTTTGATTCTGGGAGGATGACTTGCAAAAAGTGCCTGGAGAAAATATTTAATTAATAAAAATTTATGTTATGCCACAGAACTATTTCAGTGCAACTAAAAAAACTAAAAGGTGATTTATTTGTGAATTTTATTAAACATTTTATATCAAGTCATAGAGCGCCTCATGCAATACATATTATTTCAAAGCCGCTTTACAGCAATAAACAGAAATATAACACAATCAATGATGCAAACTTTATCAAATCTGCAACATTCAAAATTTGCTGTAAAGCAGCTCTTAAAAGAAAAGTGTTATTATTCAGCTCAAGTCAGTTTATTGTTGATTCAGTTCAATAACTAAGTTAATTAATTATGAAATGAGTTTAATTCAGCTATGAGCAGCTTTACAGAAGACAATAGTGTCATTATTCCACTTGAGTCAGTTCAATGTTGATTCAGTATCAGTAATTGTGTTAATGCTGCAAAATTCAGCAATTATGAAACAAAGTTGTTCTGATGCAATAGTGCTAGTGCAGTTATATCCCTATGAATCCCTGACATTAAACACATGTGTCTAGTTTCAAAGGCACGCACAGCAGCTGGGTATCTTCAGGTGTCTTCTCGTCTCCAAAGCCTGTCCCCTGCACTTAAAAAGGAGTGTTGCCATGGTGGATGTGAGTAAGTGGCCTCTCTTCACCCTCTTGAGTGCACAGGAGCTCGCCTCCATACGACAGGCATGCATCTTTGGAGTATCTGCTAATGAGGCCATCTACATCACCCACAATGACGAAGTAAGCTGATGAAGAAACTGATAGTATCTGTGTGGGTCTTGGTGGTGTAAGCTTACATTACCTTTTTTAGTAGATTGTAGTAATGGAATAAAAGTTCACATAGGTCTTCTGTACCTTTATATGAAAACTAATCTGAATGTCCTGGCACAGGTGTATGTGTTGGGTGTGAACTGCAGTAATTGTCTGGGCACTGGAGACAGTCAGAGCACCATTGTTCCTAAAAAGTTGGACTGTCTGAGTGGGAAGAAGCTGGTCAGTCTGAGCTATGGCAGTGGTCCTCATGTTCTGCTGGCCACAGAAGGTGAGTACAAGTTTAAATCTAGTTATAGTGAAGGTATAATGTAAAATCATCTTCTCCAAATAAAGTTGTCAAGTAACATGGTTGCATTATAGTTCTATATATAGTTTCTATAATTCTAAATATTTAACCACAGTAATAATTAAAGGTGTGTATTTTATACTGTTGTCTTATTATCAAAGTCCTTTTGTCTTCTTATAGAGGGGGAGTTGTATGCATGGGGGCATAATGGATACAGTCAGTTGGGCAATGGGACGACCAATCAAGGTGTGTCTCCTGTTCTGGTGTCTGCTAACCTGCAGAACAAGAGGGTGACTGAGGTGGCCTGTGGTTCTCACCACTCTTTGGCTTTGACCCATGAGGGTGAGGTGAGTATTTCTGCCACATAAGTAAAAAAGTGCTTTGGTAAATCATAATGACATCAAAAGTTTAAATTATGATAAGATTAAAGATGATTTTGTAGGGGAATTACAGTTAAAGAGCCAAGGATTAGATATGATGAATGAAGACCTGGAGTCAGAATTTTAATAAATAGAAGAACATTTTAGTTAAGAATAGTTTCATCAGCAGAAGCCAGCTTCAACACTCACAAGGAGGTCGTAGGCCGCTCTGCTTGCATACAATTTTCCCCCACAATTATACCTTAAATTACATCAAGGTTGGAGTTGGTCGAGCTCTAGTTCTGACCAGAAACTTTCCCAAAACATACTGATAGCATGTTCTTCCTTTTAGTAAGAGTTACAGACATCCTTGGAACTGAACAAGATTCACCATTATTCTCTAGTGTTTAAATATAGGAAAAAAATTAAGTAAATGCATTGAGAGAGCAAATTCCATTAAACAGACATCTATAACTACGTAAATCTTATAAGCTTCAAGAAGTCATTCAAATCATTTGATATTTTAGAAGGATAAATATTGATTAATAACTTGATTATAAATCACTTATTAGTACATATGTATATTGAAGCTGCAGGGGATTTCAGAATCCAGCCCCTTCAATTTACCAAAGCATGATTTGACATAAAAAGTCATAATTAATTAGTTCCTCAAAATTTTACATTTGTAAGTCATAATTAATAATTCTAAAATTAAAAAGTCAAAATTATGCCACAAAACATTGCAATTATTAGATAAAAAGTATGTGATTTTAAAAAAGCTGAAATAATGAGACCAGTCATAATTATAAGACGAAAACTATAAATTATAACAATAAGTATGACATTACAGGTCGAAATTGAGTCAATTAAAAGTCCAAATACTTTTACTTTTCATGTCAAATAAGGCTTTGGTAAATCATCCATTTTTATATGTCAGAAATGGGTTTTCTGTACATAAGAGATTGCAGATTTAACCTAATATCGATTAGTCAGCCATCATGACCCATCCGTAGCATAAGATGAGTGTAGGATGGTTGATTAATGAGGTTGACAAGTTTATCTACTGTACTTTCTGGAAAAATAAGTTGTTCCTGACTGTAAGTTGCACTGGGTCATTCAGAATAATGTAAAATACCAGAAAATAAAATTTAACATAGTGTCTGTTTACACCAAGTGCAAATAGCGTGCCTTGTTCGCAAGTGGTATTTGCAGTAGCTCTGCCTAACAATGCCTGGTTGGTAACAAGATAAAAAAAACATAGATATTTCAGTGCTTCAGTGGTGCAGTCAGTAAAGTGTAAGGCTTAAGGATCTAGGTTTTGACACGATCGACCCGGGTTCGAATCCGCCTTTTGCCAAGCTCGCTCTTCTCCCTTTTCCCATTACATATCACATCGGAAAGGCATTTACTTTCAATAAAAATTAAGAAAATGTTCTAAAAGTGGAAATAAAGTGCCTAACGAAATGTTTAATAATAATAATAAAAGTATTTATTGGGTAGGATTAGGGGTAGGCATAGGGAGGGCTTTTATTATCCCATTAAGGCAGCATCCATTAAATAAATATAATAATTTACACCGTTATCATTGCATCCTGGTAATGTACAACATTACTGAGGTGCAAATAGTATGTATCTGTCAAAATAAAGTATAAATTGCATGTAATTACTATTTACACATTGCAAAGAATTGCTACTTTTACATGGTGTAAATAAACTATATCACTATTTTCACTTAGTAAATAGCATCTACAGCTATTTGCACTTAGTGTAAATATCATCTATCGCTAAGAAAATTTTATTTTCACTTGGTGTAAATCGAATCTAGTTCCTATTTACACTAGATTTGTGTAAATAGCATGGCTGTGCATCAACCTATTGATGCACAGCCATGTCAATTAATTAGGGTTAAACTGGTGACATGCTGCAAATCTAGTGTCATTGACTAATCAAACAGTTTCAGTATATAGTAATATCTTAACTTTGCACTGTCTCATGCTAATCCCATAATCCAAGCAAAATACTTCCTGTTTATTTTGCATATAAAAGGGAAATTGTTATTAGTCTTTTTAGAAACACTCCAGCAGTGGGTTAAATAAGAAGGTTACATATTAAAGGGTATAAGGTGGATTTAGGTTTGACAAAACCCTCTACTCTGCTCTCTCTCCATCTGTTTAGCAAATACAGTTAGCCGCTTGGCCTCATCGTGCTCGCTGTAATGAGGAGCATGTGACCTTTTTCGCTAAGCTGTGAGGGCTTTTGTTCTCAGTGGAGCTACCAAGATCAGCTTGGGTGTAACACTGTGTGTTTGTCTGTAGTAATAATTAATATTCAGCTTCATTAAATCTTCTAGATGTATAGTGAAAGTATTTTTTATAGCTCACTCAAAAACATTGGCAGCCATGTTCAAAAAGTAAGCATTTTTATAAATGATTTTTTTTTTTAGATTAATGTCCCTGCTAACTTACTTAACCACGGCTAATTATAAGTCATCCTAGGTGTTTGCGTGGGGCTACAACAACTGTGGTCAGGTGGGTTCAGGGTCTACTGCCAACCAGCCAACGCCCCGTAAGGTGTCCAACTGCCTGCAGAACAAAGTGATGGTCAGTATAGCATGTGGACAGACTTCATCCATGGCTGTGGCGGATAATGGTGAGGTAAAGGATAAAATTAACCATTCATACATTATTGTTTTTGTAAGGACCCAACCTTAAAACATGCTTAAAACATTTAGTTGGTTATTGACTATTTAGTATGCATGTGTGTCATTTGCTTGTTGGTGTTGAAATGTGTGTGTGTGTGTGTGTGTGTGTGTGTGTGTGTGTTTCAGGTTTATGGATGGGGTTACAATGGTAATGGCCAGCTGGGGTTGGGCAACAATGGGAACCAGCTGACTCCATGTCGTTTGATTGCATTACAAGGCCTCTGTGTGCTGCAGGTACGGACCAGAAGATATGCTGTTTTTAAACAGATTGTTAGCTGTAAATGTAACATGCTAATATACACTACTGTTCAAAGGTTTGTGTTTTGGTACAGTTTATTTATTTATACGAAATTAACACTTTTATTGAGCAGTGATGCATAAATTTGATCAGAAGTGACAGTAAAGGCATTTATAATGTTACAAAAGTTTTCTCTTTCAAATAAATACTGTTCTTCAAACGTTTTATTCATTTAAAAATCCTGCAAAAAAAAAAGGTTTCCACAAAAATATTAAGCAGCACAACTGTTTTCAACATTGATAATAATCACAAATGCTTCTTGAGCATCAAATCATCATATTAGAATGATTTATGAAGGATCATGTGACTGAAGACTGGAGTAATGATGCAGAAAATTCCGCTTTGCATCACATTAATAAATTGCATTTTAAAATATATTAAAATAGAAAACGGCTATTTTGTAATATTATTTCACAATATTACTTGTTTGTTTTACTGTACTTTTGATTAAATAAATGCAGCCTTAGTGAGCATAAGAGAATTCTTTCAAAAACACTAAAACATTCTTACTGGATTTTCTAAGAATTGGCAACAGCAAAGCAAAGTTTAGTTTTTCCACCCAACCCATGTGACTATACAGATGTTTAAAAATGAAACTGGGTGAAAAATATGTGATTTTGTCACTTTTACAGATTGCTTCAGGTTACGCTCATTCTCTAGCACTGACTGATGAGGGCCTGCTGTATGCATGGGGCGCAAACACTTACGGCCAGCTGGGCACCGGTAACAAGAGCAACCAGCTCAGCCCTGTACAGGTCATGACTGAGAAAGAAAGGTAATGAGGTTTGGGAATTTTGAGTTTATTTATTTTTTTCATAATTGTTAAAGGGATAGTTCACCCAAAAATGAAAATTAATTCGGTCATCATTTACTCACCATCATATCTTTCTTCTGCTGAACACAAAAAAAGGTATTTTTGAAGATCCAAACAGTTGATGGGCCCCTTTGACTTTCATAGTATGGAAAAAAATAAAAATAAAATAACTTTAATTTGAAGTACTAAAATTACCAAAATGTTAAAATCTAAAATTTAAATAAACAAAATAAAGAGATATACAAATTAAGACAAAATCACATAACAATTACTACAACTAAAAATAAAAATTAATAAAAATAAAAGCTAATTAATAAATACTGTAATTGTATATAAATAGTACTAAAAAAACACTGTTTTAAAATCCAATGAACTGCCTGTAATACAGTGCATCCGGAAAGTATTCACAGCGCTTCACTTTTTCCACATTTTGTTATGTTACAGCCTTATTCCAAAATGGATTAAATTAATTATTTTCTTCAAAATTCTACAAACAATACCCCATAATGACAACTTGAAAGAAGTTTGTTTGAAATCTTTGCAAATTAAAAAAAATAATAAAAAAAGAAATCACATGTACATAAGTATTCACAGCCTTTGCTCAATACTTTATTTGGCACCAATTACAGCCTCAAGTCTTTTTGAGTATGATGCTACAAGCTTGGCACACCTATTTTTGGGCAGTTTCTCCCATTCTTCTTTGCAGGACCTCTCAAGCTTCATCAGGTTTGATGGGGAGCGTCAGTGCACAGCCATTTTCAAATCTCTAAAGAGATGTTCAGTTGGGTTCAAGTCTGGGCTCTGGCTGGGCCACTCAAGGACATTCACAGAGATGTCCCATAGCCACTCCTTTGTTATCTTGGCTGTGTGCTTAGGGTCGTTGTCCTGTTGGAAGATGAACCTTCACCACAGTCTGAGGTCCAGAGCGCTCTGGAGCAGGTTTTCATCAAGGATGTCTCCGTACATTGCTGCATTCATCTTTCCCTCGATCCTGACTAGTCTCCCAGTTCCTGCCGCTGAATAACATCCCCACAGCATGATGCTGCTACCACCATGCTTCACTGTAGGGATGGTATCCAGACATGACGCTTGCCATTCAGGAAAATGAGTTCAATCTTTGTTTCATCAGACTAGCGAATTTTGTTTCTCATGGTCTGAGAGTTCTTCAGATGCATTTTGGCAAACTCCAGACGGGCTGTCATGCGCCTTTTACTGAGGAGTGGCTTCCGTCTGGCCACTCTACCATACAGGCCTGATTGGTGGAGTGCTGCAGAGATGGTTGTTCTTCTGGAAGGTTCTTCTCTCTCCACAGAGAAACGCTGGAGCTCTGTCAGAGTGACCATCGGGTTCTTGGCCACCTCCCTGACTAAAGTCCTTCTCCCCCGATCGCTCAGTTTGGCCGGGCGGCCAGCTCTAGGAAGAGTCCTGGTGGTTCCAAACTTCTTCCATTTACGGATGATGGAGGCCACTGTGCTCATTGAGACCTTCAATGCTGCAGAATTTTTTCTGTACCCTTCCCCAGATCTGTGCCTCGATATAATCCTGTCTCAGAGGTCTACAGACAATTCCTTGGGCTTCATGGCTTGGTTTGTGCTCTGACATGCACTGTTAACTGTGAGACCTTATATAGACAGGTGTGTGCCTTTCCAAATCATGTCCAATCAACTGAATTTACCACAGGTGGACTCCAAGTTGTAGAAACATCTCATGATGATCAGCGGAAACAGGATGCACCTGAGCTCAATTTTGAGTGTCATAGCAAAGGCTGTGAATACTTATGTACATGTGTACATATTTTATTTTATTTTATTTTATTTTATTTTATATATTTATTTTATTATTATTTTTTTTTTGTAGGTTTTTTTTTTAATTTATAAATTTGCAAAGATTTCAAACAAATTTCTTTCACGTTGTCATTATGGGGTATTGTTTGTAGAATTGAGGAAAATAATTAATTTAATCCATTTTGGAATAAGGCTGTAACATAACAAAATGTGGAAAAAGTGAAGTGCTGTGAAAACGTTCCAGATGCACTGTATATAGTGTAGAACAGTGGTTCTCAAAGTGTGGTATGCGTACCACTAGTGGTACTCGGGCTCCCTCTAGTGGTACGCAGAGGAATCACTAAAGTCCCTGTAAAGGCAATTCTAAAATTTGTTTCTAAACGCATGTGTATGTGTGTGTATGTATGTATATATATATATGTATATATATATATATATATATGTATGTATGTATAAATGTTAGAAATATATTGCTGAAACACGTTACAAAGACTGAACTGTGTAGTACTAAAACGGTGGCTCGATGACGCACTGGAGCCACTGAGCCTGGCTCCTCCCCTAACACTATAACTAGAGCACATTCGCATCAGTTTGCCCGCTCAATCGCGCGTTACTGTTGCTACCGTAAGTTACTACAGCCTACAGTTAGCTAGTTAGTTATGCCTTCGTCACGTAAATGCATATTACCTAGTTGCGATAAATTATAAATTAGCTTATAAAAAAAAATCGATGATATCAAGAAGAGGTGGGTTAATTTTGTGAACAACTAACTTGATCACCACCAACACTTGCCTCTGCAGTGATGGTTTTACACCAGACAGCAGACATGCCCCGAGCGTTTGAGCGCAGAGAAGTGGGCGTTTCTAAATTTGTGGGTGTTTTCAAACTGATGGGTGTTTATAAATCATGCAATGAAAAGATCCCCTTCACCCGGCCCCACCCCTAAACCCTACCCACACTGCGACGTGGGCAAATCAGGTAACTCAGTGGAAACGCCCCTCTGTTTATGGCCTCGCCCACTGATCTGGTAAGTCCTATTAGTATCCTGCAGAGACCTATACTTGGCAGAGAATGCTGCTTATTTTTTCAAGATTTTGCTTGGCGTTTTTTTTTTTTTTTTTTTTTTTTTTATATATATCATTCAAATTTGGCTGGGGGGTTAATAACACATTTTTCTGTGGTGTGACAAACTTAGAACAAATATTTAATTTTGACTTCACAGGGACTTATTGTTAAAATAAATGTTATCTTTATTTGAGTAAAGTTTTTTTTTTTATACATTTAAGTACAGTAGTTTTAATTAAACTTTTAGGTCCAACACATTTTAATTTAATTGTTTTATTTACCTGTATATAAGCCCAGTGCAGTGTTATACAAACTGTGTATTTACAATATTAAAGTGGCTGACAACAATAAATATTCTTATTAGGAATAAACTGTTTTTGAACTGTGCAGAGCTGTAGCTGAATAGTTAGGCCTACTATGCTACTGACTTTTTGGGACTTTAGCTTGTTCACCGTATCCCCCAGAGTTAGGTAAGTCCATACATACCATTCTTATCTCCGTGTGTGCCATAACTCTGTCTGACGCACCCACCGCTAGCCTAGCTTAGCACAAAGACTGGAGGTAAACGGCTCCAGCTAACTTAGTGCTCAATAAGTGACAAAATAACGCCAACATTTTCCTATTTACATGTTGTGAAGTGTATAGTTACGTCGTGTACTAAGACAGATGGAAAATGAAAAGTTGCAATTTTCTAGACCGATATGGCTAGGAACTATACTCTCATTCCTGCGTAATAATCAGGGAGCTTTGCTGCCGTACCGACAGAGTTATGGCACGCACGGAGATAAAAAAAGGTATGTATGGACTTATATAACTCTGGGGGATACGGTGAATAAGCTAAAGTCCCAAAATGTTGGCGTGTTCCTTTAATGTTGGTCATTATGGTGGTACTTGGAGAGCCAAATATTTTCTGAGGTGGTACTTGGTATAAAAAGTTTGAGAACCAAACCTACATGGGTCCTATGACTGATTTTGGGTTACTCCTGCACATCACACACATGCTCATATTTGATTTTAGAAGAATTTGGCATAACAAGCTAACAATGTGACACTCCAGTCTCAAGCATAATAATACGTTACTCAAAATATTGGGTGAAATAGTCCATTTTTATCATACTTTTTGTACTTATCCGTACTTTGTACTTTAGCATTGACTGAAATATATTTGTAGTTGACATTTCTCTTGACTCTGTCTGCCATTTTGTGTGCTGTTGCCTTCCCTGCTGTAAAATTCAGCATAAATCCCCACTACTTGGAGCAGCCTTTGTGCAAAAAGCACGCCTTAAAATTATGCCTTTAAATTCTGCCTAGGTTGGCAGCTCATGATAAGGAGTGTAGTTAATTGACATCACAGTAAAGAGCTCATGTTGGTGAAAGCTGCATTTAGTCAGTGCCATTGTTAGTCTGAATTGTTGCATCCCAGGGAGATTTCCTGTTGGGCTGGTGGGAGCTTCCTGTAAGTCATCCTGTTTTGAGTGTAGTATAAGGAGTAGCTCTCTCGTACCCTCCCTGTGGGGTCACAGCAGCTATCTCTGCTAATATTAGATTGGTTAAAATGTGCAGAATATGCATAATAATGAAACTAATAACCCAGTAATATGTAATGTTGAAAGAATAAGACTTGTATAAGAATCTGACTGATGTCTCCCTCCCCTTCCCCTTTCCCCTTTGTGCCCTCTCCTCCTGCATGTATCCTTCCTCGTGTCCCTGCTCTCCTCCACCTTGGCCTCCTCCATTGCTTCCTGCTATTTTGACTCCGCCCCCTCCCTGCACCAGGATTGTGGAGATTGCCGCCTGTCACTCTACACACACCTCTGCGGCAAAGACCCAGAGCGGTCAGGTATACATGTGGGGGCAGTGCCGCGGACAGCCTATCGTGCTGCCACACCTCACACACTTCACCAGCACAGACGACGTCTTCGCCTGCTTCGCCACGCCCTCTGTGATGTGGCGGCTGCTTGCCATGGGTGAGTTTGTGTTGGCATCCATCCATCATTGCTCTGATATTTAGTTCACTTTGGCTGCTTTGTTGTTTGAATCTTAATGCATATACAGTATTTCATACTGATGCTATGTATTAAAATAGATTCTGCAGAAAACAATCGCTACAGTCACTCCTGTTACATAACTGTGCTGTATTTGTTGTTAGAGCATGATGATTTCCTGACTGTGGCCCAGTCGCTTAAAAAAGAGTTTGACAATCCAGAGACCTCTGACCTCAAATTCAGCATCGACGGGAAGTACATCCATGTACATAAAGCTGTTCTCAAAATCAGGTGATGATCTCACCAACAATTGGTACATTCAAGAGCTCAATGATCACTTGCTCTCCTTTAATCCTTTAATTTCCGACCCCTCATTTCAGGTGTGAGCACTTCAGATCAATGTTTCAGTCACACTGGAATGAGGATATGAAGGAGGTGATTGAGATCGACCAGTTCTCTTACCCAGTGTACCGCTCTTTCCTGGAGTTCCTCTACACTGACAGTGTAGATCTTCCTCCTGAGGATGCCATCGGTGAGTTCTGCTCCATTTTCAGACCTGGTTTACAGAAAAATACTCTGGCAAGCTCCAAAACTAAACAAGATAGAAAAAACCCAGGCCTTTCCTTGGCCTTACAGTGGACCCGTCTCATTTTGGTCCGTTTTTAATGCCAAGTTGCAGTGCACTTTCCATTTACAATATTGTTTTTTGATATATAGATCACTAGAATATTACATAAATTAAAATATTAGTGATGTATATTAACGATTTAATATTAACGAATGTAGTAGTAGTCGTAATACAGGGAGTGCAGAATTATTAGGCAAATTAGTATTTTGACCACATCATCCTCGTTATGCATGTTGTCTTACTCCAAGCTGTATAGGCTGGAAAGCCTACTACCAATTAAGCATATTAGGTGATGTGCATCTCTGTAATGAGAAGGGGTGTGGTCTAATGACATCAACACCCTATATCAGGTGTGCATAATTATTAGGCAACTTCCTTTCCTTTGGCAAAATGGGTCAAAAGAAGGACTTGACAGGCTCAGAAAAGTCAAAAATAGTGAGATATATTGCAGAGGAATGCAGCAGTCTTAAAATAGCCAAGCTTCTGAAGCGTGATCATCGAACAATCAAGCGTTTCATTCAAAATAGTCAACAGGGTCGCAAGAAGCGTGTGGAAAAACCAAGGCGCAAAATAACTGCCCGTGAACTGAGAAAAGTCAAGCGTGCAGCTGCCAAGATGCCACTTGCCACCAGTTTGGCCATATTTCAGAGCTGCAACATCACTGGAGTGCCCAAAAGCACAAGGTGTGCAATACTCAGAGACATGGCCAAGGTAAGAAAGGCAGAAAGTCGACCACCACTGAACAAGACACACAAGCTGAAACGTCAAGACTGGGCCAAGAAATATCTCAAGACTGATTTTTCTAAGGTTTTATGGACTGATGAAATGAGAGTGAGTCTTGATGGGCCAGATGGATGGGCCCGTGGCTGGATTGGTAAAGGGCAGAGAGCTCCAGTCCGACTCAGACGCCAGCAAGGTGGAGGTGGAGTACTGGTTTGGGCTGGTATCATCAAAGATGAGCTTGTGGGGCCTTTTCGGGTTGAGGATGGAGTCAAGCTCAACTCCCAGTCCTACTGCCAGTTTCTGGAAGACACCTTCTTCAGGCAGTGGTACAGGAAGAAGTCTGCATCCTTCAAGAAAAACATGATTTTCATGCAGGACAATGCTCCATCACACGCGTCCAAGTACTCCACAGCGTGGCTGGCAAGAAAGGCTATAAAAAAAGAAAATCTAATGATATGGCCTCCTTGTTCACCTGATCTGAACCCCATTGAGAACCTGTGGTCCATCATCAAATGTGCGATTTACAAGGAGGGAAAACAGTACACCTCTCTGAACAGTGTCTGGGAGGCTGTGGTTGCTGCTGCACGCAATGTTGATGGTGAACAGATCAAAACACTGACAGAATCCATGGATGGCAGGCTTTTGAATGTCCTTGCAAAGAAAGGTGGCTATATTGGTCACTGATTTGTTTTTGTTTGGTTTTTGAATGTCAGAAATGTATATTTGTGAATGTTGAGATGTTATATTGGTTTCACTGGTAAAAATAAATAATTGAAATGGGTATAAATTTGTTTTTTGTTAAGTTGCCTAATAATTATGCACAGTAATAGTCACCTGCACACACAGATATCCCCCTAAAATAGCTAAAACTAAAAACTACTTAAAATATTCAGCTTTGATATTAATGAGTTTTTTGTGTTCATTGAGAACATGGTTGTTGTTCAATAATAAAATTAATCCTCAAAAATACAACTTGCCTAATAATTCTGCACTCCCTGTAGTAGTCGTAGTAGTAATAATAATAATACATGGGTGGGTTTGTTGTTATTATTATTTGTATTAGTAGTTTCTGCAGTAGTAGTATTTTTTTCACAATAAAATATTATTTACTTTGATTATTAACTAATTATTGATGTATTATTGTTGCAAATAATTGTTATAATATTGTAAATGATAATCATAACTATGTATTATTTATTATATAATTAGTTTATCATTATTAATATTATATTGTTTTTGTAAATAATTATATTATTGTAAATAACTAATTATGTAGTAGTATTATCATTTACAATAATATAATTATTTATAACAATACATAATAATTATTTATTATTAACAATAATAATAACCATAATAAAATATTAGCCACCATGACTTTTTTTTTGTTGCAGAATGTTGGTTTATTATAAATGATTTATCTGTGCACATTATTGCTTAATTCATGTGCCCTCATAAACTTTAATCAATTCTGCCCCTGTTTAGTTAGCAATGCCCAAATTCCTATGATCCAATCAATTCCTGAATCAATTCCCAGTCCTGCCCTACATTTGTTTAATTTCTGATGCCATTTCACATGGCAAATACGTCAACTGACGTTTCATGCTGACTTCAAGTATTAGTAATCTAGTACTGTATGATTCTGTATATTTTGTATGCACTGTAACGTGTAACAATTGTAAGTCAACCTTGCATTCATAATGCATGTTTTAAAACAATGCAGAATTCAGAAAGGTTAAAGCATTTGTTGTACCCATTCAAAAAAATTATTGGATTTGGCTGTCTGTCACAGGGTTACTGGATCTGGCAACGTCATACTGTGAAAACAGGCTGAAGAAGTTGTGCCAGCATATCATAAAGAGAGGCATCACGGTGGAGAATGCCTTCTCTCTGCTGTCTGCTGCAATCAGATATGATGCTGAGGTAACACAAAACCGTCCTGGAGGCCTGGCTTATTAGAGCACTTAGCAAACACCTGGTTTACTACACTATTACCTCTTCTCTGTCTCATTTTGTTAGCTTTGTTTTTTTTGCAAATAATCAAAAAGTGAAATGTTTTGAAAGGTAATACAGAACATCAATACTGTAAGCTAATGATAATCATAGATGGTGATATTGATTGTTCTTGCTCGCTTGTTTAGTCCCTCATAATTACACATTAATGTTTTCTTTCATATGAAGGATCTAGAGGAGTTCTGTTTTAAATTCTGTGTGAACCACTTGACTGAGGTCACGCAGACAGCTGCATTCTGGCAGATCGACGGCAACATGCTGAAGGAGTTTATCTGCAGAGCCAGCCACTGTGGAGCCTTCAAAAACTGACTCTGACGGCCACCACACACACACACACACACACACACAGACAGACACAGACACACACAGACACACACACACTGTATTAGTCAAGGAACCCATCTGTTATTGCAGTCAGTCCTCTTTACAGCTAGTGGGTGCTGTTACAGCAGACTGTCCTTAACACGGTGTAGACGGTCATTAACACAGTGCCCCCTGTTGAGCACGAGATAAACTCTTTCATAATGGTCAATGTCTGTGTTCATCTCATTCTTATGTACAACCACTTCCCATTTAGGTTTTGCGCAACTTTTTAGAAAAGACATGTCACTTGGTACTAGTAACACATTTTAGTGCTGCAGATGAGAATAGTGTTTGCATAATAAAATTCAGTGAGTTTGGGCCAAAAAGAGGCATAATTATACTAAAAAAAGTATAAGGCTAAAAAACAGACCTTGTACTTTTTCACAGGAAATATTTGAATTGAGTCACTAATTAGTTTTCGTTTTCTTGCTGTGATGCACTGCATTACAGTTTGCTCTTTTTTTTATTGTATTGTATTATACTGGCTGGGATCTGTAAATGTGCATTATATTGGCCTACAGTCAGCTGACCTTATTGATGTGGCTCCTTACATTGCACACTTGCTCATTTTTGTCTAAATGTTTTTGACCAAAAGAATTTCTGCTAGGTTCATTTTGTTTTGCTTGATTTGAGTTTTAACCTGGGCATAGTTATAGTCTAACCTATCAGAAACTTCAGACTACTGTTTGCTATTGCTTAGTTTAGAAACTGTTGGCGCTGTGGATTACAGAAGCAGCATTTACAACAATGACTGTTGCACTTAATCAGTCTCATGTTTAAGTTTTGCTAAAATGTAAAGAGTATTATTCATAGTTGCACTGGTAGTTTCCTGTACAGGAGCTGCTCATATAGGATTACTAGAGGGTTTGTATCAAGCTTTTTTTTTTATAGCTGTGAAACACTTGTATGACATAATACTAATGCCTGTGGTAAGATTTTTGTTACCTATTAATCAACTGTATTTTTGTTTTTCACGTGTACATACTGTACAGATTTTGCATTAGTTTTGTAAATTAATCTGTGCGCATCACGTGTGCCACAGTTTCTCTTGTAAGTTATAAAACCTGAACCTTTTAAAGACAAATAAAGCTTTTCTTATAAGTTGCATTTGGTATTTTAATTGTATGATGTAAATATGTCAATATACCAGCATATTTATTTATTGTAGATGTATCTCTTAAGACTGTAAAACTTGTAATTTAAAAACAGTAACATTTTACTTACTAACACATGAATCAAGTTTCATTACGTTTCTAATTGTTTAATTGGTGATTTTAATAATTAGAATAATTTTAGAATAAATGTATAATTATTATTAATAATTGAATATACACCGATCAGGCATAACATTATGACCTATGATTATGTCCTAATATTGTGTTGGTCCCCCTTTTGCTGCCAAAACAGCCCTGACCTGTTGGCGAGGTGGGGCCTCCATGGATCGGGCTTGTTTGTTCAGCACATCCCACAGATGCTCGATTGGATTGAGATCTGGGGAATTTGGAGGCCAAGTCAACACCTTAAACTTGTTGTTGTGCTCCTCAAACCTTTCCTGAACCATTTTTGCCATTGATGCCATTTTTGCTCTTTCAGCACATTATCCTGCTGAAAGAGGCCACAGCCAGCAGGAAATACTGTTTCCATGAAAAGGTGTACATGGTCTGCAACAATGCTTAGGTAGGTGGTACGCCCTAGACGCAACAAACAGAGATGCACTGTGTACTCTGACGCCTTTCTATCAGAACCAGCATTAACTTCTTGAGCAATATGAGCTACAGTAGCTCGTCTGTTTGATTGGACCACACAGCCCTGCCTTCTCTCCCCACATGCATCAATGAGCCTTGGCCCCCATGACCTGATATAGAGATAATCAGTGTTATTCACTTCACCAGTCAAAATGTTATGCCTGATCAGTGTACATGCTACTTATTATAGTTACTTAAAGTCATCCTTTAATTTCTCATTTACTGGAAATTAACACTTAGTTTCATTTTAGTTAAATCCTTATTTAGGTAAAAAGAAAGTTTTGAATGGTATTTATTTTATGAAGTGATTAAGTGTTCAGAAATTATGTAGATGCACCCACCTAATTAACAGGTTTGGCTAGTTCAGCAACACCAATTAGTGGGTGTGTAAAATCAAACATACAGTCATGCAATCATATTAGACAAATATTTTTAACAGTGTGCCACTGTTATGGAATGTCATTAGTGAGTCTGGTGTGGAAGAATTTTACTGGCCTGCACAGATCTGAACCCTGCTAAAGACTTTTGGGAGGAGCAAGGCTGCATCACTAATGCTGTATTGTGACTGAATTGGAGAAAATCCCTGCATCCTTGTTCCAGTATTTCGCAGGTGAGTGCAAGCTGCTAGAGAAGCTAAGACAAACTCTCTCTGAATGTCAATGGTTGTGAAATCATGTGCACATTGGGTGTGGGGTTTGAGTCTCCACATACACTGTTGGTCATCATGTTGTAAATCAGATTTCAGAGGCCAGTTCAAAAGTAATCTGATCAGATTTTGCCTATATCGGATTGGATC